>OU383776.1:75415151-75705592 GCA_910950805.1 Acrocephalus scirpaceus scirpaceus
TAAAGTCCAAGTTGCAGCTCCCTGGTCTCAGCCAGTGTCTGCTGCAGACATCACCCTTGGGGCTTCTGAGGAACAGCAAAGACTTCCCTCCTCCATTGCCCAGTTGTTTTTCTGAAACACACCACTCTCTCAGCCTAAGTCAAACATGAGCAACTTAAAACACTGGGTAAAGAAACCTAAAAGTTTTTCCTGTAAAAATGAGGACCATTGCCTTTGTCTCAGTATGTTTCTCTGACTCTGAGGACTGAATCTAAGCTCTTCCCAAAACAGAGCCACCCCTGCCAAGCACACGCAGACAGGGCAGGAGCATGTACCCAGCCCAGTCCAGCCCGGACTCACCGCTGCAGTGGAGAAGGGAACTCATGAGCACAGCTGCTCGCAGCACCGTTCCCATCCTTCCTGAGGGCACAGCTGCTCCCTGTCCAGCCAGACTGACCCGTGCTCCCCAAGGTGAGGTAAATCAGGAATATTTCTCTGCTTAGGCTCACCCTGTCACTGAGCTTCCAGGACAACAGCTGGTGGTTTTTTCCTTCCTCTTTATCAGAAAACAAGTGTCTCAGTGATCACTGTCAGAGGCGTGGGCAGAGCGGAAACCCTAAGGAAGGGTGCGAAGAGGAAAGTGTAAAAATTACTTCTACGCTATTTCGTATTTTCTGCTGAGTATGTTTTTCCCCCTTCTGTTTTTAAATTTTTTCTTTTATTTCTTTTGATTCCTAAGCAACCATTTCTTCCTCTTTTCCTCCTTGTGTTGCTTGCTGACAAATAAGCTTTAACACGCAATTACACACACACAGGTCTGAGAGAGAACTCATAAAGAGCTGAACCATCTAGATCCTCACAATTACTTTCCCACCAGCTTCTGTGACACCCACCTGTTGGGGAAGATGAAACAGGAAAGCTTTATAAATATGACTGCTTATTTTTAGAGAATATAAAACATACAAGTGAAATAGAGTTGAAGGCAAGTTTTGATGCCAAGCTTTAGTTACTGAACAACTGGAAAACAATAGTATGGCCAGCTGAAGGTAATCCCCCCTTGATGAAACAATGCCCTTCTCCTTACCAAGAGTCCAAGGGTCAGAGCAGACCCTGCTAGCTTGGCAGGAGGGGTCCAAAGAGTCGTTTTTAGGGTTTAAAATATAACACTGCATGGTAGTGTAGTGATTCTTACAGGCTGTATGTAAATGTTATAGGATTTGTATCTTGTACTAGATTGGTTAGTGTAAATTAGAATATTCAGTATAGGAGAAGATTTAATGTATTGTAACGGGAACTTTGCTCTCTTTTTTCTCTCTTTTTCTTGCTCTTCTTCTTCTTCACTCTTTCCTTTCTCCTCTTCCACTTCACTCTCTCTGGCCTGCTCTGAGCTGTGGCTGGCAGCTCGTGGCAGGGCCTTTCACCCACACCCTGTGCAATAAACTGCACGCTCCAAAACCAGTCTGGACTCCAGAGATCTCTTGTTGCTGTTCGTCCCATCACCATCCTTGTTCCCATACCCACCACTATGCTTTATGTTAAGGTTTATGAAATCCCTTAAATCTTTACATCGCCAGTGCAAGACAGATGATTGTTCTAGGCCTCTTCCAATTGAAATATTCTATATCACTCTACCACATTTAGGAGAGAAGGAATTCAGATATACAAATCTAAAACCAAAAATTTCCTAAGAGCTGCAGACATCCAGGCCACAAATCCCACTGCATCTCACAGAAAGATTCTCCCTCCTCACAGAGCAATTTAGCTTCTTGGTTTAATTGATTAATTGCTTTCAATTACAAGCCCTGATTGGAGCCATACATCCCTCCAGTGCCTTCAGACAACTTGGGAAACAGGTGAACATGGAAATGCCCAGAGAGAAAGAGGAACTTGTCAAAGTAAAAATCTTTGAGACCATGAAATCATGGTTTCTTAGCTGTAATTATATATTACTATTCATTAAATGTTATAGTTAATATCTATAATTCAGTAATTGAGCACTATCCCTGTCTAAGAGAATTATCTTTTTTCTACTGAAATATCCCTTTCAAGGGATTTTACTGCCTTTTGCTGTTTTCTATAGCTCTGAGTTTTTCTTCTGCTCCAGTAAAAGAATCTCTTCTTCTTCGTTGCATTCAGCTGAACTGAAACAAGCCTTTGCTGTTGTTACACCTAAATTCAACATCCCGTCCTCAAATACAAGTAATCAGACTAATTCAATGCAGCCAACCAAATCCCAGTCTCTGTTCTGGACACAGCCCTGCTGTAGTGATAGTGAGACATGAGACAGTGGTCTGCAGTGGCACAGTGGGATTCTCCCTTGTGGCCCTGTATTCCTTCATCAGAAATTTCTCGTGAGATGCCATTCCAGCCTGCAGCCACTGGGACATGGAGAGGCAGGAAAAGCTGCTGTGGGCTGCAGTGTTCATGTACTTCTTGGTTCAAGGTAGGAAAAGACCACATTAAAGTCAAATAACTGGAACTCCTCTGCAGGGAACAGAGCTTGCTGGAAGAGGGTAGAAGCCTACATTGTCTTGAACTAAGTGAAAGACAATGCTTTGGCTGGGGTAGAATTAATTGTCTTCACAGTGGCTAATATGGGGTTATATTTTGCATTTGTGCTGAACACAAGGGTGACAATATAGAAATGTTTTGGTTACTGCTGATCAGTGTTTACCTAGAGCCAAGGCCTTTTCTGCTTTTTGTACAGCAATGCTGGTGAGGGGGCTGGGGGTACATGGGAGATGGGGAGGGGACACAGCCAGGATGGGTGACCCCAAATGACCATAGCACACGACATTACACTCAGTATATAAAGCTGGGGGAAGGAGGAGGGGGAACATATGGAGTCATGGTGTTTGTCTTCCCAAATCACCATAATAGGTGATGGGGCTCTGCTCTCCTGGAGGTGGCTGAAGACCTGTCTGCCCCTGGGAGGCAGTGAATGAATCCTTTGTTTCTTCTTGCTTGTGTGCCAGCTTTTGCTTCCACTATTAATCTGTCTTAGTCTCAACCCAAGAGTTTTCCAGCTTTTACCTTTCCAATTCTCTCCACAATCCTACTGGTGGGAGAGTGAGTGAGGGGATTGATTGCTGGCTGTGGTGAAAACAACAGGAAGTATCACTAGCGGGATTTGGACCAACCAGGAAGCTGAAACTCAAACTGCATGACTAAAAAAGATGTGTAGGTTATTTATTCACATATTTACATTTACCCTGTTGGCTGGGGGAACAATGGCAGAAAAAAGTCTTGTCCTTTATATGATGCAGCACCAGGCACCTGTACCTAAGTGTGAGTGAGTGTGGCAGCAACGCCTTGTTTCTGCTTTGGCCATCTGCGATACCACGATGCTGCTTTTCAAAACAAGAATCTTGCTTTAGGAGACAGCAAAACATTCTGAGCATGGATGGATGAGGTGGCACCACACAGCCCAGGAGAGACAGAGCAAAATCAGTATTTCTTGTATTCTGGAAAAGCTCTGTTAGCAAGCACACAGGAGATATGAACTGATGGCAAGGCTCCCAGGGTTGGTGTGGGGAGGGCTGGAACAATGCAAAATCAGATCTGAAAGGAGCATGCAAGGGGCAGTTGTCACTTTCTGTCTGCACTAGCCATGCCTGGGAGTGTTCTATGGATTCCCAGCACACGAATAATAAGGGAGAGCAATCTTTTCTCCCCAGACACAAAGTGATAAAGCCGAGGAGCCAGGCAGCAGCCATGGGCACTGATGCTGCAGAAGGAAGGAAGCTGCTGCTGCAGTGAGGCCCCTGTGGTCATGGGTAACAAACTGGTGACACCTCAGGCTGCAGTGGGACAGTGCCCCCACCCAGGCTGGCACATGGGGGCTGGTGACCCACTGCCTGGCCACTGGCCTCGGGCACAGGCTGGGCAGCAACTGCACTGCACTGGAGGTGCACTGGGCTGCAGATTCAGCCAGCTTGTCACAGCAGAGGAGTCTGTCCATAGCTCCACGTGCCAACTCCACTGCTGTGTGCTTATCCTGAAGAGCAGCATGTTCTGTATAAAGATCCTTTTTCTTGGCAGTGGAAATTACCTGTTCCTTACTTCTAGGAAAATCCCACAAAAACTGTAATGCCCATGGTGCCAGTTACCCTGGGCAGAGTCTGCACAGGGGTGCCAGATCTGTGGTCTGCCTGATGCTAAGATGATCTGTTCCACGTCTTTCTATTATCTCCAGTGAGTATATTCATCCATATCTTATGGAGCTGAGGGCCCTTCCTGCTGGAGTCTATGGAGAACATGTGCACTGCATCTGGTGTATTTTTCAGCACACACAGTATTTTGAGCTTTCACATCAACTCTTTTGAAAAACCAGTCCCAGGTGCTGTTCTCCCAAGCTCTGGAAACAGACACTAGGCTTTCCTCATCACCCTAGTTATTAATGAAGCAGCAGCAGCTGCATCATGAGACCACTCCCCAGGAGCATGATTCTGGAAAAATCAGTAAACAGGTTTGCAAAACATTGGCACAGACAGGAACACACAGAGAGAATGTACAAGAAACACAGTAATCTTTTCGCAATTCTTGAGTTTAATTACTTCAGCATGTGGGGTTTTTTTGTCATTCAGTCTTCCCCTTTCTATTGCAATCTTTCTTAGCAAAGTTGCATAAATACTTTTCTCGAACCTGTACATAAACTAGACACACAGATGCAAACTTTTTTTTTTTTTAGATTTCTTAAGCCTTGGTTTCTTAACTCCTTAAGAGAGAACGTATATTAAAAACCCATGATGCACTCAGACCCAATATCTGACAGTGAGCTGTGCTGAGGGGAGAGGAACATGACACTAATCTATGACAGAAATTACAGTCCAACCAGTGCAGCGAGTCAGAGGTGCAGATCAACCTCCCAAAGAACTCTGTTGTCTGCATGGTGCTGTCAAACAGCACACCAGAAAACCCTAGTTTTCACTGATTCACTCTTGGCAAAACTGTGGCCTTTGGGAAGGAATTAACAAACCAAACCTGACTTGGGACAGACACAACATGCTCACTTCCCCCTCTTCCTTCCGCTCATGAAAACTTGAGACTATTCAGCCCTTGGCCTCAACAAGTCAGTGAAAGAAAGACCGTGAAGGCTTGAATAAGACAAACTTGACAAAAGGCAATTCAAAAGATGGAAACGAGAAGGGTCACAAGGTAAGAACCGGTCCAGAAGCACAGAAATAAAATGACACTGAACGTGTTACACACTCAGGAGCAGGACCTTCCTCTGCAACTCAGAGATTTGACAGTGAAGCTCAAATCTAATCAAGTCAGGCCAGTACAGGTAACATGCATTATCTAGCAGGCTTCAGAATATCTACCTTGGATTCTTGAATATAAGAGCTCAGCACTTATTAGTTCAGGAACATGAGGGAGAACAAAGCCTGAAGCTAGCCTGAATTCCTAAAAACTGTGCTGGTGGGAAATATCAGGTGGTATTATCCAAGGGGGTTTCTACCTGCATCCAGGCCTCCTGCAGCCCCAGCAGTTTGCTATCACTTCAGCACATAGCAGGTTTGTGTGGGCTGGTGAAGCTGTGACATGCTTGGTACTAGCACACAACTTGCTGCTCTGCTGACACTAGGGCTGGGCTCCACAGTGCAGCTGCTCAGAGAACTTGGGAAACAGTGCCAAAAGAAACTGGGGAAAGACTTTTTGAAGTAGACACTAGTTTATGTAATTCATTGTCAAAAGACTCAGATACATCAGGATTAATTTGGCTTTAAGATTCCACGGGCAGAAACTGCAGTGTGAAACCTGGTGTCCATAGAGGGGCAGGGAACAATAGCTGCTACCAGCACAGAGATACCTTAATGTGACACTCTAGGTCAGTGCAAGGCACCCCAGGGCTCCCCTTCTCATTTTAGGGACAGCTGCTGGCGTTTGCTAGACATCAATCAGTCCTACTGACACTCTCCAAGGACACACGACCTGTGAACTGGGGGCAGGTTACCCCTGAACTGCCATGCAATGTGCATGAGAAATCAGCGCTACACAGGGGGGCAAGCACTTCCTACCACAACTCCTACAATCCAGGGCAATGGATGTGTGCTAGCATGTTAAAAAATAATACTCCACAGTTAAATGTCATTTTCCATAGGAAAAATGTTCCCTATACCTAGGAGCAAATCTAGGAGTATGAAAGTAATCTAAGCAGATGCAAACAATTATAGCCAGTAACTATCAAAAAAGAAATCTCAAATTAAAAATAAAATTTAAAAACAACTTAAATCCAAACAGTAGGCAAGCCACCTATTGAAGCAGGCTCTCCAAACAGTAAAACCCAGGTTTATATATTACACACCACATTACTATCCAGCTAATAAAAACAAACATCACCCCCCAACCAAAAAATAAAACGAACCAAAACCAAACCCAGCCAAACTTTACAAACAGGATACAAACAGATATCCTCTTGCAATAAGAATATTGGATAAAAAGTTATGGAATACACTGTGGTATGTTTACAGGGTTGTTTTTCTTCCCCTCTGTCTGGTGCCTTCACTCCACCAGCTCTTGATGTTGTTGAGCTTGTGTTCAGTTCTCCCAGATGTGCTCCCTGCTTGCAGCGAGACAACTTCCATTAGTCTGCACACAGCAGGGTCCCCAGGAAGCAGGAGAGGACCGAGCTCACACTTTTTGCTGCTCCACTCCTTTGGTGGTTATTCCATAGCACTAAGCTGGTTACATATGTTCTATGAGTTCAAGAAATTTCTATCTCAGAGGCCTCATCTATGAAGTTAGCAACAGGACTGAGAAGCAGGAGTGGAAACAGTTTATACTCTCCATTCCCGTCTTCTGGGAGGAGAGGCGGATCACCCATTCCCAGACTGTCCAGAGGCTCGGCCTGGCTTGCTGGAGCTGCAAGTGGCACAACGGTTCCACTGGCTGATGGAGGCTGGAGAGCAGGTTTCTCCTCCAGGGGAGGCAGCAGAAAGTCTTTCGGATCATCCACCTTCCCCGCAGCTTCACCTGAAGGCAGCTCTTCAAATAAGGAAAGCAGAGGGTTGGCCCTATACTGGATCAGCTGCATATCTGAGGAAAAAACACAGTTCAAACTGTTTCACCAACTGAAGGCTCTTATTCAAGGCAAGGAAACCTGGAGAGGTTGCTTCAAACTTGGTGCACTACAGGAAAGCCCAAGGTGGGCTGGGACAAACCCTACACCCACGGCTGTCAGAGTGAAGCCAATGCCCCTGTGCCTGGAAACAACAGCGCCTGAAGCCCACTCCAAGCCCCTGACTCTCACAGCATGCAATGGCAGCACTGCAGTGGAAACCTGAGCAGCTTTGCCTTTGGGGGGGATCACAGCCTCTGCAGGAGATACTGCCACAAGGGCATCTGTAGTTCTGCTCCCCACTGTGGCACTCATGTCATGTTTCCGTGTGAAAAGGGACACAGGATGGGCCATGTTTTCTATGTGGAAAACCACAGGGCACAGGATGGGCCTTTTAAGATTGAGGCTTCAAAATCAGTGAAACATCACAGTCTTCACAAAAAGCTTAAGACCAGACCAAAGAAGGAGATATTATAGGCTACAACAATTCCATTTCAATATACAGTTTTCAAAGACTGCAAAGCTGCCACAGCGCTCAGTGTCCTTCCTGCCCACCTTTGCTTCCTGCAGTTTCCCTCTCACTTGTTCCCAGACCTTCAGTGCTCTCTGCCAAGTTTGCCATCTGAAACAAAGCAGACAGAGAGTTAAGACAGAATGTTTAACAACAACAAAATCTTTACTGACTGATTAACAGAATTAGATGTGAAAGGAGGAGGGAAGAGAGATGGAGCAACTGAGCAAAGAGCCTGTCGTTGCACACGCAGGCCTGCACACAGGAGCTCTCAGAAGGAGGTGCAGTGAAATATAGACCAACTTAACTTACTAAACAAAACAAGCTTCTGACTAGCAAATACTTGTTTTACCTTCCAAACAGAAGCTTTATTATAATCGGTCTTGTTGGGGTAACAGTTAAACATAATTTCATCATGTAATTGAATTTTGCAGGCATTGCTTAAACACAGCTACATTTTACGTCAGTTGTAGTCGAAGCTCTTCTTACTGGGAAATCCTAGTTTAAATATTATTTCAGGACTACAACAAAAACAACACTTGCAAGGGTATTTTTTTAATAGTATGAATCAATTTTAGGAACTGGACCAAGAGAAATAAGTTTGTGCTGAATTTCCGTGTATCTTCTGAGGAAATGTCATAGAGCCATGTTCAGAACAACTACAGTGTATTGTATTACAATTTTCATTTAGTACTTTTCCTTCAGTCTTCAGACAGGCATTTCAAGTGTATGACTGCACTAGGAATAAAGAACTGGAAATTATCTTGAGATCCCTCTTAAATTCCAACAAGCCAACACTGGTAATTGAAACCCTGGAGTCAGCTGGATGAGATGAACCAGCAGTGTTACCCTGTGCCATCAACCCTGTTCCCACCCTTGAGTTGCATCAAGCAAGATTCAACTCCCAGCCTCACATTTCCCCTCCCCACCACAGAAGTAAATCTTACTCTTACATTTTCAATACCAGGGGGAGTTTCCATCAAGCTCATATCCAGCGCTGGCAGCTCCGGATTAAATGTCTGCAAATAAAACCAGACCATACATCAACTAATAAGGTTCTTGAAATAAAACTGCAAAGAGCTCCTGAAAGGACTGCAGGACCCAGCGTGCTGCTCCTTCCACTGAAGCATGGGGACAATGGCACCTCCAAGGGCCTTCAGCTGTGAGCTCAAGCTGTGGCAGTAAACTGATGTCACAGGAGGAGAAAAGGTTCCCTATTTCCCAATGATTCCAGGAATACAGCTAAATTTCACTCCATATTATCCATATCATCTACTTCAATCAAACACACATTCAGGATGTGATGGTATGTGATTAGACCTGAGAAGGAGAAGTGAGGCAAATTGTTCCCTATTTTTCCCCCTCTTCAGTTCTGTAGAACAGGAATCCTGTATGACCTGGGAAAGGCTCCCAGTATTGCCCTGTACACTGTGAATACCTATGAATCATTCTATTTGTAACTATTTGCTTTTCAAGATGTTCCAAACTCTTACCCATTACAACATGGAATAAACTAGCAGCACTTCATGACACAACCTGAGCATGAATTCTGAGTATTTCTCAGAAATGAGAAATAGTGAGAAGACACTCACATCGCTGAACGCTTCGGCACCGAAGTTGTACTGCTTCCCTGACAGCATTGCTTGGAGCTCCTCAAGGCTGGCATCGATGCAGTTCAGAAAATCCTGGATTTCCTCTCTAAAAAGACAAAATTACATAGCACTATAAGGTACAGGTGACAGGGACGGCCTTCCCTTGCCCCCCCAGGGGAGGCTGCCTACAATCCAGAATAGCCAAACGGATGAAACTGCATTCCTGTATCACCTTTCACTCCAGCTCTTTGAGGTACAGGGAACAAGGGAGACTACCTGAACAGCAAGCACAACTACAGCTACCAGGTCAAAAAGCAGGTCCTCCTTCCATACCTACTTCCTCCCTCCTTTTAGTATCTGGTGAATGTTCTCAGATCCCAACCTGTACACCAGTATCTGTTTAAACAAAGGTCTGATGGCTTAGCCCTGGGACAATAAATGATAAGTAAAGGCCTGGAAATAATCTGGACCTGAAGGAACTCTACCTGCTTTGAAACATCGGCTTTTTGCCAAACTGGACATGTTCCCAGGTACAGGGGCAGGACATTAGGGACAGTGAAGAACCTGAGAAGGCAGCTGCAGGCACAATGCCCACACTGCTTGCTATGCCATGAGGTTTTCCTGTACTGAATTCCCACCACGGAGGAATGGGCAGTTCCAAGGCACTGCCCTACATCCTGCAGTGCCCAGGAGGAAAGATACAGCAGGGCCTTCAGACCATATGAGTGCTGGGACAACATCCCAGACCCTCCTACCTGCTGCTGACCACAGCAGAAGAGCTGTAGGAGCAAGGGTTAAAGCTTTGTCCTCCATGCAGCTCTCCTGCAGCCACAGTGGGGCAGGAACCCACAGCCTGCACCCCTGACCCAGGGCTATGTGATCCGACAAGGAAAACAGCTTTGTACAAATGAGGGGCAGAGAAGGAAGGAACAGTGTGATGACCACCAGGACAATCCAGACCCAGGTCCCAGGAACAAAGTGCCCAGAATGCCAGCCTGACATCAGTGCCCAGCACCTGTTGCTCGGCACCTGGCAGTGACAGCAGTGGGCTGATGGGACACACTGACAGATACACCAGCAGTCAGGCACATGTGTTACCATAAAGGTGGGAGGGACATTAGTCCTTTTTCAATCTGTACTGCCAGCACTTGGCTTTTTCAAGCCCTGGTAACAAAGGTGCAGAGAATTCACTTCATCAATGACAATTCAAGAGCTAATTCCCTGTGTTCTGCCAAACAACACACCCTCCAAAACTCTGACAAGATTCCAAAATATGACAACAGCATAAGACTTTTCAGAAACAAGTTAATACCTGTCCAGCAAAGGATCATTTTGGTTTCCAGAGTTGTTTTCATTTAAGATGGAGTCAATTACTGACACGGGGTCCTCTGGAGCATTTGGCTGTGCCGTGTGGAGCTCCACAGCAGCTGTGCCTATTTCGCCGGATTTGCTGACATCGTTTATAGGAACTGACGGGACAGGTTCTGTGCAATTTAACTCACTTGGCTGTGACACTTGACAAAGAGGTAAGCCAGGATCCAGAGCTGCCTGTGGCTCTCTAAAATGTGACCCAAACAGAAACAACACACAGGAGAATTTATCAACTGCATTACTCTTCACTTCAGGTTTAGTATCCCAACCTTAGTACAATTAGGCCAGTCAAGAATTCAAGTAACAAACTGGTCTTTAGAAAGAGCAAAGGGGCAGATGAAGAGCCTCTTACTACAGCTTATACAGAGACCATGTATTAGAGAAAAACACTCCTTTTTCCCAGGCAAAAAGCAGCAGTATAGTATATAGGAAGTAGGAAGGGAGCAAACTCCTAACAAACTCTGGAAAGAAGAGATTCCAAATCAGTCCATATTTCACTCTGGGTATTAACAACTAATTAATTACTGGGTTTTCAGTAAAATCTGTTGCCACACAGAGATTATTTTCCCTAGGATATGCTTAGGCAGAGCAGTACTGCAAAAGGAGATAAAACTATACATCTTGGTTTGTTAACAATGTATATACATTCAGGTCCCTGTTCAGTTCAAAAGTCAAGTATGCGTTCATTTGTTGAACAGACAGAAAAGCCTCAGCAAATTAAACCTGCAATGCCCATCAGCCTGACAAGCTGAGACATGAGCTCTGACAATGATCAACATGCTGTGGAAGGAGAGCCTACAACAGGCCTGTCACAAACAGACATTCAGAGAGACATTCTGTTTCCCAAACTCCAGATGGATCACCAACATTAATGTAACTACCCAGTTAACAACCCAGGCATAAATACTGCATATAGTTCGGGCATACCTGGCTCTGCCACTTGTGTGTGCCACAGCAAGGAGGCCATTGGTGGCATTTTCCAGGGTGTCAGTGACATCTCGGATTATCAGACCTGAACCATTTCCATCCTCTTCATCTGCACTATGTTCAGAAAAAGCCATCTGCAGATACAGCACAGAATGAGTCAATCACAGGCTCTGACCTTTTACTTTTTCGTACTGAAGCCCCGTTCTGTTTGCAGCTTCTCTTTCCTGTTCACGTTTCATCTGTGACCAGTTGTACTGATTCATATGATTTTACAGCCAGAGTGTTGCTCTAAAGCTGCCCATGACAAAAGGGAGAGCATTTGTTTACCAGGTTAGGGTATTTGTAGCTATAAGGAAGAGTGATATCACTGTGTATCATCCTGTTCAACCCACTGCTTTTATCCCTGGGGAGACTTACAGCTTGGCCACTTTCCACAGGGATGCGGACATACTGACGACTGTACTTGGAGGGTGAGGCACCCGCAGCATCCGTGAGAGACCTGAGACAAAGCAGAGATTTAGTACATCCTGACTGCCAGAGGGGAGAGCTGCAGCAGTGCCAAAGGCAGTAACGGTAATCATTCTTGCCCTCCTAAGAAGCCTGGCTTTTGGGAACGTGTGTCAGGAAGGGTACTGCAGGCAGCCTGTACCACACACACACACACACACACACTGTGGTCTGGAAGAAGTCAGTGACATGTACACGTTTTGAGATTTACCACTTCTGATAACTGTGCCCTTTGGAATTGAAAATGTATAGAATATTCTCCTTCCGTCCAGTTTAGTGATAAGGAGGAAATACTTATTTTGTGCTTAACTGAACTTTCATCAGCTTTCTCAGGTTTGAATATACAAGTGATGAAAATACCTGTCACACAATAGAAACTGATTTTTCCCTACAAATTACATCTGATACTGATCTGAGACCTATCAAGTAATTACCTTTTCCTTTTGACCCCAACAATATAATTTCCTCGCATCAGACTTAGTATAAATTGAAGAATCTAAAAAGGAAAAACAAAAGAAAACCAAAACCAAGTGGTCAGAATAGCAATCCTAATATTAAATTCTTAATTCAGATTTTACTATAAAATGATATAGTTACATGACAGAAATTAACAGATATTTTAAAAATCCATTTGCAACTGTATCTTAAAGAACAAAGCAAGAGTTACAAACTGCATAGAAAAATTAGCCCACTTGCACAGTTGGCTTTTTTTTGAAATGCAATATAACAGCACAAATCACTAGAGGATTCCAGACCAGAAACAGCTGAGGAATAAACCAGAGAAATTCTTTTCCAGCGTGCAAGCTCCTACAGTTTCTGTGTTCCAAGTTCACTTCTCAAGTGGTCTAAGTGTATCCTGGTCCAAGATCTTTCAGACTCCATTCCATGTGCCTGCAATCTCTCAAGTTCTGGGCTCCTGTTACCATGCACTGTCTCCACACACTGACATCCTACTATGACTTTTCCTTAGTGCTTTGCTCGTGGTTCTTTACTGTGCTACTTCTGGGACACTCAGGAACTTTTCTTTATGCTGTATTAATACAGCCTGTTCAGCTCTGTGTCATTTGTCATTCTACATAAGCAAAGAATGCCATGAAGTATCACAGAGGCAGGAATAAGGATGGTAGCACTGAAGATGCTGCAATGGTACCTTAGACAGCAGCTTCTGTTGTTGACTGTGCTTCTGCCTTAGAACTGCCACTTCTTTCCACAGGGCCTTATTTTCTCTGCAATGCAGAATAAATCAGAAGACAGAGGATGAACAGAGTTTACTTTATATGCTCTAGTTTTACAGCTTTCAAACTTTTAGAGTACCTTGCAGAATCAATGGTAACATTCCCTCTGCGGATAACTAACCCTCAGTTAATTCAATCCACTAGCATGAACTCTAGGTTAACTTAACTCCATTTTCCATCAGCAGCAACGAACACTCTCTTAATATGGACACCCTCATCCTCTGCTGCTCCACCAATAATCTTGATCTGAGGTATTCCTTCAAAGCCTTAAAGCTGTTGAATAAGGACTTTGTGTTTCACTCAGCCTGCTTCTGAACACTGACAGCCTTGGGACAGATCTAAAGGCGGTGTTCAAGGGACTTGGTTGGGTTTTTTTTTAAGGAAGAGAGAGAGAATGGTATCTCCTGAACTCTGGTTGATATCTGCTGGCATACTAATAATCTGAATGAATTACCAGCGCCTATATGAAGGGGATTTGAGAGAGGATGATGAGGATGTGCAAAGTCCGCTTCCAGATAGAAAGAAAACAAAGTACCAATTGTCCCTCACTGCATCTAACCCTGCTGGTAATCAAGAAATCAAATGCTCTTATTGACCTAAGAAACTACTACAGGTGCTGGCAACCACAGTGAAATCTCAAGGCAGCCAATGAACTCCCAGTCTAAATCTCCAGTCTGTAACTGAATTACAAAACCAAACAAGATTCAGAATGTTGTGTGGGATGGAATGGGAATTCTTAGGAAAAAAATACAGCTTCACCTGTTTCCAGTTCAAATGAAACCCATATTTAGCCAATCTCCATCAGATGCAAGCAACATTCAATGCATAAGCACCCCGAAACAGTCGAGTCTACCTCTTCATGTTAGCCAGCCTGACATCCATGTTGTTCTGCTGCTCTCTCATCTCCTGCACCTCAGACAGTACTTTGTGCAAATCCTCTGTGCAGACCTTGAGATCCTCAGTTCTCACTGCAGACACCTAGAATAGGTACACATGCTTTATTACAAACAGTACATACTCTTTGCTACAGGGCAAGTGCAGTCAGCCTGCAGGGCTGGACCAGGCCCCATTAAAAGACCAGGTAAGACTGCAATTCTTACATAGCACACAACACCACAACTGCTACGGGTGACAATCCTTAGGACAAGCTGCACGCTGCACTGTATGAAAAAAACAAGGTGCCAATGAAAACTTGAGATTAGACAGTAGATTCATGAGTGCAATTCACAATAAAAAACACTGACTGCAAAGGGCTTTCCCTGGGGGTTCTCTGCCAGGCCTGGTGGTAGTTTGCCCTCTAGTGTCACAGAGCAAACACCAGCCAAAAAACCCCCATAGCTGATAGTGGAAGAACAAGATGATTGTATTCCTTCCAGGTGTGGGTAAATCTACCAGCAAAGGAGTAAGGAATTTCCATTAAGTTACTGGGAGATGAAGGCACCTAGTTAGATGCATCCTACTCAATCTGAAAGTTTATGCCACATCAGTTGAATTGCAGATTCCCCTGTTGGTGTTTCCTCTACCACCTCTCTGCTCAGTGACATTCCAAAGTTATGGAGACTTGTTTGCAGAAAGAGAGTCCAAACTGCTCCTCTGCTCACAGCACAATCCGTGAATGCTGCTACTTCAAACTATGGTGGAAGAGCCATCAGAGAGCAAAAAGTTCACTATCTCCTTCCTTCACTGAAACATTTTCCAGTTCCTTCAGTGACTCTCTCTGCAGCAGAAGCACTGTTGGTTGCAACACAATTCAGGATTTTGAAAAAGCCATCATATGCCCATGTCTGAATGACACATCCAGGTTTTGTGGGCATAATTTTGAACATCATTTTGCCAAATACTGACTGTAATTGAGCCACACGGAGTTGTACCAGTGTCTCTCCCAACCTACAGCCTGCTGGGAGTCTTCGTGTTACTCTGCTAAATTTCAAGGAGGGTGTGAAAGCATCTCATGTGGATTCCGAAGAGGAGGTGAAAGCATCAATGTGGGATTGGCCTGCTGAGGTGTGAGGTAACTTCTGTGCAGGTTGGCTCATACATCTTGTCCTCCAAAGGGGAGTGGAATGGTCAGAAATGAACCCATGGTGTCATAAAACAACATCCCATCCCTTTGTGCTAGAACAGACCACAGCTGTTGTGCAATTAATTGTCAGACATGACTAACTACTTTCTTGACACAATCCCATGGTGCAAAGGATGTATTGAAGGGTCTGACAGACCTCTTCCCTGCCTGCAGTCTAGATGCTTTGCTGTTTGCTGCAGCTAATAACTTATGCTAATGTACACAGGGGGCATCCCAAATAGAATTCAAGGCTGTCTGATTTCTTTTCAGCACACCACCTCTCTGTGGGAAGACAACCAAAAGTTGCAGGAAGTGAGTGGAAATTCCAAATGCAGCCAGCTGGCCTCCAAAAAAACAAGAGCCAATATAAATTCTGCCCAAGTACAAGCAACTGCTCTTCAGAGTCCCCAGCTGGCTAATCAGGGTGTCCAGTCCTTGGGTGCTGAGGCACAGGCACAGGCTGCCCTGGGAAACTTGGCTGTCCCATCCCTGGTTGGATGAGTCTTGGAGCAACCTGGTCTAGTGGGAGGTGTCTCTGCCCATGGCAGTGGGTGGAATGAGATGAGCTCTAAGGTGCCTTCCAACTCAAACCATTCTGGTATTCTGTGAAGACACACAGGTATCTGCACACCAGCAGAGCTGAAAGCAAAAGGGAGTAAGTAAAGCAAGTCCTGCATTCAAACCCGCAGTCCTGACAGAGGCTTGAAATACAGTTTACAGCCAATACTCGAATATAGCCCCATTCCAGGCAGGAAGAGAACAAGGAAATTAATGAGTGTTTTGCAAAAAAATCACTAACATTTCCTGTGCAACAAAGAGTACCTTTCACCAACCTATTCAAGGCTTCATACGAATGTCCTTGGCACTGAGCAGAGCTTTTGTCTTTCCATCTAGAACACTCCACCCAGTGCACCACCCCTGGGACACGTGGAGTCACACCTGACATCACTGTGCACCTGCCCTGCAACGCATGCACACTGGGACACACTGGTCACAGCAGCGGGGAGAGCACAAGCCACTCAATTGATTCTGGCTCCAAGCAGGGGCAGCTCAGTGAAGAATCAATCCAAACATAATTGTGGCTCTTCAGCCTACCCTGGGCTTTTATTGCCCTGGGCAATGCAGCCACGCCTGATGACAGACTGAAGAAAAGATTCTGCTGTTCAAGTGTCAACATGATGTATCATGATACTCTCTTCCTCAGGATGTTATGGGCTGTAATGTGCCAATAGAGGATAAATGTCTGTGCAGAAACGGGTCAGACAAGGCCTGAACGTACAAAAGAAAAGCAGAAAGTGCTCATAAGGATGTAGCTTAAAGGCAACAGTTTTGGAGGAGCAATATAATTTAAGGAAACTCATCCAAATGAACTGGTTAGTGATGACCTTGGTAATTTTTAATGGGTGCCAAATGGGAATGTATTTTCTTTTGCTTCTTTCACTTTGTGCCTTTCTCAGAGTTGGAGATGCTGACAGAACTGCAGACCATGCTAAGCTGCAATCAGGGATATGAGCTCTGTGGAGAAGGGCTGTGGTTTGATGATGATGCAGAACATGGTCCTATCTCAGTTCACAACCAAGAGCAGAGCAGGTTTTGTCTAAGCACTGGCACGAGGAGGCCCAGCCAAGCACTGGCCTGGCATCATGAGGGAGTTACCGTGGTTCCCATGGTATTTGCTGGCTGTGTTTGAAACACCCATATGTGCTCCTGATAAGCCACTTTTTGTAACTAAGTGAAGTAAATATGTGCTTAGACTATACCTTGCGCTTGATGTTTTCCAGTAAATGTGCCTTCCCTTGCTTGAAGAAAGGGTGCTGGAACTCAATGACTGAGCTTTTCTCTGCTGTAATGATACCATTCTCCAGAGCAATCACCTTCCTGAAACCATCTGTGGAGAGGAGATCAACAAAGATATTTCTTCCAGTTGAAAGCTGATTCGGAATATATACAGCTTAAGAAAAGTCCAAAAGCTACCAAAACGCCCACTGCACTACAGTTACTGGGAGCAGAAACTATGAGAATCAGCCAAGGTAGCCTTTCTTGATGCCCCATGATTTCATTGCTCTGATCTTCACAGCCAGAGAATATGCCCACAGTACCACTGCCTGCCCCTGCCACACAGAGGCCAGTGTGTGTCGAGGGCAGGACAGCCTTGGCCAAACCATCACAGCCACGTCCAAATCTTCACAACAGTTAGTCAGAAATGAGATTTACTATGACATCTTGAATGGAATCATGTCTCAGTGGATGCAGAGTAATGGTACTTTCCCTTTTATCCCTGACAACAACACACCGAAACAAATGCTGTCATAGATCACCATGATCTACAGAATAAAGCAAGGCACAGAAGTCAGTTCCTTGCCTGCCTATGCAAACACCTGCAGCACAGCACCTTCTTCATACTAGACTGTCTGCACAAAGTAAGATAATGCCAGTTCTATTTCCATCACTGCTCAAACACCACAGAGCAGATGCATGATTCAGCTGACAGGCTAATCCACATCTCTCCTCAGTCAAGGTTTTAACACAATTATTGCACTCCAACTATTATTAGAAAGCCAAGATAGATCCAGCAGGAAAAGGAGGCTGCCGCTACATGGTATATCTACATAAGAATATTTGCTTTTTTTTCATTTATCCTGGCTACAAGGGAAGAGACAATTGTTTCCTTGGATTATCCTTTGCCACTCAAGTGATGGATCTTACAAACACAAGCACACAACATGAACAGAAGCATCTACCCTCTGTCCAGAGACTAAACAGATGTGCTATCTGTATTATAGGTTACAAAACCTATACAGACATCAGCTAGAGAGATCAGGCAAACCTATTGGGCAAGGACAGAGAGCTCCTCCCCGTCAGTCTGAAATTCTAACTAAGGCAGCGCCTGCTGTGCTGTTTGTCCCTCCACTGGTCCCAGAAGCTTCTGCAGTTATTCCTGTTGGCAGCTACAGCCCTGCATGTTGCACTGTGCCCCTGAGCCACCCTCACTGCACCGCTCTGCCTGGCCATGCTGTACATGTGCTATGCAACGCTGCCAAATGATGTGCACAAGTTGAGCAGAGAAAAAATAATGAGAAATTATGAGTCCAGCTTGGCCCATCAGCAGGACTGATCTGGTTCCAACACAGCAAAGCAGGCAAGAGCAGCGGCAGCCCCAAAATCCGGGCAATTTTTTTTCACATTCTAGGTGTATGGGTGTACACACAGCCTCTGCTCCCCATGGCACATACATGTCTGCTGCAAGAGCAATGCTGGAGCTCAGGGAACCTCACTCTCCCTTTAGGCACCAGCACATATATTCTTACAGCTGTTACTCAAAAGGACTTGGAGATAAACACAAAAACTAAACACTAAACCAAGCTCTACCATCAGTCTTTTCTTTTGCAAAGCAAACTTAAGGCCAGGGCTCAGATTTTAAGGGATGAAAGAGTTGCCAAGTCTGTTTGCTTGTTTAAAGAAACCCAAACCAAAGCCAAGTGGCTATGAACTTGGCAGACAGAGTGTGTAGGAACTGCTGATGCTTACACATGTTGAGCTGCCGTATGAAGCTGGAGATGTTGTTGTGTTTGAAGTACTTGGGGAGCAGCTCCTTGGCAAACCTCTGCTCATCCAGAATACAGAAATTCTCGCCATTCTAGAAAATAAGCAGAAGTAAGAGTTACTAAATAAGCACAGCATTTCTTTCTAAGGTGTTGCTCTTAAGTGAAGATCATAAATCAACAGAGACTGTTCTGACAGCAGAGAAGGGCAAAAGACTTCACCGAGTGAACTGTCTGTGGGAACGCTTCTGAGTACTTGGGACTGGACTAAGAAGTTTGAATTCAAAGACACAATTACACGGAACACTTCTATTGAATAGGGAATTTTCTTAAAGTCCTGACATACCAATCTTAATCCAAAGCAAAACTGTTCTAAAAACCTGCTCCCTTTGTCCTCAGGAAAAATAAGCATTGCTCAAGCCCAATGGAATTCATGCCACCAAGGAGATTTCATCTCCCTTCATCAGTCTGCCCAGCTCCTGACAAGATTCTTCCATTGTGCGTGCTATGTCATCACTAAAAATAACCACGTAAGGTTGCTGAGTTACCGAAAGTTCAGACAACACAACCCAGTGGTGACCAGGGGTAAGCGTGACACCAGCAGTGCCAGATTTATTATATGCTCAAGATTAAACTTCCTGGAAACAGGAAGAGCATTTTGCATCACTTTTATGTTGTTCATGAAGAGAACAATACTGTAATTCTTTCAATCTTTGCCTTTGTAAAGGGCAAACGGATTGAAAAAAGTGTAGAAAAATCCTACGGATTTAAAAATTACAGGGAACAAAAATAAACATAGTGCGTGTCTGGGGCGCCTGGTCGGTGTGTCCGTGCCCTATGCCCGCGGGGCACATCTGTCTCCGCTGCGGAAGGAAAATGGACAGTTAATGGCTCCTGACAGCGTCCTTTCACCACCCGGAGTTGCTGACCGGGAATTCGGGACTGTCCCCCGGGGATGTCCCGCTGCGCCACCACCGCCAACGCGGGCCGCATGCGGGGGGAGCCGACAACGGGGGAGGGCCCGGGCACGGCCCCACGCACGCCGGTCCGCCAGAACCGCCGCAAGCGGGGCGGGGAAGCGGGCTCGGCACGCTCCGGGCAGCCGGGGACCCTCCGCCGCCGCCCGCCCGCAGGGCTCCGCAGCCCCGGCCCCGCGTCCCCACCACCCTCGAGTCCTTCGCGCGGGCCTCCCCGGGCCGGGCCCGCGCGGCCACCTCACCCTGCTCCAGCAGATGACGTCGTCGCTGTCCGGATCCTCCAGCAAGGCCCAGAGCTTGGCGAGGAAGCCGGGGACGGGCACGGGCCCGGAGGGGGGCGCGGCGGGGGCGGCGGGGCCGCGGGGCAGCGCGGGCGCCTCCCGCATCCTCGGACCGCGACGGGCCGCGCGAGCGGGGACGGGCCGCGCGGCGCCGCGCGACGCAGCGAGGGGCGGGACCGCCGTGCAGAGCAGCCGCTGATTGGCCGTAGCCACCAGGCCCCACCCCTCGCCCCGGCGGCCGCGAGCGTGACTCTTGTTGTGCTCCCGAGGGAGCTCGCGGCCGCGTGACGTCACCGCACGCATTTAAAAGGGCCGCAGCCGCTGCCCTGGTAGGTCCCTGGGGAGCGCTCGCCCTGTCCTGCCGGCGGTCCCGCCCAGCAGGTGGGTGCAGTGGCTGCGTGCCGCAGCTCCGCCTGCCCCCTCGCACCCGCCCGCCTTCCCGGGGCTCTCCGCACCACCGGGGACCGAGCCCTGGGCGGGGCGGACAGGTGCACTCCGCGGAGCGGGCTCCGCGTGCGCGGCCGGGGCGCGGCTCGGCTGAGGCGCGGCCGGGCCGAGGCGCTCCCGCAGGTGCGGGGCGGAGCAGCCTGGCCCGCCCTGTGGGCGGGAGCGGGCGCGGTCGGCGCTGCGGGGCTGGGCCGGACTCGGGCTCGGTCAGCCCGCGGAGGCAGCACCCCTTTGTCCCTCCCGGGCTGGTCCCCGCCGGCGCTCCAGGGTCCCGCTCTGCAGCCCCGCCGCGCCTCCTCCCGCTCCACACGTAAGGAATGAGCTGTCTGTCCTCCTGCCTTCTTTCTGTGCTTTCCCCTCGCTCTCGGGCTGTGGTTTCCCTGCAGTCGGGTGTCGGGGAATATCCCTACATCGTCCTCCTGGATTAGATGGGGGAGTTGAATCCCACCAACCCGCCTGAAATCTGATTCCCGTTCGTTCGCGATGCCTGTGCTGTCGGGGACCCGGTAAAGGGCAGTCCTGGGGGAGGATTCTGCTGTGAAGTACAAGGTTCAGGGATGGATGTAATATAAAACTTGGGTTGGTTTTGTATTCTTTCTTTTTTTTTCTTTTTTTTTTCATTAATCAAGGCAAATACTAGTATCAAAGAAAAATTGAAACCAAAAGCTTTTGAAACTAATTTAGCTACTTTACCTTGCACTAGTCGAGTAACTAAATGATTAGCTACTGTGAGGAGTACGTGAGCACAGACTTCGTGTCATCTGCTACATCTCCATTCAGGGTTATTTTTTGCTGTTCCCTAGAACTACCCCACAGGTGTATGCGATGTTGTGGTCAAACTCCAAGCAGAATCGAGGTGGGACTCCTGTAAAGCCTTGGGAAGGCTGTCCCAAAGGCTTGTCCTTGACTCTTTAATGGCAGAGCACAGCACAGAGCACTTGGAATGCCACGACTCGTGGCTGTGTGTGTGACTCCCCTGCGCCGTGCGGAGGTTCGGTGCGGTGAGCAGGGGCTCTGGCACGGCGGGTTTATCCTCCATAGGCATTTTTCACACCCAGCTTTGAGAGCCGCTGTTGTGTGGTACTGCCTGCACAAGCCATCGGGATGGGAGCACACAAAGACCAGCCTGCCCCGGCTGCCTGGGCTCGGCGGCTCCCGGGCCTTGAGGAGGCCACCCGGTGTGCAGGAAGCTCCCGCGAACTTTGCCCTGAGTTGACACGAAGGCCACAGCTTGGGCTGACTCAGGAGCATCCCGCTGCCCTACCCTCGGGGCGTGTGTCGGCAGGGTGGCAGGTTTCAGGCTGAGGACTGGTGCTGCTTTTTCTTTCCGTATTACTGTCACCGCTGCCTTTTTACTGGTCTGCTGTGTGAAACAGCACAGGTATGGCTTTCTAAACTCCTTCCTTTAAGTCCATGTTGGTGTAGAGCGAGTCAAAAAAGGTATTTTACCTCCCTGTGAACAGCAGCAGGGAATAAGTCAGTGACTGAGTGGTGTGTAGGGGTGGGCGTGAGCCAGCGTGCTGCTGTTGTTCCCACACTGCTGAAGCCACTTTGAAGGGGCTGTTCTGTATCTGAATTTAGTCAAGTGTATGACCGGGAGTCTGAAGGGGACTGGCTGGTGGAGCCACTGGAGCAGAACTATACTGTGTTGATGGATCCAAACCACAGATTTAGAGATCCCTGTGTCTCCCTTCTGAGAAATGAGGGAAAGAAGGTGTCTCCAAACTTTGTCCAATTTAACAACTATTTGGAAATAGCAATACTTGATTATCATTAGCTTCTGAGAATAGCACAGCATGTTTGGAAATCAAGAAGTGAAGCTTTGGAAGGTGTTTAGTCCATTGCTGTGTGCTCGGGTTGAATCATGGCTGTTGGGTATCAGATGTTAGAAGAGGGTTCAAAGCAGCTCTGTGTGACGCTGTGCTGACTGAAAGCTTAGAGAATATCCAGCTTTGCTGCAGACAGACCTTATACATTCATATTGCTGTTACAAAGAGAGTAAGAATAAATAATGACAGTCTCTTTATGAAAGACCTTTGCCATGGTGCTGTGTCACTATCCCTTTCTGTATGAATACTGATTCTTCTGAGCTTTCTGTTAGGTCATGCTTCTCATTCTCTTGCTTTCTGTTTCTCTCTGCTATTCTGAGTTGCTGTTACATGTCTCAAGAGCTGTATCTCAGTATCTCATTTAGGTGCGGTTTGTTTGTTGGCTACATCCAGCTTTGTTAAGGGTATCATTGTGTGAGAACTTTTGTAGTCATTTTCATGTGATTTTTAAATGCAGTTTAATCCTTCCTTATCTTTTGGTGTAATTCTACTGCCCCATATTGCGTCAGCTTCTGCTTCGTACAGGCAGTTCTTTGAGCCTGTATCCACACAACTATATTTTGATGATTTCAGATGGTTTCCCTAACTTTTTCCCAACTCTCTTTAGAGTATTTCTGAAGTTTATTGTCAACAAGCTTGGTGTCAATTGGAAGTTTTATGAGTAAGCTACTTATTGATCAAAATCATGGGGAAAACAGTGGAACAGAAAGGAAAAACCTTGTGCAGCCTGTTGAAATGTACTCCTGGATTACAGATAGCTGCTCCCTAAGAGCCGTCTTTAAAGAAGTTAAAATTTAAAATTACTTCATCGTGACTAAACTGTACTTCCTCAGGTGACTTAGAATAGTGAGATCTTTGTAACAGTTTAAAATATACAGATATCTGCTCAGGACTATTTCCTTGAGTTTTGTATTTGGAATGTGAGCAGTGGTGAAAAAAGGGTTAATGGAACTATTTTGAGAGCAGCACATTTGGTACTGGGGGCTCCTTACCAAGGCATGATCTCTCATCCTTATGCATCAATTTTGTTACAGACTGATTTCCTTCTTCAATAACTGAATAATGATCCCAATAGTACTTACACCTGATTGCTTCATACCCTCTTAAAATGTCCAGCACCATCAAACCAAATGGTCATATTCTGTTTCATTCTTTTTGTGTTTCCCAAATAGGTGTAGCTTCCCAAAACACCTTCCCTTCAGGCCGTGATGGGATCAGTCTGGTGGCTGCTGCTCTGCATCCCCATGCTGTCACCCACATTTGCTGGGGGTGTTGTCCGAGTTTATTACCTGGGGATCCATGAGGTGGACTGGAACTATGCTCCAACGGGCAGGAATGTGCTTGCTAACCAGAGTATTGCACGTAACAGGTACGCTTGCTCCTTACAGAATTTAGTCTGGGGCTGGCTTTAAGCTGTCATTTGATGTATGATTTAATGCAAGTATTTTGGGGCATCTCAGCAAGCAAGAGGCACACTTCTGTAGATTCTGATCTTTATGAGCTTAATGTTTAACTTGTTTTATGCTCCTGTGGTAAAACCTGTGACAGTAGGAGAAGGGATGGATAATCTGGTGAGTCCAGAGCCCACACACTAGAGAGAAGTGTATGGAAAACAAACACGGAACAGAAAACAGAGGAGATACAGAACAGATTGTTCTAAAATCCCCCAGATTTTGCAATGCTCTACCCTGGAGTTTAATTTTGCTTGGTTCCAGCTGGTGACCAGCTTGTTTATCCTGAAGCATGATGACTTTTCATCTTTGTATAAATGGCTTCGCAGAGCCAGCTTGTTTTCATTTCAGTGGAATTTCAAGCCTTGGACTTAATGGGACTTCCTGCATAGGATTTTAGGGGCTGTTTGGAAAACATTTTAGTTTTTCTTGCAAAAGTAAAATTGGAAACTGCAATAATTGGTTAGAGTTACTACACAAACAGTGGTTTGGGTTTAGCTTTCAAAACATCAAGCCTTTTTCTTTGGTCGGTAGTTTTTTTGTGTGTGTGGTTTGTTTTGTTTTTTAAAAGGTTTCCATAGCATTTTAAAGGCATTTGTGCTTTTTTTCCTTGCCCTCATTATCTGTGGCGAATAGCTGGTATTTTTTGACCTGATCTCAGTCCTTTACCCCTCCATAATAACTAACACTCAGGTTCAGACACCTTCTTCAGAAACTGCACCGTGGGAACAGGAAGGGTGCACAGAGACATCAAGGTCTGTCAGTTTAGCATGGAAAACTCTGTTCTCTGGAGATGCTGTGTAGATGTAAATAAGTTCACAGGAAACACCCCAAAATTCATAATTAGTAAACACGTTACCACTGACTCTTAAAGTGATAATGAATGCAGTGGATTTTGTTTGGTTTCTCTCCTAATACATGAAGAGAAGGAAGTGAAATTCAGGACCATTGAACTTAAAAGTAATTTAAAAACTGTTGTCACTGCAAACAATTGGTTAATGGGACCTATTTTTACAATGATTGCAGAAATTAAACTGCTGGCAATTAGAAAGGGATGAGATGTTGATATGATTGATAGAGGTAGGAAATTATTTCGAGGAGGTTTTTTTTTTGTTAGGAAGAAATGGACTCTATGGGGAAAAAGAGCTACATATGTAAAACAAAGTGAGAATCTTAAACTCTTTGCTGATAATGGCTGCAGGGATGACTTGGCAGGGCTGAACTTTGGATTGTGTAGCCAGGGCCAAGCCCTGCATGTTTTTGTATGATGAGGCCAATACTTAATATTTGGGTCTCCATTGTTCATTCTCTGAGATGTGCAGTAGAGTTTACCTCCCTTCCAGGTCTGCTCTATTGCTGGGGGTGATCAATTCAAAGGGGGAAGTGAGGGGAGTGACCTTGGCTCTCATTTAGGCTGGTTCCACTAATACCTGGACTGTGATTCATCTCTTATCTATTAAGAATTACCCATAAAGAGCAAATATGCTCGTGAGTTAAACTTTAGTACCTGTATGAGGTTTTAACTCTGGAAGCTGGTTATGTGCTGGGTATGTACCTGCCTGACTTGTCTGCCACTCTGGAAGGAATTTGGAAACTGTTTAGTTGAAAATCATCTTTCAGACTTCAAATTTTAGCCAGAGGACTCCACTCTACCTGCCTTGTGATTTAGCTGGAAATGCCACAAAGGAATTGAAATGAGATTTGAAGAGCCCAGTGAAGGCTGAAGGAGGCATGAGAAGGGTTCTCCTTGTGACACCCACATGGGATTGTCTGGGAAGCACTGTCCTTCCCATTTCTTGTTTGCAGGGCACAGTTCAGGGTGCATTTTGTGTCTGTTGGTGAAGAGCTGGGGTTGAGGTTTTGGCCAAGCGTGGGTGGCTTAGACCATCCCAGGGTCCTCTAATGCCAAAGCTTTCAGCTGTACCCCGGAAAGTGGTGTGTCACCATCACTCTGCTGCAATATTGACCAGCTGTTGTATATAACAGTGACTCATAATGCCTTTCCCTCTGAATTCAACAGCAAGGCCTCAGTGTTCCTGCAGTCTGGGAAAGACAGGGTGGGAAGCACGTACAAGAAATCTGTCTATAAGCAATACATGGACTCCACGTACACCACTGAGATCCCCAAACCAGCCTGGCTGGGGTTCCTCGGGCCTGTCATCCGAGCAGAAGTAGGGGATACCATTCAAGTACACCTAAAAAATTTTGCTACTCGACCGTATACAATCCATCCTCATGGTGTTTTCTACGAAAAGAACTCTGAAGGTAAATGAGCTACTGCCATCACGGAGACAGATTTTTCTCACTGGGAATTTAGGAGTATGCATGGAGGAGAACTGTCCATAAAGCTCTAGCTGGAAAGCAGCTACATTTGGGTGCTTGGTAAAGATAACAGCTGTTGGGTTAGCAGGGTCTTGGGGCTGGAGTCCTGACCTGGGCCCAGGTTTCTTGATTTTAGAACCTTTGAAACACTGATCAGCTCTAGAGATTGTAGAGAGACTGACTGTGGGGGCACAGTGCAGAACTGGAGGCAAAGAGGCACCAGGCAGAACAGAAATAGTCCTGCTGACTCTGTGCTGACCTGTTTACTGGGCAAGTTGCCTCAGTGCCTCTTTGAGGAAGTGATGATTAAACACTATTTCAGTCTTGGGATGGTGAGTTTCAGTTCAATGTAAGGTTACATGTGTGGGCATCTTGGCTGTTCTTGAATGGATGTTGTGATTGCTCAATTGTTCTAGGATCCCTGTATCCTGATATGTCCCCCCAGGATCAGAAGAAGGATGATGCTGTTTTCCCAGGAAGGAATTACACCTATACTTGGACTGTCCCTGAAGATCACAGTCCAACTGATGATGACCCAAACTGCTTAATCTGGATCTACCACTCTCATATTGATGCACCAAGGGACATTGCATCTGGATTAATTGGGCCTTTACTTACATGTAAAGCAGGTAAAAACACCAAGAGAAAGCAGCTGAGACCTGCAGTTCCATAATGTAAAGGCCTTGTGGTGACATGAATAAGGATAGAATGTGAAAATACTGTGGTGTGCAGCTCCCAGCTTCAGAGGGAAATGCAATTTGGTTAGAGAGGACAGTACCTGGGTTCTGGCTGGATTCTGGTTGTTGCCTTTTCATTGTCCCTTAGTGGTTAGGCAGGAGGGCTTGCAGGCCTCTTGATCCAAGAGAGGTGCTTGAATCCATGTTAAAAGACTCTTGTGCAAGATCTAGTTTATGTATTAAAAACATGGTGAGTAGCTGGTTTCAGCAGGAGTGAGAAGAGTGAGGGTGTTGCAGTTGAGGCCTGCAGTGGCAGAGCTGCTTGGGAGAGAGAACTGTACAGGCAGGGGTATATTGGAAAAGGGTAAGCCTGCTGCTCTGTGGTGAGCTGTGAGGATGGTGGGAAAGCATCTGCCTCCAACTCATGTGACTTACTCTGCTACTGCTGTTTTAATCTCTTGCCTGATGTATGATTTTCTGCATGAGTGATTTTCTCCATTCATTCCTCTCTCCTTTCACCTCAGGAACGCTGACTGGCAGCTCTCAAAGACGCTGGGATGTGGATGTTGATTTCTTTCTGATGTTCAGTGTGGTGGATGAGAACCTAAGCTGGTACCTGGATGAGAACATTGAAACTTTCTGCACAGATCCTAGCTCTGTAGACAAAGAAGATGAGGAATTTCAGGAGAGCAACAAAATGCACGGTCAGTGTCACCTCTGTGAGGCCACTGTGTCTGTTGAGACATTCAGGAGTGTCAGTGCTCCAGGATCTGCTGAGATCATGTGCTTAGGAAATAATATCTCAGGGACAGGGCAACGACTCCATAAAATGGAAGTATTGCTTTTGTTTTATCTTTGGCTTGAGTAAGCTTTTATACCCTTTGTTTTAGGAATGAGCTGTGTTCTCCAAAGCAGAAGAGGAGGAGGAGTTTGGGTTAGGTCCATCCTCCTATCGTGTCTGTGCTGTCACCTGCTGGCAGGAGCTCTGATGGCCCCTTTTCTGCTCTAATTTTGGCTTGCTTGGTTTTGCAGCTATTAATGGTTATGTGTTTGGCAACCTCCCTGAGCTGAAGATGTGTGCTGGGGATTCTGTTTCATGGTACCTCTTCGGGATGGGCAATGAAATTGATGTTCACACAGCCTACTTCCATGGAGAGACACTCAGAATCCGGGGCCACAGGACAGACGTGGCCAGCCTCTTTCCAGCCACTTTTGTTACAGCAGATATGATCCCCAGGAACCCTGGGAGATGGCTGCTGAGCTGCCAGGTCAATGATCACATACAAGGTAAGGCAGAGGGTGGAATATGTCCTGGACTGTGTCCTCTGTTTTTGATGTACATTATGTACAGTGTGGTAGAGAACAATGCCTTGGGCATGAAAAATGTCCCCAAGATGAGTGGGTGATGCCTTGTCTTGTAAAACTTGGAGCGGGCTGGTTATTAATGTGCAGGGCAGCCTCGGTGGGGCTGACTTGTACCATGGTTTGATGTTTGGTACAGCTGAAAGCTGAGATGAGGCAGTGTCTTAAGAGCTCTGGTCCCTGTAAGAGGCACTTGCATGATCTGAGGACAGCAGAAGACTCTGGTCATTCTCTGTTCATACTTCCACAGCATCCAGTATCTAAGGCTGGAAGTTCTGTTCACTGACACAAAACTCCTTGCTGTGGAGTCACGTGCCTTCTCCCATCCATGTGCCTTTTGGGACAGCAGAGGGAAGGTGGGACTGCCCATTAGGCTGGCTGGAGGGGCTAAGTGAGTGTCCATCTTCGTGTCTTGGACAGCTGGGATGGGGGCACTCTATGAAGTCCGGCCCTGTTCTCGGCAAGCTGCAGCACCCAGCCTGAGTGGGAGAGTTCGGAAATACTACATAGCTGCCAAGGAAGTGCAGTGGGACTACGGACCCTTGGGGCTCGACCGGATCACTGGGAAGCAGCTCAGTGACACAGGCAGGTAAGTGAGAGGTTGCTGGGCTGGGGCAGTGTTTGGGCTTGTATCAGGGAGGCTGCTCAGGAAAGTGTGGAATTTCTTTCTTTTCAAAATACATGCCTGCTGTATTTTGGAAAGAAAATTTCCTGGGAAGGCTGATCATCCCATCTAGAAAGGGAGGCTGCTGTAGCTGGACTGCACCTAGAGCAGTACAGGTACCTTGAGGCCGTCCCATGAGCGTGCTGTGTGGCACAGCTGTACCCACAAACAGCAGAAGTCCCAGCAGATGTACAGTGTGAGCTGCTACATTTGTCTCTGCGCTTCATTTCTGCTTGCTAACCTAGCAAGCCTAGCCTAGGAACAGATTGATCTGTTTGAGAAATGATTCAAAAAGCCCCTGGTGCAGCAGACACAGGGTGGCAGAGCTGGCCTGCAGATGGGCCTCAGGATGGTGCTGCTGCAGGAAGCAATTTCTAGGAAATCAGGTGCAAGGACTTGGATGGCAGCCCTCTATTCCATGGTCGGGTGACTGGGGTAGCAGTTGAAAGACTTCCCATTCAGTCTTTGGCTAACTGAAAGAGAGATTCTTCCCCTTCCACAGAGATTACTTCCCTTCCCAAGTAATCTGTTGGAGAGGATATACCTTATTCAGCTGGAGAAAAGGAAATGTAGAGTGGTTAATTATTTACCCAATGCCATGCAGCAAGCCTGCAGACCTTAGACCTGTGAGCTGGCCTTGTAACTGCACTGCCTCCTCTGAAAGGCTTGTTACTTATATTTGGTGAGGGTGGTAGTGGAGGAAGTAAATACCTTTACAGCTGTTTATTTTAGTTGTAACTGGGGCTGTCCCCAGCTTCTGAAGAGGCTGGAGTTCTAGCACTGCCTTCCCACTGACTGCACTGCAGTTTTTTTCATTCCTTCTCACATCTTGTGTAGTGATGCTGATCACACCTGGCAGGTTCACCTGGGAGAGGGCTGTGTGCTGCAGGTGTTCCCTGAACACACAGGTGGATGAATCTGTAAGGGCAAAAAAGCTTTTCAGAGTTAAAGCTGTGCTTGTTCCAAACTAGAGGTGCTGTCCTTGTCTGAAATACTGCTTGATTTGGAGATGCTGATGGCCTTGAACAGGGGAACAGGGCTGATTTTTCTATGACATGACCTGACATTTGCTTTTTTGCATTTAGTCTTGCTGAGCAGTATTTCAAGCATAGCCTCTACCGAATTGGGGGTGTCTATTGGAAGGCAAAGTATGTGGAATATACTGATGAGAGCTTCCGTGAGGAAAAGCAGCAATCAGAAGAAGAGAAGCACCTTGGAATACTTGGTGAGAATCATCTAGGAACACAAATCCTCTATCAGCTTCTGTGAGAAGGATGCTGATGTTGGGAGTGCCAGGTGGCTGTACCTGCCTGCTCTTTTTGAAGGGTAGGGAGGGGCACAAGTGGTGCTTCACAACAGTCACATCTGAGATCAAAGGGAGCAGGCCAAGGTGTAGGGTGGTAGAATGGACAAGTCACTTCAGGGGACATTCCAAAGGTGTTCCAGAGGTAAGGGCTGAGGGACACAGTATAGTATGTGTGACTAGAGCTAAAGAGGTCACAGCAATAGCTCCTGGTTATGTGTTTTTGTCTGAGCCCCTTCAAGGCATGCTGCAAACCCCATGTTCTCACAGAGAGCTTTCTCTCCTGAGTAGGTGCTCGGGGACAGGCATGGTAAAGGCTCATAGCTCCTCTCTGGCTGGCTGGGTTGTGGGCTTACAGACTCTGGTGGGCTTGAAGCACCTCACACCTCTGAGGCACATGTTTTGGGTGGCTGAAGAGGCCTTATGTAGGTGGGGGAGAGATGTGGGCCTATCCTGAGGGCATTTCAGAACATCTGGCTGTTCTGTTACTTCCCTGTGTGAAGGCGTGATGCCTCTCTGGGTTCTCCTGTGGACCCAAACTGCTTTCAGACAATCCTTGTCAACCCCTACTCCCACTGAGCTCCCTTCTGCAGCAACAAGGCCAGGCCATCTGCTGGTTTCATCTTTGGCCCTGCAGCTTGAAGGAAGGTGTCTGCTTGGTTTGCCTGATGGCCTGGGGAGAAATGCTCTGTTGCTGATATGCTCTCTCTGCTATGTTCTAGGTCCAGTGATCAAAGCTGAAGTCGGAGACACAATCCTGGTGACGTTTTTTAACAAAGCCTCCTGGCCCTTCAGCATCCAGCCACATGGAGTGTCCTATGGGAAGGAATCGGAAGGGATGTGGTACCATGATGGTTGGTGCATCCCTTTTCTTGAGTACACCCCCATCAGAGGTGCTGGGTATTTGGTTGACACGAATGAAGTAAAGTAGATGGTGAGAAGGTGTAACCAAGTTTGTGCAGGGAATCAGGAATAACCCTGTGATCCCTGTTTTAAAGGCCTGTCCCAGAATGGGGTTTCTGTGGCGCCACTGCACAACTTCACGTACCGCTGGACTGTGCCAAGTCACGTGGGGCCCACGTCCAGTGACCCTCCCTGCCTCACCTGGATGTACAGCTCAGCTGCCAATCCTGTCAAAGACTCCAGCTCAGGCTTAGTGGGGCCTCTGCTCATCTGCAAGTCGGGCACTTTGGATGACAACAATAAGCAGGTAAAGGGGTTTTCCTGCCCAGTTCCTACCAGGTTTTTGCTTTCATGTAGAGAAAGGAAGCATCAGCAAAACATTAGGGAACATATTAAAAACAAATGTGCAGTAGTGTAAGTCCAGGAGAGTCAAATCAAAGCCTTGTTCGTGGCCAAGTTAATGCTGGTACAGCTGGTGTCCAGGTCTCGCCTGGGAAAGGCCAGTAGTGTTCCAGGCTTTCAAGAGCTGCCCTCAAAACAGTTCCTGAGCTCTGCTTTTAATTCACAGACAAACTTGGCTGAACAACTGTACCTTGGAACAGTTACCTTATAGGTAACTTGTCCTGAGGCCTGTGTAGCGGGTGGCCATCTGAGAGGCACGTGGAATAGTCCTTGCAGTCCCAGAAACACTGAAAGACATTTTTGCTTACAGATGTTCTGCTTGGATGATATAATGCTTTGAGGTTTGGGTGAGCCTCACTTACTCTGCCAGAGAAGTTAATTTTCAAGCAGAGCTGGCTATGAGAAAGCGTGTGAAAATCCATGAGAGTCTTACGCTTTTGACAGAGAGGTGAAACCTGAAGGGCAGCCAGAACTTCCTCTTGGAGTTTCACTCAGGAGTAGTCTATTCCTGGCAGTAAATCTAGGCAAGACAGTAAATTGATATTCCTGAGGAGGCACCAGACAGAGGAGCAGAGCCTTGTTGTGAAGGGCAGTAGACAGCAAATTAAACTGCCATTGCCATCCTGCAGCGTGGCTCAGGGTGTGGTGACAGATCTGGGGACTGCTGCCCTCAGAGCCTTCCTGGGGGAGCTCACATTCAGTGTGGGCACCATGTGGCTAAATTAGGAGTGCAGAAGAAATCAACTTGCTACCCAGGGTGGAAATGTGGATCTGCTGAGCAAAGAGGATTGGGAATACACAGAGCCCTTGAGGTCAAGGAACTGTGATATAATAAACATGGGCAGGTATTGGAAGGGTGTAAGCAAAAGAGACAGACCTTTGTAAATGTAAGACAGGGAGAAATCACCTAGGGTGGCAATTCTGGCTCCACAATCTCATGCAAACCTTCAATGAATGCTTAATTGTGGAAGGTGCATGGCCAGTCTGCTCTACCCATATGCTGCGGCCTGGGAATTGCTCACCTTCTCAGCAGGCTGGCTGCCTATGTGCTGCTGGGGACAGTGACACCAGTGAGGGCAGTCTGAACACCATCACAATGTTCTTTTAGTAGGAAAACAGCATGCATTTCTTAGCAAAATTAACACTCTCAAGGAATTAGGGTAACTAAAAAATCCTGAATCCAGGCCTGTGACAGGAGGCAGGAGGGATGTGGTGTGGTCATCAGCCTGTCTCGGCTCTGCTCTTGAGTCTGGTTTGGACAGACACCTTAGGTGTAGGGGAGGAAGGGGACACTGGCTTCATGGCCTTGGCTGAGTTTTGTTCATTTTATTCATGAGAAATATAATGGAAAATAGTGGTGCCTTTTGTGAAATAAAAGAGGAATGTTCAACATGAGTAAAGAGTCAGAGTCCTGTCCCTCAATGAGCCATGTTTTAAAATAAAGGGGAATATAAGAGCCAGGTAAAACAGCTTTAACACTGAGGATAGTTAATTGTTGAATTTTAAAAGTTAACAGCCATCATTGTAATTATAGAAAGGGATCGACAAAGAATTTTATCTTCTCTTCAACGTGTTTGACGAGAACCTCAGCTGGTATTTAAATGCCAACATAAAGTACTACTTGAGGATGGAAGAGACATCTGTGAAAAAGGATGATGACTTTGAGGAATCCAACAGGATGCATGGTATGGTTGGATGCTGCTCTATGGCAGCAGGGATGAACCTGCAAAGCGTGGGCTGATGTTCACCTGAAGGCTGAGCTGGGGGCTGGAAGGGCTGTGTGGTGTTGGCCTGGAATCACACAAGCCGGGCTGGAGGCAGCAGGTGAGACAAGGACAAGCAGCACAGCTGTCTGGAGAAGTGTGCTCTCAGTGCATTCTGGGGTGAATTACAAACAACCCTTCTTCTGACTGGCAGGCCTGTCCTACAAGGACAGTATGCACAAAATCTCCTGGCTGACACCTGCCTTCAGAGAGTTAATTGCTTTTTCCTTTCCAGCCATCAATGGACTTATGTTTGGTAACTTGCCTGGGCTGGATGTGTGTGAAGGAGACAAAGTGTCCTGGCACCTCCTGGGCTTGGGCAGTGAAGCAGATGTACACGGAGCTGTGTTTCAGGGAAATACCATGCAGATGAACGGGATGCGGAAAGATTCAGCCAGTCTGTTTCCCCACACATTTGCCACTGCCTTCATGCAGCCTGATAACAGTGGTGAGTGCCTGTACAGCTGACTTAGCAGATGGAAGATGCTTTATGTGCTTTGAGATGATTTGTGTGTAGGACTTTGTTGTGCAATTCCTGCTTGATTTCTCCAATGACTCCTCTTAACCTTGGCCTATGGCAACCAAGCTCCCTAAGCACCACAGAGATACACCAAGCACATACTGACACTGGTCAGGGAAGCAACTGATTTCCTTGTTCATCCTGCCTCCTTCAGGGACTTTTGAGATCTACTGCCAGACGAGCAATCACTACCAGGCTGGAATGAGGCAACAGTACAATGTTTCCAAGTGTGGAAAGACAGGCACTGCCCATCGTTACAGGGGAGTGCGGATGTTCTACATCGCAGCGGAGGAGTTGGTGTGGGACTACGCGCCCGACCGCAGCTGGGAGAGGGAAAGGCACAACCACTCTGCAGAGAGGTAGAGCCCACCTTCTGGGGAAGCCTGTGGCAGTGTCCCAGCAGACCCTGGTGGAGCCTGTTGGGTGTCTTGCTCACCCTGTGACCTGGTGCATATGCTGGTGGTGCTGCTGATGGGAGCGCAGCCCTCCACATCATTATGCTCTCCTTTGCAGCCCAAGCTGCCTCGGGGAAGCCCTTTCAGCTTATGAACCCCGTGATACAAGTTAGTTGTTTGTTCCCCATGAGGTTTTGGTTATCTCAGCACTCGTTCTGCATTTCTCAGCTATGCTGACGTGTTTCTGAGCAACGAGAACGGACTGCTTGGCTCCAGGTACAAGAAAGCAGTTTACAGGGAGTACACCGATGGCACTTTCCAAACCCCCAAGGCCAGGACAAGTGGTGATGAACACCTAGGGATACTGGGTAAGGATGTTTGTAGGGGGTTCACCTTCCTCTCACACACAGCGATGGGACTGGGGCTCTAAAGCTGCAGTGGCTCACAGCTTTAATCTGAAGGCTCACTGGATATTTAGGCATCTGCTGTGTATATAAGTGCAGAGAAATTGGGACTGTGCTACTCACATCTGCCACCTTGGAGACAGCAGTTAGAAGAGTCCCGTGCACAGCTTGTAGGAAAGCCTGGGCTTTTCCATTGGCCTTTGCACCAACGTTCTGTCATGGCTTGGGCAAAGCTTGTTTCTCAGCTGCGTTTCTCTTGAGTATGGGACAGAAACAACCACTGACTTCAGAGGGGTCTGAGAAACAGAGGGGAAAATCTGTAGCTGTGAAAAATGCTTCTGAGGCAAAAGCAGGCAGCCTTGGGAAGTGGAGGAGCATTTTGCACTGACAAGTGGAGGTCTGTGGAGGCAGAACTGCGTGTTATGAACCCAAGACTGTCAGTGGTGTCAGGGCAGCCAGGCTGAGGCAGCATCTGCCACTCAAAATAGGCTGTAGCTCTGATTTGTAATACTGTCAGGCACGGTTGAATATTACCACATTTTTTGAAACCAATAGCAAGGGGTGATCAATATGTGACATTTAGCATAACTATTCAGAAATCAAGCCTTAGCTGTGTTGGGCCCAGTTAAGATGTGTAACCACCTTCATTGTCCTCATTGTGAAAGTCAGTCTAATTTCCTCAGACTTGGCTTGGGACTGACATCCAATTTTCCTTTTGGGAGGTAGGGAAGAGGAAGGGGAACATTATAAATATTGTAAGATAATATTTCTGGGGAGAGGATGTTTGACAGAGGGGTGGGAATATCCCAGGAGATGTGCTGATGGATTTTGCTGGACTCAGAGTACACTCTTCCTGTCTCAAGGCCCTTTTCTGTGGGCGGAAGTGGGTGATATTCTCAACATCGTGTTCAAGAACAACGCCTCACGACCCTACTCTATCCATGCACATGGGGTGCTGGAGCAGCAGAATGGCCATCCCCAAGTGGCAAACCCTGGTAGGTCACTGTCTCTAGCTGCATGCCTGTGTGGGCTCACACAGCTGATTTTATCCCAGAGCCAGACTGGTTTCCTTAAGCAGCCTCAAATGTCCTGGTTTAGTTACAGTAGAGTGCTGGAACTGGATAGCAACTGGTCTTTCAGGTCCAGCACATTTTTAGTGATACCATTTGTGTGGGGATGGCAGCCATCCAGGACACGTGTAGGACATTCTTCTGTGTGCAGCCTTATCTCCCCCACACTGAGTGTGGTCTCTCTGTGGGAAGGGGAAAGGGATGGCAGGTGACAGCTCAGCTGGTCCTGGGGTGGGGGAGCCTCTTCTTTGGGATGCATGAGCACAATACTATGAAAATAGTATGAAATAGGAGAAATGCACAATTGCTTGCTGGGATCTGACTGAAATGGCCACTTTGTCTCATGATCATGATCTCATAGATGCCAATGTGTTTAATTTTTGGTCCCCTTCTGTTGCAATATCCCTCTTATTAGAGGGTAAAAATGAGCCAAGGCACAGGCTTCTTGTTAAACACAGCATAAAAGGGGTCCTGGTTTATTCCTCTTCCCGGCTTAGTCATCTTAACTCCAACTATTCACTGACTCTGGCTGCAGCAAGCTCGTATGTAGGTTTCCCTTGCAGCCTCTGACTGTTGGGAGTTTCCTGCTAATCCAGAGGACTGCAGGGATCAGTTTGCAGACTCTGACTACAGGCTTTTACCTAGCTAGACTATGACTGCGGGTTCCAACAACAGGCTCTAACTGCATACTCAGAGTGACCTCGCAGCAATGATTCTCTCTCCCCACAGTCCTGCTTTATGATTCTCTCCTTCATGCTCCTCAAAGTTCCTCCTCCATGATGATCCTCCCCTTACCACCTAACCCCCTCTTTTATCTCACTCATCCTATTGGATATAGCTGTTACTCATCAGGGCGAGGCTGTATTGGTTAATTAACACAGCTGTTACTTATCAGTGTGAGGTCATCTGTATTCCCTTCTCCTACATCCTCCAGCTTGCCCAGACTGTCCAAACCATAGTCAGGCTGTCAGCCAGATCCTGTCTTTGTGAAATGGGCGGCTAATATGAAAAAAAAGGGTAATTTTAAACTCCAATTTGAATCAGCATCATAAATTCACTTTGAAGAGAAGAAAGATTATCTTAAGCTCCATCTGAATGGTCATTCCATGGTCAGGTCCAGTCTCGAAAGCAGCAGATAAACCTGCATTGTGCTGGTACCAGACAGTGTTTACATCCTGTGACCCCTCTGTCTTGCACTGAGAGGGAATTTTCCACCCTGCTTTGTGTTTGGGGAAGGCAGATGCAATATCTGGCAAATACAGAATTGAGTTTAGGCTTTGGAGACAGGATTTTCTTTTTCCATTTGGTTTTGCTGCTGTTTAGTGAGTGGGTGTGTGAGCTGGTGTACGGTGCTGTTCTGTCCCTCAGGTGACATTGTGACATACCGGTGGGAAGTTCCTGAAAGATCTGGTCCAGGGCCAAATGATTCAGCCTGTGTTCCTTGGATCTACTACTCTGCAGTGGACCCAGTAAAGGTAAAATAAAATCTATAACCAGAAAAGCCTAATTAGACCAATTTTAAACCCGTTTAGAAAACAATGTGAGTTGGGTACAATTTAGAGATTGGCCCAGCCAAGAGGTGAAAGAATCATCTGGTAACATGTCCAGTCTTCTCACTGGAGCGGAAATCATCTGAATTTGTCCTGATGTCTGACCTTATTTTTTCCTAAGAAACCTTCATAGAACAATTCCACCATGTGTCCTTGCTACCAACCTTCCTCCAGTTATTTGTAGGCTATTAGAACATCTCCCAGTTGCTCATGGTTTCTACTGGTGAGAGCCATAGGGCTAATCTACAAAAGGCAGAAATTGTCCAAAATAAACCTCATGAATAAACCAGGCAGATTTGACCACTGTTAAAAGTGTCATAGCATTGATTTCACAGGGCAACAACCTGGAGGATCCTGCAATAAACCATCGCAATCAACCCAGAAATAATGGCCTTTTTATCTCAAGTTGCAGATGTTTTTGCAGTCACCGAGTGGAAAATACTTTGATACATCCATATTTATGACTTTTGGATTTGCATTTATAAGAGCACATACAGTTCCTGTTCCTGTGCTTCAGGGGCTGATGCTCTCCAACAAGAATACTTGTACAGCAGCACTGTTTTTTTTAAGTGGGGTGATGCAGGAGTAGACAATGATTCCTGAAAGGAAAAGAACTGTGTATAGAAGAGGGTGAGAAGGTCCTTTCCTCAGAGCTCTCCTTCCTCCTGATTAGGATATGTACAGTGGGCTGATCGGGCCCCTGAAGGTCTGCCGGAGAGGGGCCCTGCGGTCCAGTGGGACCAGGAAGGATGTAAAGAGGGAGTTTGCTCTGCTCTTCCTGGTTTTTGATGAAAACCAGTCCTGGTACTTGGAGGAGAATGTGGAACGTTTCAGTAAGGGAAATCACAAGGAGATCGACCTGCTGGATGAGAAATTTGTGGAAAGCAACAAAATGCACGGTAATGTTGGTGTTTTGCAACCTCTCTAAGTAGGGAGCCTGACTTGTGGTGAATGTTCTCATCCTTTTCCATTATCAGTGGTACAAACAGAATTAAACTGTCTGTTCTCAATATTGCAGCACACGTACAGCCCAAATCTTTGATCTGCAGGGAAGGCTGATCATTGTGGCTGTCCCTGTAAGGAGGAATAGCAACATCCTGGCCAGAGAGGTTAATTTCTGATGTGTCTGAGTGACTCAGAAAAGGAAATAAAATCAAGCATGAAATTAACTTGTCAGACAAATTTAATTCTGTTTGTCTTGGGGACCATCAGAGTATGTTAGACATCAAATTAGTTTTCTGAGCTATGTAGCTGCAAGATGTGGCTTGGTTGTTTTAGCTGTTTTAGGTTACTTCTACCATAAAAGGACGAATACATTTGTTTAAATTAGCATGTTATTTATGTTAGTTTCTCTCTATATTATATCTAAGATACCCTCAGCAAAACAGGTCCCTTGACAGTTGTGGAGATAAGAATATTGAGCATTTTGTGTACTGTCATTACTACAGGTTTTGTATGGCTGAGATAAAGACTATCCAGATATACTATCCATGAAGGTGTAATTCTTAACCCAGTATTACAGCTAGCAGAACCAGCATGCTGAAGTTGGATACTTGTTTAAGGCTACACAGAGTACCCAGGGCAGACTTGGGAGTAAAAATCTGGTGCTCTGCCCTCAGATCCTGCCTCTTTCCATCTTATTCCTTCTGTTGTCATCTGAGCACGAAAGTCTCTGTGTGTGTGCCATAGCAGTCAGCTCACTCACTGTTAAGATCCCTTTCCTGCATGTGCAGTCACAGCAGGATTCCTTCCAGCTGTGCTACTTGAGAGGTAAAGTCCTGCCATGCAGGGATTTTACAAGTGGTTGGAATGTGTTGTGTGTGGCCAGCCTGAGGAACAGCCCACTAGCAGGATTCACCCCTTTTCAGTATTCATCAAAGAAATTTCTCAGACATTTATGTGTATGTAGGTATATACCTGTTTCTCCATCATTGGGCTGAAAATGCCATTTTTGTGCATTTTGACTTCTAGAAGCAACCACTTCTGCTGGCTGACTGCAGGTTTTCAGCAAAGGTAGTTTTTGAGATTTATTTGAGGCCTTGAGTGCATGTCACTTGTCCTGGCTGTGAGCAGAGTGGATAAATAGCTGAGCTGGGGGCCTATCCTGTGGGGGATACTAACTGCTGATACACTGGGTGCTGTATGAGCTTTGTAGTCTTTAATTTGCCACCTTCCTCTGAGGAGGTGCAGCACCCATTCAATTGCACTAACAGCCTTTTCCCCTCTGTGTTATTCCCTGCACAGCAATCAATGGCAGGCTCTATGCCACCTTGCCTGGGCTGACCATGTACCAAGGAGAGAGGGTGAACTGGTACCTGCTAGGAATGGGTCATGAGGTTGATGTCCACACAGTCCATTTTCATGCTGAGACCTTCATATACAAGGTAAGAATATCTGCTGATGGTAAAGCAGATATTGACCATGGATATCAGCACTTCTACTTGACTCTGTATTTGAATGTTTTTTAATGACTCTGCAGAAGCCTCACCCAGCTGGGAAAAGGATGTGGTTTTACACATCCCCTGAGCCTTTGTGTTGTGCTGAGCTGTCCAGCTTAATCCTTGTTAGGGTTAGGCATTACCAAATTGTTTGCTTTCCAAGCTGCAGCCCTGGAGCTGCTTTTTGGAAGCTTTGGGATTTTTTGAGCATTAAAAAGCTGAAGAGGTCCCCAGTAACACTGGCAGATTTTCTTCCTGAGAGTATACATTGAGCACTGCAGCTAATAGCCTCCCTTTTCTGGCAGAATGGCAAAAGCTACAGAGCAGATGTTGTGGATCTGTTCCCTGGGACCTTTGAAATGGTGGAGATGCTGGTTGGGAACCCTGGGACATGGCTGCTTCACTGTCACGTGTCTGACCATATCCATGCTGGGATGGAGATCCTCTTCACTGTCCTGCCTAGAGGAGGTAGGGAGCTGTCACTGTAGAACATCCAGCAGCACTTCCTGCTACTCCTGTGAGATTGAGTGTTTACTCCAAAAAGCCAATTAATGGAGCAGATAACTACTTAAGTGTTACTAAATTATGATGTTCCCTTTAAGTATGGCAATACCTGGAGCTGGAGTTAAAACCAAATCGTTTTCTGGAGTTTACATTACATATGTTGTTATTCTGAGTTTGATTTTTAGCTTGTCTGAATTTCCATGTTCAGCTCTCAGCCAGTAATTGCTCTCACTGAGAACCAGAAAGTGCTCAGAGGTGAGTGACTCTCAGTACTGGGTTTGGCTGCAATGGAGCCCACATGTGGTTTTAGATGTATTACCAAAACAGTGAATGCTCCACTGTTTCAGCTGTGGGTGACCAGTGCCTCCCCAGTGTCGGGGCCATCTCTGTTTCTCCCTCAGCACTTTCCTTCTGAGGGCTGGAAAGGGTTGTGCCCTGGAACTGGGGCTGCGGCTGAAGCAGGTGATACAAAAATTCTCTTGTCTCATGTAGAAAGGGAAAACATGGACAGGACAAAGGACAGCCTGCTAGTCCTGGAAAACCATGCTGCCTCTGGATCAGATCCTTGTCAGATGTGCCTTGTTCTGGGCTTTGTCTTCCCAGCCCAACACCTTCTCACCCTCCTTTTGTTTCCTTTCAGAGTCAGAGCTGGAAGACTTGACTGCCACCCCAGGTATGGTGTGTACAGCACTGCCAAACCCTGTCTGTGGGAAAGGGAGAGGGCAGATCCCTGAGCAGGACAGAGATTTGGATCTTTGTAAGGAGAGGGAGGAATACACACAACACCCACAGCCTCTACTCTGCCAGCCTGGCAGTGCCTTGGTGTGAGGCCTTGCTTCAGTAGATAACAGGGAGGGCACCAGTCTGTCCTCTAGTGATAGAAGTAAGAAAGTTGGATTGGTTAGTCTTGTTTGCCTGTGTTAGGTGGAAAAGGTTAGTGATCTCACCCCCTGTTGTGCCTGCTATGTATGGATTCAGACTGAGTATGAGCTTCGGTACTGACAGAGACTTGGAGGATGGTGCCTGGGATGGGTTGTCCTCCCTCCTTGGACTGTCAACGACTCTGTGGTTTAGGGAAGTTTCACAATCATCTCTGCAAGCTGAAGGGATGGAGTCAGCATGAAAACAAGCACATCTGCCTTCTGCTCTGATGATCCCCCGAGATAAGAGCACAAGCACGTGCCTGGAGTTTTTTGAGCGTTGTAAAGAACAGATGTGGGAAGACATCTGGTTGAGCAGTATAGAGAGAAGGGGAGTAGTAGATACAATCCCTCTGAAATTTTCTGTGGTAGAAGTCTGAGTAATGTACACTGGTGGTTTATTTTCCTGATTTTTCATCTTTCTTCACAAGTCCATTTTTCAGCTGCTGTGAGGAAAATTCAGCTGAGCTGATTTGAGAGCCAGTTCAGGCCAGCTACAAATGGACCTACCTAGCTACAACTCAGCAGGCTTTGTCCACTGTTATTTCAGTCATTTTCTCCCCAACATTTTCCTCACTCAAAATGGAAAAACTAGGAGTAGAAAATGTGTGAGAGCAGTAGTGACAATATTAGATAATTTGGTTTTATACCATGTGCAGATACCAGCTTGTGTTGTGTGTGCTCACCAGGCAGAAACCTTGGCCAAAAGTTGTTGCCTGAGCAGACAGCCCCTTTTCTCAGGAGGTGGCTGCTGCCTCTGTGTGGAGGCACAAGCAAGCTCAGGATCATGGGCATGGGTGAGTGCACTCAGTGGTTTGTAGGACAGCAGCCATGAGCACAGGGAACATGGACTGGGGCAACTTGCAGCAGCCCCAGCCTGGACGCATATTCTCATCTCTGGGCTGGGGACAGCAGTGGCTGACTGGGCTGGACACTTGTGAAGGGGCTTGTTCAAATCATTGAATCATTAAGGTTGGAAAAGACCTCTAAGATCATTAACTCAGCACTGTCATGTCTCTACCACTGAAACATGTCTCTAAGCTCCATATCTATACATCTTTTGAACATTTCCAGAGATGGTGATTCCACTACTTTACATCAGGTTTTTCTTAATGCTCCTCTGTTGCATTTCTTGCAACCTTTCAGTTCTGGTATTGCTGGCTTTTGTTTGAAAATACCTTTCTCTTTGTCTCTTAGGGTTGCCGCGTGAGGATGAGGATGAGTCCCACAAGGTGGTGCTTTTTGGATCTAAGGTGGCCCAAGAGCAGATAGAGGCCACAGTCATCTCTCTGGCTGTTGTAGGAGTCCTGCTGCTCCTGGCTGCTTGTGTCCTCCTGGCAACAGTTATCCGTCTCGAGAGGCAAAGGAGGTTACGACGCAATCGGAGATCCATCCTGGATGACGGATTCAAACTCATGTCTCAAAAGAATTCTGGTCTCTGAAAGCCATGTACAAACATTTTGAGCTGTGTGCTTGGAGCAGGGGGCTGGATCCTTGTCCACAGCAAATATTTTAGGGGATAATTTCAATTGTGCACTGTACTTCTAGAAGCTAAGGAGAGAAAGCTGGAGCCCTGATCTCTTCATATATTCTCCTCAGCCCTCTGTAAAGAAAATGCAGGAGAGATCCAAGGACCCTTTGAACTGACTGAGGACAAGTAATGATTAAAAAGGTCCTTTGGAATAGTCTCCTTCCCAAAGGAAGAGAGGGGACATTTTCTTCTCTCCAGACCAGCTCCTTGATCTTTCCTAGCAGAATAGCTTAGGCCAGATTCCAGTCTTGCTCCATTGCCAGAGCTGAGCTGGGAATTGTCTCCCAAGAAACTGTGAACCACTAATGTAATTAATTTGAAGGAGAGAAAGATAAATATTTTCAGTTTTGTGAATCAATGAAGAATACAGAAAAAAGATTGTTAATTTAGACTTGGATTGCTGTTTTTGATGAATGAGTGGGCAGACAGTAATTCAGGGCACTGCATACCACTGTGACAACCCCATCAAGGACCATGATGAGCTGTGCCTCATTGTCAGCCTTGCTGTGACACATCCTTTTGTGAAATATATATTTTCCCTCTAGCCAACCCCAAGCCTTTAGCTAGCTCAGTTTCTCAGGGCTTTTAGGGATATATATGTCATAGAGACAGAATAAAGATATCAAAAAGGGTGGCTCTCACTCCTCACCTTCAGTCCATGCTTTATTTTCCCATGTGGTGTTCCAGGAGCGTGGAGAGAGACAGAGGAGGGCAAGGAGCAAGAGGACTAACAGGAAATGACAGGGTTTTTCTAGTCTAGGGCCAAGAAAGGATATTGGCCTTCAGCCAATAGAGTCAGAAGTAGATAAGATAGGGAGGAAGGGTCCAACTACATGACACAGGCTTCAGGGGGACTCTGAGGGGAAAAACCATTTCTCAGAGGAATACAACATCTCCCCCTTTTTTGTTTAAGAAAATTAGAAGAAGAACATTAGGTTGCACTGAGTGTGTGTTTTCCCACCAATTACAATTGGTGGGGGAGTCAGCCTGCTTTAGGTTTGCCAACTCTATGTGGTTGACTTCGGAGGTAGAAGGTATGAGACTGTTGATAGCTTTGAAAATCAAACAGCGTAGGATCCCGAAAGCTACAGTTACAAGGAAAAGAATAACAAGATTGTTTTAACTATAGAAGTCCACCACCCTGTAAGTCCCCATCCTCTGAACAGCTGTTTGATCCAGTCTTCAGATTCTTGCTTCACTTGTCCGATCATGCTGTTCATACTTCGAAGGGCACCATGGATGTTCGGAGCTTTTGAGGTCAAGTTTAGGCAACAAAGTCCTTCAAATTCCTGGCATTCATGTCCATGAAGTAACAAGATATAATCTATAGCAGCACAGTTCTGGAGAGTGGCCTGTCTGGTAATTTCCTCGTCTTCTAGGAGAGAGCTGATGGCGGTGGATGTTAAATTTGCCTGTTTGACTACCCAGCACTCTAGATGGCCCAATTCACCTAGAGCTTTGGCTGCTGCGACCCACGGAAGGAACAGGGACACAGCAACTCTTTTTGACTTGGCCCAATGAAAAATTTCTGAATCACAATTTGGATCTAATTGGTCAGCACTCCTCTTAAAATTTTGTTTGCTGATTTGTTTTTGTGAGTCCATTCACCAATTAGAGTTTGGTTGGGTGTCAAAACGGACAACCGCCCTATGGTACATGGTCCTCCTAAAAGCCAAGACGGAATTCCTGCCCATGCCCGATCCCCACAAATCAAGAACAATCCCTTAGGGAGGCTTCTGGGTCTTGAGTGAGATGGGTTTTCTGCCTCAATATGACTTATATGATGACACCATCTTTTTGCAGAAAACTCCCCACGATACTGTTTTATATTGTGGTACTGGCTGATGTTAGGAGGTTTTGGGTAGACAGAAAAATATATGCAGTATGATGCAGGGGAGGAACCCAATAACTCTAATTCTTGGGGTTCCTGATATACCTTGGGCAAACGTGGCATCCACTCCTCTAAGGGGTTCACGGTCATCGCAGCTTTCTGCTGTTGACCTTTGTATGGTCGGAAGGCGTCTGACTCTGGGTATTCGTTGGACCTATGTGTGTCTAAACCTGCTGGAAATTCTCCAGACTGCAATGGAATTCCTACCAGACAGGTGGACATAGGATTCTCTGCTGAAGCAGTAGACAAACATATGTTTTCCTGCTGAAGTGTCTGTGCCAGGGTCACCCGGACGTTTTGACGTGGCTGAGGGACTATCCATGCAGCTGCCAGACTGTTCAGCATTAACAAGATGACAACTTGTATGGGGTTCATCACAGGGTTGAGTGTGAGGTAGGTTTTCTCTAAAAAGAAAAGCAAACATTTTTTAAAACATGTTAAAAAGTTTCTGTTTCTGCCGGAAGGAGTCCACATCTAGGAGGATTCTTTTTCTTCCATCTGACATCTTCTTTCGGAGGCAACGGCTACTTGCCTCTCATCCCCTTCTGCTGGAGCTGGATTTTTAGGGACAAAATGTTTCACCCACTTCTGGGGAATCCACCGAGGGCCTGAGGGAGTGGCCATGCATGCATAGCCATGTCCCCAGGTCACAAGCTCATAGGGACCTTTGGTTTCCCAAGTTTCTGGATCCCTAATCATGACTGGTGGACGCTGAGATAATTTGAACTGATTGCCACTGTTAAAGTGACATACCACTGGTGGACTCATGTTTTCAAATGAACAATTCAGAAAATTAATAGTAAACATGGCTTTACAGAGCTTCTCATGTGGAGACATCCACGCAGTTGTACTACTCTGTCTAGCCAGAACCTGTTTGAGCGTCTGATGTGCTCATTCAACCACAGCTTGATCTGTGGGGGAGTGAGGGATGCCGGGGAATGATTTTTCTGAAGACACCTTCCAAAGGGCAAAAGCTTAGAAAAAACAATGTGAATGTTGAAGTCAGTTCCATATAAAGTCCCGTTATCCTGGGTTGACAGTGACTTCTATCCTATATCCTATATCGTGGGACTCTATTGATATCCTATCTTATATCCTAGGTTTGTTTTAGAGGACGCCTCTAGGGGTTCTCCCCCTAATCTCTTCCAAACCAGGACATTTCTTTGTGCATTGGCCGGGAAACGAGGCCAGAGAAAAGTAGAAAAACCTTAATAATAGTATTGGTGGTTGTAATTGTTTTGTGGGTGTGCTGGGATGGGTTTGTCTGGACTTATAATGTTATTTGGGGTGAAAGTCTGCCAATATTTCTGGTCCCTGGGGTTTTTTGAAGTCTTAATACCTTTGTGGTGCCTAGGGTTATTTCCTTACCCAGAAATAGCTCTGGTACTTTTTCTAATATGTAGTTTGTGTAGCCGTGGGGCACTAACCAGAATATTTATTGGACTGGGCTTGGTGGTGATGTTTTATAGGAGGGTTGTTAAGATGCTCGAATCTATTCCCATAGTATATGGTTTGCTCTTGTGGTTGTGCACTCAGTTTGTTGAGAGAGAAGCAGAGGAAGAGTTTTTTCGGCCTCCGCTTTCCTTTGTTTCTTTTGAGTTGTTAGGAAATGTTCTGTTTCCCCTGAGTGTTAAACAAACCATCGCGACTGGCCCAGAGGCCCCATGCATCTTGGGCATAGATTACCTCCATAGTGGGTATTTCAAAGACCTGAAAGGGTTCAGGTGGGCCTTCAGGATAGCAACGGTGATGGCAGAAAGCATTCGGCAATTGAATACCTTGCTTGGACTATCCAAGAACCTGATCACAATAGGACTTTTGAAGGGGGAAGAACAAATGGTACTGATTGCTACTTCAATAGTGCATCGTCGGCAATATAGGACAACTCGAGATGCTGTGATCCCCATTCACAAGATGATTCGAGAGCTGGAGGGCCAAGGGGTGGTCAGCAAAACCCACTCCCCCTTCAACAGCCCCATCTGGCCGGTGCAGAAATCTGATGGAGAATGGAGATTAACTGTGGATTATCATGCCTTGAATGAAGTGACTCCACCTTTGAGCACGGCCGTACCAGACATGCTGGAATTGCAGTACGAGCTGGAGTCCAAGGCAGCAAAGTGGTACGCCACTATTGATATCGCTAATGCATTTTTCTCTATTCCTCTAGCAGTAGAATGCCGGCCTCAGTTTACCTTTACATGGAGGGGAGTGCAGTACATCTGGAACAGACTGCCCCAGGGTTGGAAACACAGTCCTACCGTATGTCATGGACTGATTCAAGCCACACTAGAAAAGGATAAGGCTCCAGAACATCTACAATATATTGATGATATCATTGTGTGGGGAGACACAGCAGCGGAAGTGTTCGAGAAAGAAAGAAGAGAAAATCATCCAAATTCTCCTGGAAGCCGGCTTTGCGGTTAAGAAAAGTAAAGTTAAGGGATCTGCTTGGGAGATCCAGTTTCTAGGAGTGAAGTGGCAGGATGGACGGCATCAGATTCCTACGGATGTCATTAATAAAATCACAGCTATGTCCCCCCCCAACTGATAAAAAGGAAACACAAGCTTTCTTGGGTGCCATAGGTTTCTGGAGGATGCATATTCCTCAGTACAGTCAGATTGTGAGCCCCCTTTATCTGGTTACCCGTAAGAAAAATGATTTCTATTGGGGCCCTGAGCAGCAACAAGCTTTCACCCAGATCAAACAGGAGATTGCTCATGCTGTAGCCCTCGGCCCAGTCAGGACAGGACCAGATGTAAAGAACGTACTCTACTCTGCAGCCGGGAGCCAGGGTCTGTCCTGGAGCCTTTGGCAAAAGGCACCTGGTGAGACCCGAGGCCGACCACTGAGATTCTGGAGTCGGAGCTACAGGGGGTCTGAAGATAATTACACCCCAACGGAAAAGGAAATCTTGGCCGCCTATGAGGGAATCCAAGCTGCTTCGGAGGTGATTGGTACGGAAGCACAATTCCTCCTGGCACCCCGACTACTGGTGCTAGGATGGATGTTTAGAGGAAAGGTTCCCTCCACCCACCACGCCACCAGTGCTACCTGGAGCAAGTGGATTGCCCTCATTACACAACACGCCCGAGTTGGGAAACTGAATTGCCCTGGAATTTTGGAAATAATTACAAACTGGCCCGAAGGTGAAAGTTTCAGCGTTGCAGATGAAGAACAAGAACCAGTGACCCGGGTTGAGGAAGCTCCGCCGTACAACCAGCTGCCGGCAGAGGAAGCACGTTACGCTTTATTCACCGACGGTTCCTAGGTGAATAAAAATCCCTATGACACAGCCGTGTCATAGGGATGAGTCGGAGATGGAAAGCGGCTGTATGGAGCCCCACACGACAGGTCGCAGAGGCCACTGAAGGAGAGGGCGGATCCAGTCAATTTGCTGAACTCAAAGCCATTCAACTGGCCCAAGATATTGCAAAGAGAGAGAAGTGGCCAAGGCTCTACCTGTATACTGATTCTTGGATGGTAGCCAATGCTCTGTGGGGATGGCTGAAGAAATGGAAAGAGGCGAACTGGCAGCGCAGAGGGAAACCAATTTGGGCTGCTGAAGAGTGGAAAGATATCACGGCCCAGTTAGAAAACCTACCTGTGAAGATCTGCCATGTAGATGCCTATGTCCCCAGGAGCAGAGCTAATGAAGAGCAGCAAAACAATCAGCAAGTAGATCGAGCTGCAAAGATAGGGGAGTTGAAGATAGACCTTGACTGGGAGCACAAGGGAGAGTTATTCCTAGCATGATGGGCCCATGATGCCTCAGGTCACCAAGGTAGAGATGCCACCTACAAGTGGGCACGAGACCAAGGGGTGGATCTAACCATGGACAGCATCTCTCAAGTTATCTGAGACTGTGAGACGTGTGCTGCCATTAAGCAAGCCAAGCGGATGAAGCCCCTCTGGTACGGAGGGCGGTGGTCTAAGTACAAGTATGGGGAGGCCTGGCAGATTGATTATATCACACTGCCTCAAACCTGCCAGGGCAAGCGCCATGTGCTGACCATGATAAAAGCCACCGCGGGATGGTTGGAAACCTACCCTGTGTCCCATGCTACAGCCCGCAACACCATCCTGGGCCTTGAAAAGCAGGTCCTTTGGAGGCACGGTACTCCCGAGAGAATTGAGTCAGACAATGGGACGCATTTCAAAAATAATCTTATTAAAACCTGGGCTAGGGAACATGGCATTGAGTGGGTATATCATATCCCCTACCATGCACCAGCTGCAGGTGAAGTGGAAAGATACAATGGGTTGTTAAAAAACCACCCTGAAAGCATTGGGTGGGGGTCCTTAAAAAACTGGGAGCAGCATCTAGCAAAGGCCACCTAGTTAGTTAACACCCGAGGTTCCACCAACTGAGCGGGTCCTGCTCAGTCCCAGCTCCTTAATATAGTAGATGGAGATAAAGCCCCAGTTGCCCATTTTAGAGGTTTGTTGGGAAAGACAGTATGGATCAACCCTGCCTCGAATACAGGCAAACCCTTGGAATTTCCCGGTCTTTGTAATAGAGAAACTGGGGAAGGACAAGTGGAGGTTGCTCCATGACCTCCAAGAAGTAAATAAAATTATAGAGGACATGGGACCACTCCAACCAGGGATGCCTTCTCCAACAATGCTCCCTCGAGATTGGCAATTGGCTGATCTAGATATCAAAGATTGTTTCTTCCAAATTCCTCTACACCCAGAAGACGCCCTACGGTTTGCATTCTCGGTTCCTACCATTAATCGAGAAGCCCCAATGAAGAGATATCACTGGAAAGTACTGCCGCAAGGCCTTAAATCCAGTCCATTCATATGCCAAGAGTATGTAGCCTCATTACTGTCATCAGTATGTGCCAAGAGAAAGGATGCTATCATCCTTCACTACATGGATGACCTACTCCTATGTGCTCCCAATAACACTATACTCAACACATGCTTGACCTAGTGGTTAAGGTTTTAACCTCTGCTGGATTTCAATTGCAGGAAGACAAAGTTCAAAGGATGCCACCTTGGAGGTACCTGTGTCTACAAATAATTGCAAGGACCATTGTTCCACAGAAATTGGAAATTGAGTGTAATCCCAAAACCTTAGCAGATCTGCACTCCTTGTGTGGGTCTTTGAATTGGGTAAGACCTTGGCTAGGCCCCACGTTGGGCTCCAACTGAAATATATATTTTCCCTCTAGCCAACCCCAAGGCTTTAGCCAGCTCAGTTTCTCAGGGCTTTTAGGGATATATATTTCATAGAGACAGAATAAAGATACCAAAAAGGGTGGCTCTCACCCCTCACCTTCAGTCCATGCTTTATTTTCCCATGTGGTGTTCCAGGAGCATGGAGAGAGAGAGAGGAGGGTGAGGAGCAAGAGGACTAACAGGAAATGACAGGGTTTTTCTAGTCTAGGGCCAAGAAAGGATATTGGCCTTCAGCCAATAGGGTCAGAAGTAGATAAGATAGGGAGGAAGGGTCCAACTACATGACACAGGCTTCAGGGGGACTCTGAGGGGAAAAACCATTTCTCAGAGGAATACAACACTTTTGCTCTTTGGTGGGGGCCAAACTGGGAGTAGGTGGTGGGACCAGAGTTCTGTAGCCCACATGTGGGCTGTGGTAGCCATCTTCAGCATCATCTGTGCCCACACATTTCACCATAACATCTCTGTGCCCACACATCCCACAGTCCCATCACCCTGTGGGTCAAGTACCAAGCCCTTTCCTATGAAATACATGTCCAGCTCCCTCCTCTGAATCCTCATTTCCCAAAGGGATGCAGGTTAGTGCTTCCATATTTCTGTGCCTGGTTTTCAAATGGAAAGAGCATAAAAATAATCTGTTCTGGGTGGCTTTCAGAGGCAATTAAAGCAGCTAAGTGGTTCTAATTACAAGGGACTGCTGCGGGCTCCTTAGGTATAACAGCACCATTTTCTTTAGAACAGTGGTTATCACATACTTAATCATGTTCAATTCATATCAAGCCCCTGCATATTTCCAGCTGCCTTTTCCTTTGGCAGTGAGGACAAAGCTCATTATTTTTCTTTCATTACACTTCATTAAGCCTGGTGAGGGGCAGGAGGGCTCCTGAATATGAATGATGTTTGCTCAGATTCAAGCCTGGTTCAGTTGCTAATGCAAACCAGAAGTTTCCAAACTCATCCAGTTGCAGGAAATTTTAGAAGCTATGGCATAAGAAGTAAGAATGAAGAAAGGAGTCTTTATCTTACTTTTTTGCCCCTTGACTTGTTAAAAAATAGATGAAAAATGTTTTGGGTCTGCACTGAGACAAAGGAATGAGTTTAAATGTATTCCTCTGCTTCAGGCCAGCAGAACAGGGAAATTGCCCTTCCTGCAGCTCTGCAGCCTGGTCCCATACTGGGCATTGGGTGCTGGCCCCAAGCAGGGCAGCAGAGGGCTAGGAGCTGGATTTCACACATTCCATAAACAGCAGGCTGCCAAAATTCCACTAGTGTAATGTTTTTTTGGGCCAAGTGGAGCATTAGTGGTTTGGTCTCACCAGCAGGGGAGAGGACTACTGGGATCAGGCTCTGGAGAAGCCTGTGGTATGAGGGCTGTGTCCTGTGAGCACCAATCCCTCCTCAAGCTGAGAAAACTCAAGGGAAAGCTTTGGACAAAACAGAAACAGAGGAATTTCCAGAACCTTCTTTTGCAGCAAACTGACAAAGCAGAGTTTATCAGCAAGTTCACAACTGTTTCTAAGCAGGAGCTGGCTCTCCCAGCCGGTGTGCATGTGAGGAGGAGAGATCACAAAATATTCTGAGTTGGAAGGGACCTACAAGGATCTTAGAGTCTGGTTCTTAGGTGAATGGCCTGTACAGGGATTGAACCCTCAACCCTGGCATTAACAGCACCATGCTCTAACCAACTGTGCTACTCCAATAAACCTCCACCATAAACCCACGCCCTTTAACCCACACTGCCAGTATGAGTTCAGAACAGGTTTACTGCCATGGAAGAATGGATGTTGCAGCTTTTGTATGGGATAAATGTAAGAGGCAGTTAATAGTGCCTGTTGTAGTCACTACCTGTAGGTAGTGCTTTCTGTCTGCAGTTTTGACATTGCTCTTCCTAGACCCACATTAGCTGTGATGACATTTTCAAAAGTTGGCCCAGATGATCACACACCTCTTTGAAGCCTTCCAGGCTATCTCAGGTGGCTGCAAAGCAGAGTTGCTTGTTACATTGCGGCAGCTGGGTGTTTGCAGTAGGGCTGGGGTGGGATCCTTGTACTGTTACCTTGCTCAGTGATGGGAAGGCAGCCATGCCCTCAGCCATGGCTGTGTGGCTCATCCTGCTGACTCCCACTCTGACTGTGCATGGAAGATGCGTGAGTCAAAAGCCTTTTGGTGTACATGGAAATACAAAGTGCTGCCTTTGTACTGTTTTGTCGAAACACAAAAGTTAGTGTGGAATTAACCCGTGGCACTCCATAAAACAACTGACACTGGTAATTGTCAGTGAAAGGGCTTGCTGGGCTCTCAGCTGTTGTGCAGCCTCTAATTCTGAACTAAATTGCTTGGTGCTCCAGACTGGATGTGCAGCCTGTTTGCAATTTTGTTGGCATAGCAAATTATAGGAGTGATAGCAAGTCTGGAGTGATGTGCTTGTACTCTGGGGAGAGGAATTCAGGCACAGCAACTGCCAAAACAAGGGGATCTGCAAGGTAAAAAGAGGATGGATCTGAGAAGAGAAAGCTGCATCTGGCTTTTTCATATAAGGAGTCTGGGATATGGAATGTATGAATAAGGCAATGTGCATACACAAGGTACCAGACCTGCTGCAGCACTCGTCTTGGAAACAATCAATAAATTCAGTCACAGACTGTTCTGGGATGTGAGAAGAGCAGGACTGGGCATGTTATTGATCAAACAGCTGTTGCTGAAATTAGCATTTATGATGTTAAAAATCAAAGACAGCCTGTCTTGGAAATCAATTTGTTTGTTAATTTGCTCTCATTTTAGGGAAAGTAAATCTGCTCATCAGGTGCTTTATAAACCTAATGTCCTTTGGTGTTCTTGAGAGACAGGCTTCATTCTGCATTCTTTAACTGTGGGAAGGATGGGCCAGATGAAACAGTCATCTATCCCTAAAGGAAACAGTAAAGGAGGAGTTCAGGCTGTTGGGAGAAGGTGTGGGCAAAGAACTTGCTGCATAAGAGACAGTTCAATGCATGCTGTGCATGTCTGGTAGGCACAGGAGAGAGAAATACTTATTCAATGTCATCAAATATATAACAAAGAAATTATGTCTTACTTTGTGTATGTCAATACAGGAAGCTTTGCAGTCTGTCACTGTAAGGAGCTGACAGAAAATCCTGCCCGTAGGACCTTCCTACTTGTCCTGGGGTGACTTTTTGATACTTGTATCCTCAATTGTCCCTTCTGCTTATGCTGTATGTTAAGTTCTGTATCTTTAGGACTAAGTAACCCCTGATAAGTAACAGCTGTGTTAATTAACCAGCACAGCCTTGCCCCTGATGAGTAACAGCTATATCCAATAAGGATGAGCGAGATAAAAGAGGGATGGCTGGGAAGGGAAGGATGGTCATGGAGGAGCAACCTTGAGGAGCATGAGCAGGGACTCATAAAGCAGGATCCTGGGGAGAGAGAATCACTGCTGTGAGACTAGTTCTGAGAGTGAAAGGGGAGAAAGAAGATGTACAGAGTTTGTTTTGGAAACAGCATTCTCTCCTCTCCATTCCTTCTCCTGGATTGAGCTCATCTGATGAAAACCCAGAGAAACACCTGGATCTCACCCCCAGGGCCCAGGATGGCATTTTTCCAGCACTGGAGGGGCTGATAAGAGACTGAGCGAGCTGAGCTACCCACAGTAAGGACTTTCTGAATTTACCATCTCACTTCAGAGCAATGAGAGGTCTTATTGTTTCATATTATTCATTCTTTATGCTTGTGGGCACTTTATTTGTTAAATAAATACTTTTTTCCACTTTCCTCCAAGGAAGTTCTTTTTTCCCCGACCAGTTTGGGGAGGAGCCTTTTAGGTTTACTTCCCAGAGGGACCCCATTCAGGGGTTCTCTCACAAATTTTCCCTGAATCAGGACACTATGGGATCCTTATTTTTCATATTTAGAGTTTTTTTCTTCCAAGGAAAGCTTTCCTTTTTAGAGGCAAGTGAAGAGCAGCCATCTTTTTTGGGTCAGGCTGACCTGCTTTGTGAGAAGCAAACAATCACAAAGCAAAGCTGAGGATGGTAGTGAGCACAGCGTGTCCCTGCCTGCCTGTGGGCTCCTGCCACTGGAGGCTGTGCTGAGATGACAGTGGCTGTGTGAGGGAATGGGACTGGCAGTGTGATGGTTCTATTCCCCACGTCACTGCCAAATGCAGGAAGGTCTTAAGCAAAACATAACGTAGGAGAGGCCACTAGTGTGTGTGCTTTTGTAGCGTCAGTCCCTCCAGATTTGGTGTTTCCTCCCAGTCCTTTCAAAAACTTGCAAGTCATTGCACTTTGGAGTCAGTGGGGCAGGGGATGTACAGCCAGATCTGGATGGGCTTATCAAAACTGAGCCTCTTGTGCAAGGCTGAGCATGAGGATTGTGACTAGTCCAATTTGCAGACTCTGAGTTTGTCAAACATCAAAAAATCCCCAAGGAGTGAAAGCAGCACGGGTGTGAGGAGGTGGCTGGTCAGCTGGTGAGCACTGCAGTGCTCCAGCAGGGCTGGAAGAGCTTGTTAGTGCTGCATTGAGCTGAAACAATCTTCAACCTCCTTTCATCAATACTCTGTGAATATACAACTCAGTAGGTTACAGCTGGCATGTGACCCCAGAAAGCTTCCTTTCTGCTTCATTTTCTCAATGCAAAAGAAACAAATTTTCTTGGGAAGAGTTTCTGTTTGATTTATCTGCTCAATGGCCCAGATGTTCAAGATGATGCTGCTATAAACCTGTGTACAGATGTTCATGGATGCATGCATATTTTTGCACCAGCCCACTGTACAATACCTTATTCTAAGGGCTCTACAACCACAAGGGAGGGGCCTCATAAGTTGTGCAGCTGTGCAGGAGGGGCCCTGTTGCCCACTGCCAGCCCTGGGGCCAGTGCCTGGCTCCTGCCCTGCACCAAGGTCTAGCCACACTCTTGAACATGTACCTCTGTGCAAAACCGAGCAGTTAAAACCATTTCCCACTGCTGAAGGCATGTCATGCCTTTAAGTTGTTATCTCCTTTCTCACAAAAAAAGTCAATGCACATTTCCTGGCTGAAAGATTTTACTTCAATAAAGCTGAAACAGGCATTCCAGCTCTACTTTCTGACTATAAGAGGCAAATTTATATCAAAACTACTCCCTTTCTTTCAAAAAGTCTTCATAATGGAAAATGGAAATTATCCTTTCAGTTCACAAAGCTGTTTTGATGTGACCAGAATGATTAACTTGATTTTCACAAGGTATGACTGAAATTATTAAAAAAAATTTATCGACCTTTTAGGCTGGGACTAGAGCCTACAATAATTGAAATTTGAATTCGTCCCTTTCTCCAGTCATTGGCACAGACCCAAGGTAGCTGCCTGGGAAGGGCCAAAGATTGTTCTTAAGTGAAGCTGCCACCCAAGTCCAAGCTGCCCTTTCCTTGTGAGTTCCTCCCTCCACCTCCCTGCTCATCCTTGCTCCCTCTGAAGGTCTGGCTGCAAGCCTTGTGTTGGAATGGATTGTGGCTCATGGTTATTAGAGTCTTTAGAGATTTTTAGCTTGGAGGTGTTTTGTGAGTTAGCCTGGAAGAACTGGCCAGGATCCCTTGGCATTGCTAATTGCCAGTCTGAGGAACCCTTTGGGTGAGGAACCACCTCTGGTTGTTGTCATGGCTTTTATGCCTTTGTTAATATTCCAGATGCAGAGTTTGGAGATGGATCCTCCTGGGTCCTGTTCTGATCCTCAGTGGGTGGAATCTGCAGTCTTATGGCAGAACTGCAGATTTTAGATGTAAAAGTACCAGGTTTCACAGTTGCTTTATGAAGACCCTTCTGGGAAATCGATTGCTGGTGCTGTGGCTGAATTATGCGATTTCCCTTGGGTGAAGTTCTAGAAAGATTATATAAAACTGATAGCAGTGTTTCATTAGCTAGCAAATTCCCAAAAGGCTGATCATCCAGCAGAGCATCAAATTACTCTCTGCACTGATACAGGGTGGGAGACTAGGCCACAGCTTTTATTACTTTGAGAAACTCAGATAAATCACTGTCAGGGTAAGTCATCATCTTTAGTCATGTTGAGAGCCTAAAGACTGGTTACAAGTGGAGAGGCTGTGGGAAAAGGTATGGAATCATCAATCTGAGCCACAGTAACACAGCACTTGAAATGCCCAGGAATATCACTTAGAATAATAGTTGATGCCTACATGCTGTGACCTCAGGGTCTGTAAAGAAGCAGCTGGCAATTCAGAAGGTTATACGAGGCTTTGGGAATAAATTGCTGCTGCTCCTTAATTTTCTACGAATTTAAATAGCAATAGGTGGTCAGAGAGCAATTTCTTTCTTACCCAGGGGGATATCAGTATTGCTGAAACACAAACTATATCCTGATTTAGGGGATTTTGAATAGTCAGGTGAAATGGAACCAAGATTGAAAATGCTTCTCATTCTAGTTTGCCCAAATATTGCCCAATCAAATCAAACACCTCCTCAGACTTTGCCCATATTCAATCAATATCATCAAATTCTTGTGTCCTGAGCCATGAGGCTCCTGCACTTGGTCTGTGACCTCTGACAGCTCTTTAGCTACTCAGTCAGGCTCTCTCAGGGTTTTCCTGTGAATCCTTTTCCTTAGGCTGCTTTGTGCTGCTTTATTTATCTGCCCTTCTATAACCTCACTGCCTCAGTAGTGCTTCATGACAGTGACTGCTTTACAGGTTCCATCCCTGCCTACCCACCAGGATTTGTCCCACTGACCACCTCTCCCAGGGTCTCCTGGTGCTGCTCTACGTGCTCCCTTGAGCAGTTCTTTGAGTCATCTGCAACATCCAGCTTTACTGCTGCTTCTCTCTAAATGGTGAATTTCAGAAAAAACAGCAAATTCGTTTTACAAGTGTGTTGCCATGGTGATGCCACATCTGGATCCTGTGCCTGTTTGTACCTGGACCTGTACAGGTACATCCTGTAACCAAGAGTCTGGAATCAGAGAGCAGATGATGATTTTGGTGGAACAGGGCAATAAGTCATAAATCACATTCTGAACATGTTCTACACCTTTCTGGGTCTGCCCCTGGCCTGCCAGTTGACAGTCATAACCCAGCTTTCTGTGGGCTAAAGATACATAAATTACTAAACCAAACGGAGGAGAGTCAGTGAATCTCTGGATATCTTGTCTCAAGGTGATGGCAAATAAATGTCACAGTGTGGACTGGAAGGGCAACAAACCTTAACTGGATTCTTACCTAGCATAACAAATTCCTGACTGCAGGGCACAATCCCACACGTGACAGAGCTCAGCTGGGCTTCTCTGAGGTTCTGGTTTGCTTTGTGTGATAAAAAAGAATCTTTTCAACAGGTTGTCTACCTGTTCCATTTGACATTTCGATGCCAAACCTCTGTGAAGACAGAAGTAATTTGCTCTGTTCCTGCTGAGTGAGCCCCTTGCTGGCTCCTGGGTGTGTGTCACAGTGATATTGGCTGTGGCAAACGTGATCAGCCGAGTCTGTGGAGCACAGCACGGAGAGGGAATGTGAGAATTGATTGAGGGAAAGTCTGCAGGTCTTTGCAAGGAAGGAGGGTCCCCAGGGAGCAGTCAGAAATGTGAATTGCAGTTTGTGTGTGGCTGCTGCCCTGGCAGCATCAGCCTCCTCTGTTTATCTGGGGTTTGTGGCCAGTTGCACCGGGACAGTCCTGTGATTCCAGGCCTATGTCACCACCCCCAGCCCTTGCCAATGCACCCTTAAAGCATCTATGTTTGTGCTGATGCACCTCATCAAAGCCTGAGATGTTTTCACTGCTGTCAGAGCATTTAGCACAGACATGAGCACACTTTCCATGTCCTGTGTGTAAGATTTGGGACTCTGGCTGCACAGAAAACAGGAAAAAAGTCATATTGTCCAAGATGCTGATTAGTAACTGATGGAGCAAGGTGGTGGTCAGTCATTCAGGGCTGCTTTTACCTGCTTTTCTGTGGCAAAAAGACACTACAACAAACAAAAAAATCCTAAACCAAATGCTTATGAAGAAGTAGTTTCTTTGATTTTTGTTTCGCACACTTGGGGATGTTTTCAATGTTCTTGCAAATTTGGCTGGCTGCTTATGCTTACAACTTCTTCGCCCTCCAGCAGCTCCAGCTGGTCAGCACTGGCTGCAGAAGTCCCTGCCCAGCATGGGTCAAAGCAGAACTATGGATCAGGGGACAGAAAGGCCTCCTTTGTCTGCAGGGCTGGTTGTTTTGCTTCAGGTTGACTCATGCAAATGTTCCAATGATTCAGAAAGAGACGATGTTTGGTTATGGAGACATGCTGTGCTGGGTCTGAGGTTCAGAAATTCAGGTGCTTGTTGATAATTGAACCTTTGCAACTAACAGCCACTTCTACTCAGGGCTCTCAAGGTTTTTGAGTATTATCCTGTTAAGTTGGCAGCAGAAGAGGTTTGTAAAACTGTCAGGCACAAAATCCTCTGCTCAGCATGGGAGAATTTTGGATGTAATCCAGGGCCACTTTGCTTCAGAATGGACTATAATTAAAATTTCATAATACCTCTGGAGGTGAGATTTACGTGCAAATCAGGTACACAGGCACAAAAAATCTTTTGGCCAGTGGTTAGAAAGGAGACAGCCTGTTCCCAAACAGCTTATTATTTTTGAACTTTCATGGGGCTAAGTTCCATACAATTTTAGGAAAACACAAACAATAAGAATACCATTCATTTCAAAGGGATCAGGACTAGAGCTAAAGACAGGAATAGCTGTGTAAACTTCTAAGCTACTTTTATAAAATTAGGCGCATTTCTCTGTGTTTTGGGTCACCTTTGGAGCTGTTGGGATATCAGGGGTTTTTTTCTTCCTTGTTTCTTTTTTTCCTCCTGTATTTCTCTTGTTACGCAGTGTACCCATTCCAGAGTGATGTGTAATCACCCAAACAAAATCATTAAGAAGTGATTTGAGAGAAACATTTCTAAATTAGATTATTTGGCTCCCAAATTGCATCTTCCCCCTCTTCTCCCACAGCTGATTTCAGGATAGATGCAATTGCAGCCATGATCTATTGATGACCAGAGGAGCTGAAAGCCCTCAGAGAAGCTTGCCTGTGCTTGATTAATGCCCAAGTCTGTCCAGCCTAAGGAGAAGGTCCTTAATTTAAGTAAACAGCAGCAGAAAATAAAAAAAAATGTAGAAATTTGTAGTCTGTGTTGAAAACCTCCCACACAGGAAATCTCTCATCGACTTTTGTATTTCTTTTCAAATTCTGATTGTTAGAAAAGAGGTAATACAGTCTCACACTTTATTTCTTTCTCTTCTTCAGTTACCTCCTTTCAGGCATTTCTTCCAAGCTGAGAGCCCAGGTACCGTGGTACTCTTTGAAGGAAAATAGTTATGTTGATGACTGAAACCCTGGTGCTATTATTCCTCCTTGAGATTCACCAGTATTAAAGAAATTAATGACATTGCCTTAAAAAATGAGTTCTGGAAGCAGGTGAGATCTCATTGAGCTGCTTCATCAAGCAAAGCCTTTAGGGTAGTTTGACTCAGGCACTTTTTTCTTTTCCTAGCACAAGGAATTTTTTCTTTCCCTGCACCAAGAAACTCCCATTATTCTCAGTGATTCAATTCTTTGGAATGGCTTTATCTGTCTTTCAGAACATTTTTCTTTTCTTTTATTGTTACTTCCAGGACAGTGAATTGTTCAGCACTTGCCAGGGTCTGGCTGAGCTGTGTTCCTTCTGCCTAACAGGGAACATATGAAGATATTCTTGAGGTGTTCTTGTCTCTTGCTTATTTTAGCTGGGTGAGGTCGACCAGTTTTTTTTTTCTTCTTCTTTTTCTTTTTTTTTCTTTTTTTTCCTTTTTTTTTTTTTTTTTCCTCCACTCAGTTTTGTTGCTCATTGTTGCAGAGAAATAAAGAAGAACAAAGGTTGTTTCATTACACTTTCACTGCCAAGTAACTCTTTCGGAATGTATTTGGAATGTTTTTGGAATGTGGAATGTTTTGTGCTGGGGAGAAAACAAGACCAAGTAATTTCTACTCTGCTGATCACTGGCAATTTACAGTATGGACAGGAACCTTAAAGTACCAGTAACTTGGAGTTAAAAAAGTTTCAGGAAAGGTTTTAAAGGAGAAAGTGATTTACTGGGGAAAGGTTTGAGACTGATGGGGCGATGTTGTTGGGAGTGCAGAGGTGCCTGGTGCTGTCACTGACCTGAGGATCAGCAGAGCAGAGCTGGGGGCAGCAGCAGGGAGGACTGGTGCTGGCCCTGTGCTCGGGCTGGGCTGCAGGAGGGGTCAGCCGAATGGGGCACCCCATTCCTTGGAAGTATCCTGGTGGCCACAGCTCCTAGATGCCAGGGTGGTGAGTGGGGAGTGCAGGCTGTGGTGTCCCAAGCTCCCCTGGCTGCCCTGGGCAGACACCAAGGTTTCACCTGACTGTTCACTCTTCTGTGTTAAAAATACTTGTACACAGTAATTTTTATAAACACCCCCTGTAATCTCCCATGCCTTTGCAAAGTCAGCTCATCAAATTGTTGGTGGTACTTTGAAAAAAGTGCAGTGCCCCCATGCAGGGGGCTGCACCAGGCAGGGATTAAGGCCACAGCCCTGTATTGTGGTGCCAGCATCAGACCTCTACAGCAGGAGACACACTGAGACCAGAAGCCTGAAAAGGAAAAGGATACTTCTAAAGGATTTTGTGGTTTTTCTAGTATCTCTTTGTCTTTAGGACCAGCTCAAACAAACATCTCTTCCTGGACACACATTCAGCTTCTTTTCTTCCCAGATTTCTTCCAAATTCAAGTGTCACATGGAGTCCCTCAAGACCAAGCTGCTGCCACCAGCAGTGTGGAGCAGCTGCAGAGCAGCCCACTCACTTTGGGATGGAGCTGCCTGATGGGAGCTATGGGACCATTTGGTACCACAGAGGGAGCATTGGGAATGGTTTCTGGCACCTGTCCCCAGCTTGTGCTCTCAGCTGGGAAGAACTGCTCTGAGACCACCTCCTGATACATTACCCAAACCCAAGGAAAAGCAGTTTGGGCTCTGATTTTTGCTCTTCCCAAGACTGTTTCCCTGATCTGACTGCTGATACCACCCACCTGGCTTTCCCCAGCACCAGGAAACAGGCAAAGAGAAGAAAGGCTGGGATGTTATGGAGAGAGGGTAGCAGCTGTGTAATTTTACATAACAGCACAATTTTGGGAGATTTCAGCTGATTGTACCATAATAACGGCTGGTTTTGTGCGCCTGATGGAGCTGCAGTTGGTCTTTGCTCAGAAATGGGTCAGTGAGAGGAGTAAGATGTAAAGGCCATCACCCTTCCATCGGGGCAGCAGTAAAGCTGTGCGTTTTACTTTGAGTTCTGCAGTTGGTTTCCGTCTCTGTGAAGAGGTGCTGAGGCACGGGATGGTAGGGTTTAGCTGGGAAAGGTTCAAAACCCGTTTAAAACCAGCTGTGCCCCTGCTACAGACATCCTGCCGAGCCCTCCTCCAACTACAGCCCGTGTTTGGAACTCACTTCTGAGCACTGACATCACTCTTGCAGCTTGCCAAGGAGCCTTTTGGAGCTCACAGAGTCAGGAGGGCTCTCAGGAGGGGCGCTGATGTGTCAGTCTGCCAGAGAGAAATTTGCCCTCGGGGTGTGTGGTGCCTCTGTCCCTGAAATTTTGGAAGTTGAAAAGAGATGTGGGCATTCACAGATCATCCGGGAATGTGGCATCTGGCATCTAAAGGAAAAAGTACATGCAATTTTTTTTTCTCTTGCAAGCCAGGAGTTGTAGTGAGGAAAGCTGGGGTTGTAGGGGGATAAAGCAGTGCCTAGTTCTGCTTTTCCTGGAGCAGTCAGATAAAGGGCAGTTGAAGAGAGAGAAGGGAATGAATGCAAGAAATGTTTTTCATACTAGGAATGCAAACTAACCCAAGCTGGAATAGTCACCAGTGTTTCCAAAACTTAGCCCCTGAAATATCTGAAGAAATGAAAAAGAAAAAACAGAATCCAAGCATGAGTAAGAGGCACTGAAAAAGGCTGTGAATGCTTTAAGGGCAAAAGGATCCCTGTAGGAGATGCCCAGATTGGCAAGGATGTGGAGGGCACTGTGGAGTAGATGAGTGCTGCCAGGTGGGGGTGAGGAGTGATCTCCTGGCTGAGCTGCTTCCAGAGCCAACCTCCCCACACCTGAGACAAGACCATTTTTTCTTCTCACTGTCAATCTACCACCACTGTCTTCCATGAGGGACCCCTACACAGAGCCATGTCCCCTAGAGGTATTTGCCTCCTCCAGCTCTGTACCAAGACTCTAAACTCAGCAACCAAACAACAACCAAACCAAGTCTCTCAGGTTGAGAGACTGAAGTTGGAATTGTTGTTATTTTGGAGAAGTATTTGGTTCTGAAATATAGAAAGTATTTTTTAATTTTTTTTTAATTGAATGGAGTAAAATGAATTGTCCATAGCTTGGCAACAACTTCAGATTGTTGGTGATGACATTTATGTCCTGGCTTTCATTCAGATTTTCACTGAAAAACCAACATTTTCAGAATAAACCTGCAGAACGCCACCTGTTCTTCAGTCACTCTCTGAAAAAGAAAGCTGCTATTCATGAGTAGGCTTAGGGACTTTGTGTTCAGGACTCATGGCATCCCTGTCTTCAGAAGTGTTTCCTTTCAAATCATATTTTATCTTCTGCATCACTTACTCAAGGACCCTGGTTCTTGATTCCCATCTGAATATTTGTAGCTCCTAGTAAAATCAGAGAGGGGTTTTTTTGTTGTTGTTTTTCAGAAACTTCAAAGTAGTTTTCAGTCTAATCCATCCTTCCAGAGGAGTTGCCTTCAAACTAAGGAGAAAAAGTTTGACAGAGGCTTCCAAAGCAACTTTTCCCTCCCTTTGCCAGCATGAGCTGGCTCTGAAACAACCCATCTGGCTTTTTCTCCTGGTATTGAATCCTCTGGAAAGTGAAAAACCCCCAACATTGCCTGAACTTGGCAGTGCTCACTCCCATCTCCTGAGGGATCACGAGTGACAGTTGCCATGTCAGCTCCCCAGTATGTCCTGTCTCCTCTGTGTCTGCTGAGCCCTCTTTGCCAAGAGCCAGTCTTCTGGATTAGTGCATGTCATATTCCATGAGATTCCCTTGGCTTTACTTACAGCCATTCGATAGTCATAGGGAATAACTTGAAATTTTAGAATATAGCTTTGTCCTCTCAGCTGAGAACAACGTGCCTCTACCCTCCTCAAGCACTTTGCTGTGTGTGCTACAGCTGTTTCTTGCTGTGTCTCTGGCACATGGAATTAGAAATAATTGAAGGTACAGTGGAGAAGGCACGGCAAACCTGTCAGGTACATTGTATTGAGCTTCATAAAGGCAATGACCTGGAGCTGACTCTTCTTCTGGCTCTGGGGAGTTCTTCCTCACCAGGTGAGTGACACTCAGCTTACCCAGGCTGCTCTCTAGAAAAGGACATGGTCCATTATTGTAAGGAAGTTGAATCCAAGGCCTCCTTACAGCTCCTCCCCAATGTTCCAGTTCACTGTGAATAATTTAGATGTCAGGCTTTACTGCAGAAAGGCTGGCCTGGTGTATTTGAAGAAGTCATTTCCACCTCCAAAGTCAAGCATCAGCAGCCTGGTATCCCAGACATGTCCTCCATTGTTTGTTCCTTCTGTCTGTCTGCAGCATGAGAATCCAATTACATTGCCTCCAAGAAAGCTCTGAGAATAAAAGCTCAAATACTCTTTCAAGGGGTTGTAATTGAGTATTTGGCAGAGACAGTCTGTGCCCAGCACCTTCCTCCCACATTTTTTCCCCACAAAGAGGGATTTTTCTCAGGGTAAAAATAAAAGCCATTGAGACTGCTAAATTTGCCACATTGAGAGTGGTAAATCTTATGATCTTGCCTAAAAATCTGCCCTCAGTAAGTGAAAATACTTTGTGAAAGCTGGATTATAGCTGCAATGGCTCTCATATATAAAGAGGGAGCACACAGTGAATGATGTGAGTGGGATGCAGGAACACATAGGTGACTCTTGTGTTGCTGTGGGTTGAGAGGATCTTTCCCTCCCCAGGAGCCAAACTTTGGCTCACTTGCACAGAAAGGTATTGTGTATAGTGTGGTTTTGAGTGGTTAGCACCTGTCTGAATGACGTAACTGCTTTATTTAATGTGTTACTGGAATATTCACTCTGTTGTCACCTAATGTGGTTTGTTTATTAAGTCTTACGATCAAGTCCAAGAAATGTCCTGGAAAATGCTTTTGCCTGTTAGTCCCATGTTTTCTGAGTCACAAAAGCAGGACTAGTCATTGCTCCCCTGAAGCAATGAAGAAGAGTACAGTGTCCCAAGTGCACTAAAGCAAATATGAAAAAAGTACAAGTTGCAGATTCATGGTTTATTGAGAATTGTCCTGACTAATTTCTAACATACCTTTTGAGTGAAATAAAACCTCAGGGGTTGGTCTATAGTTCTTGTTGCTTCTGTTATTTATCAGACTTGTATTTAATGTAGAAAAGGATAAACAATGGAATTCTTTAGGGCAGAGAGATCTTGCAAGAAGCTGCATGGTGCAACAGACATACTGAATTAAATTTTCCTTGTTTGGACTTGGCAATTTCAGCTGTTGAATTTTTTTCCCATTGGACAAGGCTCAGGCACTGAAACATCCTGTCTGCTTCCAGTTGCTTTCAGCTCTGAATGGCACAGCAGAGACAGTTTATTTTTCAACCCAGAAATCTCATTATTGCACCAGCAGACATTGGTTTAGGCTTTGCCCAGATCTGAGTGCTCCCTGCTTCCTGTGGCACAGCTCCAGCTGGTAGGAGAGGGGATTCTCTCAGAGGCTGGACACTTTCTTGGTGGGTGCTCTGGGCATCAACTCTGTGTGTCCTGAGTGCAGAGACAAAGTGGAGTAGCACTTTATCTCCAACAGCTCTCACCTCCTTTCCTGATGACATGGGAACCCCGCACCCAGCATCAGGAGTGGAGCTCAGGGAAGGATGGATGGAGAAGACCAAGACAAGAAGCCAAAAAAATGCACAGGTGGAGCATGATGAGAATATCTGCATTAGGAAAAGTTTTAATACAGTGGTCTTGGGTTTGCAGGATTTCTTGTCTGCCCTCTTATGAAGTCTTTACACGCCTCATAAATATGAATTATAACAACTTCCAGGGACCTGTGGGGACAATTTTATTCAGTTTTTGAGCTCAATACTCCAGTCATGAAAGCATTTTCTGTACATCTTTGTGAGAGCAGACAAGTACAAGCATTTGAATGCAGGTACCCACAGAGCCTATAGTAACAGCCTGCAGAGAAAATCTCCATTGCTATTATGATTTGCCTCATCATTAAATTCTGTCTAGTAATGGAGATGAATCATGTCTTTAGAACTCATTTCCTTAAAATTAGCTTAAATGCAGGTGCAAGTGCAAGGTGCCTCGACCCTGGATGCTTTTACGTGCTGTACAATGAGTGTGACTGCTGAATTATCTCACTTCTCTCTGTCAGGCAGGAAGAAGTCCCTGGAGGTAAGTACAGTAAAGATTCCATGAATCCACTGAGCACAGGGACTTGTTCCAGACAGCCCCCTTAGCCTCCATGAGCAAAGGCAATGAACCATGGAGATGACCTATGAAAATGCTTAAAATCTGGTGTTTTAATGTTCCCAAGGAGCTGAATTTTTATAGTATACCTCTGATTTTTCTGGCCCTCATCAACATTGATCTGTTGATGAGATTACGTTAGATCACATTAGATCTGTTCGGAAGATGGATGTGCATCTCAACTGACATTTCAACAGTCTGACTTTTCAAAGGAGCACTAACAAGGAAAACACCAACCAATCTCACAAAAATGAAAATTTACAAAAATTTGTCTCTGAAGTAGTGTCAACATGTGAAAGCCAAAACTCTTCTGTAGAAACAAAGGGTGGCACAATTCATCTGGATGACTTGGCAAAAGTACATTTCTCCCCTGCTTTTTCTAACTGAGAGAAGCTATGCATGATGAACCCCAAAGCCTGCTTTGAGCTGCTCAGAATGTTTGCAAGTGAATAATACCTGCAGCAAACCAGCATGTGATTGCTGAAGTGTTTGTACCTACAACAGAATAAACCTGTTCCGCCGCAGTATGGGGTGAGACTCACCCACCTCTGGCAGCCGGGACATCTCACTGCTGTTTGGGTTCGTGCATGTACAGCCAGCGCTGCTCTGCGTCCTCACCCTCCTGCAGCACCGCAGGGAACACGGCAAAGGGGCCTGCCGGGGCCATACAGCAAAGGAGCCCAGGGATGGAGCCCTGTGTGCTCCCGCAGCCTCTGCCCGGCTGCCGCAGAGATGCCGGAGGGCGCCTGAACGCCCCGGGGTTCAGCGCAGACTCCACCCAGCCGCGATGCATAGAGTCCAGCCGGCCATCCTGGGCGCCCCCTGGGCATGCTGGGCTGCTGCTCTTACTGTCAGCTTATGTTTCACTTTTCACTCTATCCTCTGCATCACATGAGAGCAGGAAGGGGCTGGGGCCAAGTTGAGGGCTGGGCCCTCAAATGTTCTCTGCTAAAACTCTGGGATGAAGATGCCACAAAGTAGTGAAGATGCTTCACCCCCACGTAGCTGTTGCACTGCGTGTCCAGAGAAAAGCAGAGAGCAGACGGGGGAGATCACAGAATGTCCACTGTCCATCTGTGCTTTGCTGCTCTCTGGATCTGCACATGTCAGGCTGTGCTGTTGCCGACGTGTGGGTTGTGATACACCTCAGGAAAAAGTGGGAAGAGATCTGCCATTGGCTCCTTCCTGTGCAGTGTGTCATCTGGCAGCTGTGTATATCACAGGGAACACAGGGACCACTCTGCTGCTGAGCAAAGCTGCTTCACTGAGTAGTCAGAGATACTTGGAGGGGGAAAAGCAAAGCAAAAGGCAGCCCTTGCTTTTTTGTTCCTGCCAAGCTCTGAAAAATCTTGGGAAACAGAAACCTGATGGATTAAGGACTGTGGAGAACCAGTAAAGCAGATTTCCAAGGATAAGTTGCAGATTGAAGAAGAACAGTGCCCAAAAGGAAATATTCACTAAGATTTCTTCCTTGGTGCAGAGAGAAATTGTTTGAGAATCTCTGATATTTCAGCCTCTGAATCAGCTTTTCTGTGGGGGACACATGGGACTTAAGAAGGACAGCCAACAGGGAGCCTCTGAGGTGAAGCTGACGTGTCCCCAACACAGGCAGAAGGACCCATTTATCAACTCTTTTCTCTAGTTTTCAGCCATGGGGCAGGTTTTTAAAAAGCAAGTGTGTGTGTTCCGTCCTGCAACCACTGGCTTTAGCAGCTGAGCTGGCAGAAGGCACTGACGAGTGTGTGGCCGGACCAGGGGTCTGCTGCCCCAGCCATGAGACAGCACACCTGGTTCCCCTTGCAGTACATGCCCAAGCCCTTCTGGAGAGCAGAGAACCACAACACGACCAGCTTCTTCTCTGCACTGTACGGCTTCCCCAACCGCTCCTTCTTCCACAGTGACTTGAACCTGGAGGACCTGGGGGACTTTGACAGTGGAGCCAAGTATGAGGGCGAGTCCCAGAGCAGGACTGTGAAGGCGCTGCTGATTGTTGCCTACTCCGTGATCATCTGCATCTCTCTCTTCGGCAACATCCTGGTGTGCCACGTGGTCATCAAGAACAAGAGGATGCACTCTGCCACCAACCTCTTCATCGTAAATCTGGCCATTGCTGATGTGATGATCACCACCCTGAACACCCCCTTCACACTGGTGAGCCCCGTCCAGCTGTGCCTGCTGGTGTCTGTGTGTGCCTGTCAGTTGTGTGCACTAGGGTTGAATGGGCTGGGACCAGGCTGGTATCCAGATTTACTTTTGCTCCCCTTCCCCTTTTTGCCTTCTAGAGAGGGTGCAGTCATGGCCCCCATCCCCCACACCCCCTGAGCAAGTGGAGCTGGGGGCTCGTGCCCCTACCTTGCAGTCCACTGCAGGGGTCACTTTGCTGCAGCTTTCCGTCTCTCTGGGCAAGGCACAGATCTGGGAGCCCTTTTTACTTGTAGATGAGGAAGGAAGTGGGGATGAGTTTGAAACGAGAAAATCCAACTAATGGCTGGTTTCCTATGGAAACAACATGAACCAGGTCAGTCCCTGTGCAACATCTCAGAGAAGTGCTCAGGCTGCACTGAAGAGTGTCTGTGGCATGTCCCTCCCTCAGCCACTACAGAGGGTGCTTCTTGGAGCTAATCACCCTTTTTTTTTATTTTCAGCACCTAAAAATATATATGATATAAAAGAACACTAAATGAATGAGGTGGAAAAATTAAAGATTAATTTATTGCCACACTGTCACAGACTGTAAATGCCATGCAAACAGGATTCTGCTCCTGGATTTGACCCAGCACTCCTGTTCAAAATCCTCCTGCTTCATACCTGCCCTGAGTGCTCTTCTGCCTTCCAAAAGCAGGTCTTGAATTAGCTATTTGAATTCACCCTTTCTTAAACTCATGCTGTTTCTTTGGTGGGATTTCCCTGCCTTGCTCTGATGGGATTTGCATGCTGTAATTTGTTCAGGGAGAGCCTGGTGCCCTCTTGTGTGTCTGCACACCAACAGCCACACACTAGGCACGTGTAATTAAATTTCTATCAGCTCTCTCAGGAACGAGCTCTACATCAGCTCCGGAGAGCCAGCACACTGCTCCAGTTCAGTGACAGTCAGTGTTGCAAGAATCACCCCTGCAGGGAAGTTAATTAGATAAATTGAAAACAGATTAGCTAGTCTTGACTGATTTTCTGTGGACAGATCCTTTATAGTAAATATACTTTACTTCAAATTAGCTTAATCTGCAGCAAAATGAGTGACTTTAATTTGTAATTAATATTACACAGTCAGGAATAACAAAGGAATGACATTTAGCACATTCTCCTCTGCAGAGAAGCCATCATCACTAACACACCTGTCTGGGAACAGGTGAGATGGATTCCATGGATTTCTCTCAATAAGTTTGGAGACCATGCAGCTTTCAGCATCTACATGTCCAAAAGTATAATATTTTCTGGGAGGCACCTAGTGTGCCCTGAAGAGCCTCGTTGAGGAGCAGAGTTAAGATTTCTTTATGTGTTCCAGAAGAGCCATGGTAAATGTACAAATGTACACATGTACCCAACATACACAGAGCTCTGCTCAAGCCATTCGTTTGCCCAGTGTAGAAAATCTCACCTCAGTTCGAGACCCTCTTGCACATGAAATGTGTCACTGTTTCCCAAGGAAAAACTGAGGATAAAGCAAGCACCTCCAAAGCCTCAGGAAGGTGCATTTAAGCATTTCTTCCGTACTGTGCACCTGGGAAGCCAGTTTGCTTCTCTTCAGGTACTGCTCCTCTTAATCTGATGTTGTCTGTTCTTCAGGTGAGGTTTGTGAGCAGCACCTGGGTTTTTGGAAAGCTGATGTGTCACATCAGCCGGTTTGTTCAGTACTGCTCTGTCCACGTGTCTGTGCTGACCCTTGCTGCCATTGCACTGGACCGGCACCAGGTATGTTGAAGACACCGCCCCTATGTTTGCTAGAAAATAATGTGCTAACACATAATGGTTTCCTCCTCAAATTCTAGCAACTGGAAGTCTGCACTGTCTTGAGACTCAGGGAACAGAGGGGAGAGCTCTAGCTTTCACGGCACTGGACAAAACACCCATGATTTTTACAGTGAGGGTGATGAAATAGTGCAACAGGCTGTCCAGAGAGGTTATGGTTAGTGGGATCTCTGTCCTTGGAGACACTGAAAACTTCTGGACGTCAGAGTCAGACAGCCTGGTCCATCCCTGCTCTGGCTGGGTCACTGGGCTCGTGGGCTCCCTGCCCTCCTCAGCCCTGCCTCAGAGCACAGCCCGGCCAGCAGGGTGGCAATAAGTGCTGAATACAAACATCAGCCAGCCCACACGTTCTCTCCACAGAGATTCAGGAGTCTGTCAGTTCTGGCACTTGTCCCATTCCTTGCCTAAGACTGGAAACTAGTAAGAACTATGTTAACTCATCCAGTTCAAGCTAAGAAATTCTCTCCTTCTCCTCCAGCCCTGATACTAGCCAGGAAAACCTTTCAAGGTCAAGCAATGAGTACAGACTGAAGGGTTTCCTTAAGAGAGTTTGTAATTTGTTCTTTAGCTGACGAGTGCTGAGTGCTGGGAGGGCAGATCCGGCAAAGTGAGCTCTCAGGCAGACTGGATTTCTTGCAGTGCTGGAGCCACTGAAACAGTTGCTACGGAAAAGCAGCTTCACGTAATAAATGCTGTGGCTGGATGAAATTCAAAACAAGAACTGGCTCCACCTGGTGTCAAAGAATCAGACAGGGACTGCCGGAGCTCAGATCAGCCACTTCTGTCTTTTTTACCACAAAGAGTTTGACAGTCTATCCATTTCCTGTGCAATATTACAGCTCCTGAAATAAAAGCACTTTGAAGTGATTCATTTTAATCAATAGATTCTGGGTTGATTGCAAGGCATGGCTATGTATCAAGAAGGGTTTGTTTAATTAAGGGGAAACATTACATGCCCTTAAATTCAGTGGAGTGGGTTCTTCAGGGCTGGAATGAACTAGTATGGCCCAAGGAGATAAAGACAGAAGAGAGGAGATGTCCTGGACAAAAGAGAAGCCAACACTTGCCTCCAAAAATATTGCTACCCTGAGAAGTATCACAGCAGACAGATACTCCGGGGGAGTTGTATAACTTGATTAAGTAGGTATTTATAATTGGACTAGAAATGACATGCATAAAATACCGAAGACTTCAACAGCCAAGTGATCATCTGGATGACATGATAGGTCTATTTTTATTATTGTTTCATTGCCTAAGATAGTCTTCCACAGTGCATATAGCTCAACACAGATCTCACCACTGTGGTCTTTGGAGTCCTGCTGATGGGTCACATGGAATGTGTTTCTCTGCTCAGGCTCTGGGCCAGCAGTAACACCCAACATGTTCACAGCTCCATGCATTTTCCAACCCTTGTGCTCCCTGAAGTCCTATAAAGTGAGACTCTCTGCCTTTTAACACTGAAGAGATGTGGAGCTGCTGCTGCACATCATATGCAGCATGGGGCTCAAAGAGTGACCAAGATGCTGTAAATCCTCAGGAGCTGTTGTTCTCTGCAGGTGATCATGCACCCTCTCAAGCCACGCATGTCCATGGTGAAAGGAGGGATTTGTATCATCATCATCTGGGTTATGGCCAGCTGCTTCTCCCTGCCTCACGCCATTTATCAGACTCTGACAAGGTTTTATATTGGGTAAGGAATTTCTATATTTTTTGTTTTATGACGTTTGCAAAGCCCCAGAGAAGCCAAGGCCACACCCTTCCATCCATGTTGTTAGAGCAGAAAGAGTGGTGAAACAGAGAATTTTTCATTCCCTTCATATGGCTGCTGTGTCTGTCACAAAGGGACAATGACAATTGATGGAATTGCTTCCAGGCTGTTTCATTAGTTGTTTTGGACTCGGAGACTCAACCATGTAATTTGGGGCAGGCACAGGGGAGAGGGCCTCCTCATCAGCAGAGGACACAGATGTAAATATGGACAATTTCTTTATTTTCTGGGTGATGTTTAAGATAATCTTCATTGGAGCCAAAGGTCAAACCTAGAGTAAAATTTTCCATTGAAAGTGGCACCTGCCTATGACACTCAATGAGTTCTGCCTGTACCTGTACCTGTACTGAAACTTGTCTGAATGTCTGAGGTGTTTGTCCTTAGATGTGTGCAGCTGGTAGTGGAATTGAGAGCTCTTTCTCTTTGGTCTTCAGAAACAAAACCATCCGAATGGTCTGCCTCCCCAGCTTCCCTCCTCCTGCTGATCTTTTCTGGAAGTATTTGGACCTGACTACGTTTGCTCTCTTGTATGTTCTACCCTTGCTTGTGATCTCAATCACATACACCATAGTGGCCAAAAAGCTCTGGCTGAGGAACGCCATTGGGGATCTCACCATGGAGCAATACTATGCCCATCAGCGGAAGAAGAAGATGACGCTGAAGATGCTGATGGTGGTCGTGGTTGTGTTTGCAGTCTGCTGGTTTCCCCTGAACTGCTACGTGGTGCTGATCTCCTGCAGGGCCATCCACAGCAGCAATGCTTTGTATTTCGCTTTTCACTGGTTTGCCATGAGCAGCACCTGCTACAACCCCTTCATCTACTGCTGGCTGAACGAGAGTTTCCGCACGGAGCTCCGGTCCCTGCTGTGCGTGTGCCGGCGCAGGAGCACAGCTCAGGGCCACGCTCTGCAGCCCATCTCCCCACTGTTCCGGCATGCCAAGGCTGAGAACTGCCAGTACAAAAGAAACAGCATATGCCAGAATGCACAGACACCCTCCAAGAGGCACTCTGCAAAGACAGACATAAGCAGCGTGCAGCCGATCGTGGCAGAAAGCTGAACGCTTCATCTGACAGCGGGGCAGCATCACATAGGGATTGCAAAATCACAGGGAAAATGGGTTTGGAAAGGCCTCTGGAGACCATCAAGGCAACCTTCTGCCCACAGCACACAAACTTCAGCCTTTGACTGGGTCATTCAGGACCTTGTTCTCTCAGGTATCAAAATTCTCTAGGGATGAATTGCCCACTTGTGGGCTCCATAATGAGGGGTGTTGAGTGAATTTTTCATTGGAACAGTCAGCAAAAATGAAAATAATTATTTAACAGCACACAAAGCCTTTCATGGTCTAAGTAAACATGGGGAAGATACACTGGTTATACACGCACCAGCTGCCCACTGTGTCTTGATGTAAAGCTGTTAGGGCTTTAACTCTGTGAATTGACATTTCTTCAGCAAAAAATCTAAATTATTTTCACTTTCGATAATATTTTATTTTTCACCAGTCCTCAAGGACTGTGTTCTTTGTGGCTTCCCTGCCAGCCTGGCAGCCCTTCTGCATTGGGTCAGCCTGTCTCCCTCTCCTATAGTTATCCTGTGGGAAACAGCAACCTTTCAGCAGTTATGGAACTGGGGGTTCCACCCTTGTCTGAGGTGGAACCAGCATTGTGTCGGTTCCTTCACAATGGAACAAACCAGACCTGCAGGTTTTCAACCCAAAAGGCAGGAGATGGAGGAAGTTTAACCTGTAACATGTAAACGGTCATGTGCTCAGTTAAACTGAGCATCTGACAATGTGCCACAGCATTCACCTCAAGCACAGATCCTTGTGTTCCAGCAACATCACTGGTGCCAGGGCACATCAGCAGTGCTGGTCCTGGTCCAAATGGTGCCTCTGGAATGCAAGAGATAGCTGAGATTCCTGGGGATATGTGTGCCTGACAGCTGGCACCAGCAGCTGCTGCTCTGGGGGCTCACAGTGGAGCCAGCCACTATTACAGAGCTGGGCTTGGGTCACTAGTGAGAGATACCCATTGGGAGCACATGGCTAACTTCAGCCTGTGGCTATGAAAAGCCACTAAAGTTGTGTTTTCCTCTTTCTCAGAAAGAATAACCTGTTTCTTTGTGTCCATTCTGCACTGGCTCAGCCTTTGTTATGATAAAGGGCTGAGCTTCAAAAGACAGTGAAAAGGAAATGAGCTTCAGTCTTCCCATGCAAAATACTCTAAATTACACCTCTATAGCTCAGCGTTTCCACCCAGACTGGCAGCATGTCACAGATGCAAACCTGTGTGAAAGGCTGCTTAAATCTGGAAATCAAGATGCTTTGATGGGTACAAAAACATGTGACCTGAGAATGTATTTGTATTTCAAAAAGAAACTGTGAAGGAGAATGAAAAAATAAGACCAACACTAATCTTGCTTTTTCCTACGTTATTGTGGGAAAGAAGAGGACAACAGCATCTGGGACAGGGACAGGGACAGGGACCTGGCATGGCTTGGGACACGGCAAATCCCAGTGGTAATGACAGTACTAAGGCTTCAGATCTGTGCTCCCATCTGAACAGTGATCTCTTTTCCTTCACAACTGCAGGAAGTACTCTGCAGAGGATATGCTATGGGGAGGAAATGGAATTAGAAACATCTCTTCAGAGAGCAAATACCCAAAGCTCAGGTATAGGCTCTGACCAGGTGAGCCTTCGATTTGGTTTAACAGAAGTGGAGTCCTGTCTGGAGCTGCTACCATAGAGGCAGTACTAAAACCTTTAATTCTGTGTTTACAAGTAATTTACAGCATAAACCAGACATTACTCCTAAGCTGGGTGTTTTACTGTCTGGAAAACTGGGAATTCATGACACTGCAAATGGCATTTTCCTATAATTACTCTCTGGAGGTTTCTATAAGCAAGATGTCTCTTCTTAAAAAACCAAGCCAATTAAAAATGCAAAAATCCATTGTTACTGTAACTTAATAAAACTTATTCAAAGGCTCTTCTCTTTACACTGGAGAAAATCAATGAGATTAAGTAATGGAGTTTGCATGTATATCCCAACCCACTCCCAGAGAACTATCAAACTCCATACTCTGGGCTAAATAAATCAGATTCTTTCTTGCCCCTCATCCTTCATCATGCTGGCTCAGCATCCCTCAGCCTTGTGTGAATGGATGGATAGTGCAGGCCAAGGTCAAACCCACAGGCTGCCTGTCTGACCATGGCAGTAGGCAGACATCTCTCACCTGGCAACAGCTCTCCAAGGGATGGTTTGCTCCCAGATGAAAAGCAGACATTGTTTCCTCATAGCACATCCCATGCTGATCCTTGCACAACAGCGCTTTCCTCAGTAGGAGTCTGCAGTCTGGCAATGTTGAGCTGCCTTAAAAAACATTCTTTCTTTGAGGTGATTGTTTTTGTAAAAGTCTGGCAAACCTCCCCCTGATTAAACACAACCTCCCACCGGATGCTCGTGCTTTAATACCCGCTCTGTTAAAATATCTGTGTCATTGTAATACAGTAAGATTTGATCCACTGATGTTCTTTGGGGGCTAACAGTCAAATAAAATACTGGTTGAGCACCCTCTCTCTCCTCTGGGTTTTGTGTAACTTTTGAGTTATGAAAAGGAGATGATATTCCCTCTTACAAGAGGATTAGCAAGAAAGCATAGGCTGCTGCTTGTGGCAGATATAAACTGATGACCAAAACTTTTGTCTCCATGTATTTTGTCTTCTTTCAGCATGAAAAGCCCTTTGCACAAAGAAGTGCTGTGGTTACCCAGGTGCGGAGTCAGCCACGGATGTGTCCTGATTGCAAATGCTGTTCCATTGCCATATCCTTCCCTGCAGCTCGTGCAGTCAATGGCTTGTTCCAGCAGCACTTTTTGCCTGGCACCTCGGTCCAGGCAGAAGCATGGGATACTTTGAGGTCTCCTTGACTTTAATTTTTATTCTCCAATAAACACTTCCATGAAGAGAAGCACAGCCCTATCAATTCCTTGTGCATTTCTCCCCCTTGATCCTGTTGGGATGCTCAGCCATCCCCTGGCTCCTTTCCCCTTGCTGGGGAACTCATGCTCTCCTTCACCTGACTGCAAGCAAACAGGGCAGGAACCATGCACAGCAAGTCTGCTACAGCTCTGAAAACTGGTCATCAAAGTCAGATTTGTTTGGAAGGGGCTGCTTGGTAACAACATGTGCACTATGACTGTGCCAGACCCAGGCTCATTGGGCAAAGCTGCAAGTAAGGGAAGCAAGACCTCGGGCATTCAACTGGTTCACCAAAGAAGCTACATCAATTTCCAGCTACACATCTACTGCAAACCAGAAATACGCCAAATACAGAGCCCTGCAGCTACATTAAAACAACCCTTTAGCATTCAAAGGGTTAAAATCAGGTGAATACACAAAAAGAAGAGAATATTTTATTGTTCTCTCCGAAGAGCTGTTTCTTATATCTCCTTTGAAGAACCTTTCCAAGCAGAATAATGAACCTGCAGCTGTGGATCATTTAACCAGCCCTGATGAGATTTGTGCAGCTCCATAGAGGGCTCACAGGCTTTTTGAGTCACTTCTGAATGATTAAAATGGAAGCTGAACTTTGGGTTCACTTCAACATCGCCCAAAGCGCTGTGGCACCCTCCAAAACCAGAACAAATGGCTTTAGTTTGAAAAACAGGGAGATGTAGGAATAGGAATGTGTAAGACAGAGGAATGGGAAAGACATCCCCTCATGGAGGGTTCCTCTTGCTTTGGCTTTAACTGTGGTTAGAAGACACCTGAGGGTTCACTTGTAGGGTGCTCTGCCCCTCAGCACACAGCGCTGAACATGCCAGAGGGGTCACCTGAACTGATACTCAGTTTGGGATTGTTGCTATTGCCAAGGAGTCCAGTGCTCATTGTGCAGGAGGTAACCTTGCCAGTGAAGTAATCATTAGCTAACTGAATAACTATTAAGCTGGTAAAACCAAGTTACTTGGTCTGACACTGTATTGCTGCTGTGGACTTTGGCCATTTTTTAAAATTTTGATCCCTGACTCAGGTACAGGAATTGCTGCTTCTTAATGATTTTTTTCTTACAAGAGAAGTGTTAATTCACACAGTGCTATTGTTTGTACAGAGCCTGGTGCCTCAGGTGAAGAAAAATGGACCTGGACTCCTACACACCAAAAGGAGAAGCCACTCTTTTTTTCAAATGAGGACAAAATTCAGCTTTCTCAGTGGAAAATCTTTATCTGTGGCATCTGTGCTGACCCTTAAATGATCCTGAATTCATTTTCATTTTTAATATTCCTCTGCCACTATGTGGACAAGAGTAAGTGGGGTTTGTATTGACATTCATGTCACGGAGACCTGATGTGAAGCGTCCCCCCAGGATGTGTGTGGGCAAGGGGCTGGGTGTGAGTGGCTGCCACAAAGAGATGGGAGAGAGGCTTCAAGCACAGGGACACTGCAGGAGCAGAATGGAGCCCAGAGGGGACTGAGCTGCTGGCAGCTTTTGGGAAGGCTGAGGACCCAGAGGGTGGCACATGACACGGCCTGCATCCCATCCCATCTCTCACACACTGTAAATCCAAAGGCTGGGAACAGCAGAGTCTATTTTTCAGCTGGAATGAAAAATAGAGGTCCTGAGGACACTGAGGTCCTGTCATTGCTGAAGGTCTTGTGATTCTTTATAAGATCTGCGTTGCAAACAGGGCTTTATATAGGTACTTTATACACCTGTGCTGGCTCAGCTGTCTGTCTGATAGGCTCTGCCTATCTGTGAAATGCAGGGATTGATGTCTCCAGCGGTTTCTTTATTCCTGGAGGCTGCTTTGCAGTTTTCCAGACTGTGAGGTGTTGAAGAGACTTCTCACATGAAAAAGTGCCCACACCTCTGTCCATCAAACACGCCGCAACCGGGACGTATTCTGTGGATTTTACCCTGCAGATTCCAGCTCGCTCGGCTGCTCGTGTGCCACAGGAAGTTTTGAGTTCAATAAACAGGAAAATACACACAGTTCTCACGGCCACAAGCGGTCCTGGGGAGCCCAGAGCTGAGGTGCCGATATCTGACGATCGGTGCCGACCGAGAGTCGCCGGGAAGCACCACAACAGCGCCGTTAAATGGAGAAAGTGACCCGGGACAGGGCACGGGGGGAGCAGGAATGGCGGCGGGAGCCGGGAGAGGGCAGAAGGGGAGTGGGAATGGCGGCGGGAGCCGGCTGAGGGCACGGGGGGAGCCGGAACTGCGGGAGCCGCCAGGGGGCGCTGTGGCACCGCCCCGCCGTCAGCGCGGCCTCACGGCCCCGCAGCGCCCCCTGGCGGCCCGCGGTTCCCGCCATGCCCGGACGCGGCGCCCTGAGGGCCCCGAGGGGGAAAAGACCCCGGGACTGCCGGGACAGGGGCGGGAAGGGCCTGTGAGGGGTGAACCGGAGTGGGCCGCCGGGTTTGTTCCCAACTCACTTTTTTCGCTTACTTTGGCGATGGCACCCAGCCCTCACTGACTGCCGAGATCGGCAGTGCTCCGAGTGAATAGGCGTTTCAGAAGAGAATTTGAAAAAATCGTATCAAAATGTAATTCAGGGTTTGAGAAACACCGTACAGACTTGGGCAGCGATCTGAACTTCTCAGTCGTCTGTTACAGGAGAGAAGAAAGTGATATGTGATAAAAAGTGTGTGTTTGTGCCTGCCTGTCCCTGGGGGTTCACCTGCTGTTCCAGAGGCCCCAGGTGCCAATAAACAAGGCACCCTGCTCATTTGGGATGTGGCACAGTGACACTGCGCCCTTCTTTTTTGAGTTGTGCCACAGTGACCCTGCACCCTTTTCTCTTGGGAGGTGGCACAGTGACACTGCTCGTGCCGATGCCATTGCTGGTGTCTGGAGCTGGAGCTTTGCTGGTGCCTTGGCAGGGACCCCTTGAGCCTCGGATGCAGCAATGGCTGAGGAGTTTGGTGTCTCCACTGACAGAACACAGTCAAACAAAGGAGATAAGGCAGCCTGAGCTCAAGCTCCAGTCACTGCCACCCCGAGCTCTGGGCTCCTGAGAGTGGCGGCACAGACCTGCCAAGGAAGGGCAGCAGTTGTGTCCCCAACGCTTCCCTAACAGCCCCAGGCTGCCAGCCTGGAGGGGACTGGGGGAGCTGCAGGGGGACTGTGCAAAGGGCTGTGGCACTCACAGCCACACAAACATCAGTAGAAGGTGGAACTGCCCAGACCCTGGCTGAACCCCAAGTACTCACAGACCCCCTTCAGTTGGAACCACTTCCATAGAGAGGCTGTGGGCAGAGATGTGACTCACAGCACACACTGGGATGGAGAGCTCTGAGCGAATGAACAAATAAAACACTTGCAAACAAGCCCCTTTGAGTGCCACTGCCACATTCCTGTTGAGGCTCAGGACATTTCAGGATCCACTCCAAAATCCTTCGTTATTCATGTGTCTAAAAATAGGTCTTGACGGCTTGCAGTGGTCAGCCAGAGCAGAGTAGCCAAATACTTCTGATACACTGAACTTAAATCTTCAGACTCTTCCAAAAAAGACCAGGAAGGTGACAGATTTCCGGTGAAGCTGAACCAAATGTTGGGGGTGTCAGTTTTCCTCCTCTGACATAATGTGTCTCCTTTCCAGCTGATGATTTGTGAGTAACGATGTTGCACCTAATATACATGAAAGCCCACGGCTGAATAACACTTGCCCTGGGGAAGTTAAAACAAACAGATAAATCCCACAGATACTTCTCCCAGTCATTAACGTCTCCCAGAATATCATCACTACTCTGAAGACTGGTTTGAACAACGTGTCATTTTTTTTTTTCTCCATTTCTGCTCATGAGTCAGCATCCTGTCTTTCCTCCACTCTTCTCCTGAGTCTCCTGCGGTAGCAGAATCAGACCATCAATAAATCATTACTTGTTTCCATGGCTTTCAGGGAAGCAATAAAACCTTTCCTTGGCTGTGTAACTGAGGTCATCAAGCCAGTGGTACTGCAGCCAAATGCAGGTTTTCTGGAGATGCCCCAGAGCCTCGCACAGCAGGTCAGCCTGGTGGGAGCATGCACCTAAGGATCCAGACAGACCAGCAGGTGTCACTCAGTCTGAGGCAGTTTTAACTTAATCCTGTAGAGCATCATGCACCGAGTAACCGTGGCCGTGAACTAAAAGTTATTTATTGGCTGCATTACTGCCTACAGCATGTTACCCAGACACTACGAAGTGTGAGTCCAGGTACAACTGGCTAAGTGAAATTCAAGGACCATTTGCCTTTCCCCCTGTCCTCAAGAACTGGGCTTGGCCATGTTCTGGGGGCCTCTTCCTGGGATTAGGGATGTGCTTTGGTGTTTTGCTCCCAGCTGAGGAGAGCTGGCTGCCATCCCAGGGCCCACTGCTGGGGCTGGAAGGTAACCTGATAATTTTGCTTCTATTGTCAAATTGTTGTGCTTCTTTTGAGCAGAATCCCCCTTCAGTCTTGCCCCAGGATGTTTTGTTATTTCCTGGGAGTTATTTTCAGCCTGGTTTAGCCTTTGCTGTTTGAGCCCTGTGCCCTCAGCCACTCTTATGCTGAAACACAACATTTCTTTAGTAGATCTTTCGGGCAGCAGTGCCCAAAGCCAGGTACCCAGGACATGCAATCTGTGATATCTTCAGCCTAGGGAATTCCTCTGATGTGCTCATGTCCATGGTAATTAGTGTGTATGTATAAATGTCAGCTCAATTTTCTTGGTGATCTAGGTGTTTTAGATGAACTAAATTACCTCATTTTTTTTCCTGTGATAACAAATGTCTGTCTGTCTGTTAAAACACTTTTTGGTCTGTTTTCCTTGGCAATTTTCACCCTGAACTGCTGAAGACTTCAAAAGACTGGCATTCAAAATGCAGAGAGCTCTGTTTTTTGTTCCCTGTATGACAATTTTTTAATGAAGTTGAAAATAAAGGAAAGTTAGAACTTGGCAGGTGTGCTTAAAGAAAGCAAAAATCACATCAAATCTGAAATGAAGACTTCCTCTATTTTTCTGAAAACAGGCAGTTTTCTTTAGCAGCTGTTCCTGCTATTTCTAGAAATATTAAGTCGAAAACATAAAATTCTGTCTCTGGATAAAGAAAGATTCCAACTATAAATTTTTTTGTGAATTCTTTACCTGCCTGAAACCCAAGAAAACACACAACAGAGAAGAGCCCCCAGAGGCCCTGGTTGAAAAGAAGAACCTGTTCCCTTCAGCATACTGTTATTTCAGCATTGTCTGCTGGAGATGATCATGATCTAAAATCACCGTGTGGGGTGAAGGAAGGCATCCCAGTGGTTCTGCTGCTCCTCTGCTGGGAGCCTTTAACCAGTTTCCTAAATCCCTGACATAATTTAGACACAAGGAAGGAGATGACAGGGATAAAAGAAGAGAGTCTGTGATGCCAGTATGACAGCTGTCAGTCACATAAGGCTTCCACAATGTTTTATGGAAAAGGTCAGATTCACAGGAGATCCAGCCAGCAAAAGGATTTACCAATTGCCATGGGAAAATTGAAATGTTTTAGCTTAAAATACAAGCTAGCACAATCAATCTGAAATTGGAAAAATCTTGCGTGAAAAATAGTTTCTGGCAGCAAATTAAGAAGTGTACCTTTTGCAATATTTTCCTCTTGCAGACAACCTTCTGTTTGCATGTTTTTGTATAGAAATCTCCTGCTGTTGCTGGCACAGTGCATTTCTGTCACTGGGACATGGACATCAAAGCAGGGGAACAAATATGAACCAGTATTTTCTTTCAGGTTCCATTCCATTCTGACTGTTTGTGCACAGGGCTCTGTGGTTTGGACCCACTCACATCACCAAACTCACTGACCTTGGTTTAAAGGTTTCCTCATTAAGCTGATGAGTCCCTGAAGAATGACCCTTCCCCTTGCCTGGTACTGATCAGACTGTGTTCCTGCTCAACAGAGCTGTCTCCTGGGAAGCTGCTTCCCCTGGGGCTGCCTGAGCACCCTGGCTGGGGCTTGCCCCATCCTCCTCCCATAGCCTGGACAGTGTTAAAGGTGTTGGATGTACCACAACGGGGATTTAGTGGTTCTAAGACATTCAGATTTGGTTTTAATGCCTTCACTAATGAGCCTGACAACCTGTAAGATTGTGAGTGACTCTCATCTTAATTCCTAAGGGAACACTTGGTAATACAGTGTGAGCCACAGAAAGGTCTGGAATGTGGAATATAGATACAATGGGAAGAAAGAATTATAAAACTAATAGTGGGGTTTTTCTAGGCCTGTAAGTTCAATGGGACATCTCCATGGCCTTTTATTACTTAGTTCTATGTTCTATGATTTTACAGTCTATTGGAGCGAATTACACCCAGCTCAAGGCTTCTCAGGGCTTGCAGGTACCACCCTTTCATGGGCCCTTCAAAGTAGAGTAAATATTCACTGAATTGATGCTTCTGGGCATTTTTCTTGGCCCAGTCATACCCAGAGGCTCTTCTCTGGTATCACTAAATTTATGTTAAGAATAATCTCAGATTCTCTCAATTTCTAGAAAACTGAGATGCGAAGCCCAAGCCGCATGAAGGAAGTTGTTCCTCAGCAGCTTTATCTATAGTCATGATCTGTTCAACTGGTGCTCGTTCTGGGTAAATCACAGATGGTGGAGAACAGCAGAGGCACTGAACTGAGGCACTTGCTGCAGCACTGCAGGGGTTAGGTACTGGTGAGACGGCAGTGCTCATAGCAATGAGCACAGCTCATTGGAAATTGGGAGGGTGTGTGGTAGCCAAGGAGATCTGTCAGATGAGGCAAGGGGAGCCTGCTCAGCCCAGGCTCTGAACTGCTCATGACTTGGCACAGGACCTTTCCCACTATTTTTTTTTTTTTAATTTCCCCTGAAGCAGGCAAATGTTTAGTTGTTTTCTAATACTTTTAGGTCTGGAGGTCTTGTGAGCACTTGCACACTGCTTCCTATCTATCCCATCCCTTGAAGTGTCTTCCTTGTAGCAGCACCTACTTCCCCACATCTTTGGTGGGACCAAATCTTCTCCAGCTCCTCTCCCTCTGTCTTCTTTTCTGATGATGCTGAACTAGTCATCCTGGGCATAAAGCCATTGGGGGAGGAGGTCACAATGTTCCTGTGCAGTGATTAATGGGAAGTGTTCTTGGAGCAAAGAAGTGAGCTGACTCTTTAAAATAACATTCATCAAAGGAAAGAGCTTGCTGGTTGCTAATTTTTGAGGGTTAGGCAGTATCCTCCCTCTGTGGGCTGATAATCCGGAATTGACTCACTGACTAAAGTTGTCTAAACCATCATATTTCTAAAGTGTTGCATTTCAGACCAGGGCTTAAAGGGCCAGGAGCCGGGCTGGCTGACACCCTTAGGTATGTGTCACCATCCAGCTTGAGGGAATATTACAACCACAGGAGCAATCTCTAAAAGCTCCAGCTATCAAAAGCTGCCTCTCCAATTGCTCCCAATAACCCTCTCTGTTTTCCCATAAAAGCCATGTGCTTTGGGAAGAGGCAGTGTGCTTGGGAAGCCAGTAACTGGATGGGACACAGAAAAGAGTTTCTCCCACCAGTGTGTTTGAGGGACTTGGTCAGGCAGCCTCTCAGAGGGGATGCCAGACACAGAACTGGAATGATCCTCACAGCCATGCGTGTCTTGAAACCATGCAATTAAATCCTTGCCCAGAAAGTGAAAGTCTTCCTCCCTGGTGGGAAAAGCTCCTCCTGAGCTGGGGTGCTTGGTCAGTGTACCTCTCTCCTCCAAGGATACCCTTGCCTCCAGCAGTCAGCCACATGGAAAGACTGCTTGAAGCACAGGCCTTCCTATGGAAGCCATTCTACTTTAATGGTGTGTGTAAGTTTAAAATCATCTAAAACAATTAGTTCCTCTGCAGTAAAATAGGGAACTGCTCAACTCTCTTCACCACCATTGCCAAAGTAGTGGGAGATGCATCAGCTGCAAGTGTGGCTGAGTAGGCACTCAAAACCCCATGAACATCCCCACAGGAGGCACTGAGAAATGCAGTCTTTCACAGCAATGTACATGGTACCACATGTCTGAGACCTTGTCAAGGATCAACACTCGCTTTTCTAAGCCCAGTTCCAGAGTTCCTCTCCTGTTTCTCCCAGCTTCATGGACAATTATCCAGGGAGAGGGACATCTGGCAGGTTTGGCAGTGATAAGCATTTATGTTTGGTAAAATGGGAGCCTGGACTCTGCTCTGCATCCAGTGTTCAGCCTTTGCTACCTCCAGGCAGAGCCACCTGCAGGGAAAACAGGTGGAGGAGCAGGGTTCCCATGCAGGGCAATGCTCTTTAGCCCATGCTGGCACCCTGTCCTGTGTGCCCTCACTGTGCTCCAGCCAGGTGTCCCCAGGACCACCAACAGGCTGAGTGCTGCTGTGTGCTGCTGTTTGCTGCTGTTCAAACATGGAAAAATCATAAAGCAATCAAAGAGCAATCAGGAAAGCCTGTCTTGGAGTCTTACCCAGTTTTCTGCAAATTGCTTGAAACAAATTTAAGTGTTTTTAAATGATCCCAAAACTGGTATGAATTATATGTTTAGGTTTCTTGGTAGCCTGAGAATGGAAGCCTTCTCCAGACCCATTCTGCTATTACTAATGTTATTTTAACTTTCACCTCTTGGATGGAAAAAGCAATTTCTGTCTTGAATACTTCCTCTTGCCCTGGTCGTGCAGGAATCCTGAATATTGGCGGTCTCATTAATTGTGCTTAGCCTTCAGCAATCAGTCAGGCAGCTGACAAGGGCTTTTGGCAGAGGAGTTTTTGGTGCTAAAGTCATACTTTGGGCTACAGACAAAATAATTCTTTTAATGGACACATTTATTGGAAAATTCAACAAATATCGAGAAGACCAGGAAAACTGCAGTAGGGAAATAGTTTCCTCCAAAATAAAAATCTCCAACCATCAAAGGTGCCTCTATGGTCACTTCCAATAATGCCAGTTTCCTGTTCTTCCATAAACCCCACATGCATTTTGCAGGGGAGAGAAAGAGAAAAGGAAAATGCAGTGTCAGTCAGATAGCTGCCCCTTCTCCCAAGCCTCAATAAATATCTGAGGCATTAATATCAGGAAAGTGTGTCCCCTGAATGTCTGCTCTGCTTCATATCTTGGTTCTGTTTGGAGAGTAAAGGATCCTGTGTGCGCAGCAAAATTTATCTTCTCCACAAAGAGCTTTTCATAGTAATTGCACTTCTCTGACTGAGCTTGTCTAGAACTTCAAAAATATCTTTCCTGACACCTCCCCATGTTGAGATGGAGTGTTGGACAGTCTGGACTTCTGCTAGTCGAGATAGGAGTTTCCAGTATGTGTGCCATTAAAAAGGGGAAGGCTGTCTTGTGCCAGTGTCAAGTGCTGTTGGCACATTCGATGCAGCTCAGCCATGCAACAGCTGGGGCTAAGTCACCCCTCTGCGGGTCAGACATGTCACTTGGTAAAAATAAAACCAGCTGAGAAAACCCTGCCTTCGGGGCACAGCAAGGTCTGTTCCCCTGTCACAGCCAGGATGCTGTTGGGGGCAGTGTTATTGTTTCACCCTGGTGTGTTGTGCAGGGTTTGTGCAAATGTGTTCCCACAGAGGTGGCAGAGCCCCTGTGATGCCCATGGAGTGTGCAGCAGTGCCCATGGCACACAGCAGTGGTGTCCACGGTGTGTGTGGCAGTGCCCGTGGTGCCTGCAGTAGATGTGTTGGTGCCCAGGCTGTCAAATCTGCCCCAGCTGCCCCTGCAGTGGGAGCCAGTGTGAGGACAAAGCCCAGTAACTGGCCCCAGGTGAGGGCCAGGGGGTGTTCTCCCTCTCCCTCTGCAGGGTCTTGGTGTCATCTTCAGGCTGAGGAAAAGGGGCACTGAGTGCAGGGACTCTGAAGGGATGCTGCTGCAGGGCAGGTGAGGGGGAGAAGGCAGGGTGGCTTCCCTTGTTGTTCTAGAGCCTGGGCAAGCCCTGGAGAGGCTGCGTGGAATGAAACAGAAGAGCAGATGTGAGCCAAGTGCCACGTATGTCTCTGCTGGCCACCCAAAAAAGGGTGCCTGGCACTGCTCTGCTGGGGAGAGGGATGGCTCAGAGATGGAGCCATGTTAATACCAATTTTCCCTCTTTGTGCTCAGCAAATAATTTTTCTTCTCTTTCCTTTCCATAAAGTGAGTTTAATGATAGCAATTTCTCTGCTTCACAGGAGGGCTGAGTATGAACAAATATTTGTCAAATATGAGACATTAAAAACAATATTTATGTGGAATAAAACTTCTGCAGAAATTTTATTCCACATAAATGCAGTTTTGAAATTTTTGGGATCTCAGGAATGAAATAGTTGGACATGATGAGTCTAGACTGAGGAACACAAATTAATGTCAGAAAGATTTGGGAGTTCATGTGATCTGGAATGCCTGTGGCTGGCGTGGTGAGAGCACAAGGTTTGGGGAGCACGGTACTGGTTTTCTGCAGAGCACAGAAAACAGTTCTGTCACTGGAAGCTGAGAGGAGACCCCAAGGGAACAACAGGGATCCTAGTGACGAGCTTTGTCTCCCTTTTTGCACCAGCATGTTATCATTACACGTCAGGATTCTAACATAAACATTCCCAGCAGCCGACAAACGTCTCCCTTGGAAAGCCTGGTCCAGCATTTATCCCTGTGCCAGCAATGAAGTGGAAAAGATAAATGAAGAATTCATATTGTTGGACTAGAGTCTGTTCGTCAATAATTCCAAGTAGTTCCTGAATTAGGCTATTACTAATTATCTATTTTCACCATAATTGGGAGGACAAGGGGTTCTGGCAGGCGGCGCATGAGACATACAGGAGAAAATGATTAAAGCAGAGCCAAAAATACCACCATACTAGAGTCATGAGTCAGATCCTGACCTTTCAAATAGTACCACGGAGAGCCTGAGCTCATTTGGATGGGATCCCAGGGATCCAGGTGAGAGTGACAGAATGGTTCAGCCTGGCCAGCTCTGGAGAGAGGGAAGAAAGTGGGGATGTCCTGGAGTGGGGACAGAAAACTAAAGGGCATGAGGAGCTCCAGATGAATCTGTTTCTCCTTCTCTGTCTCTGGTCTTTCTGAAGAAAAGGGTAATTCCATGCACTTGAGCTTAACTGTTTTACCTGTCAGCACTCCTGATCACTCCCTGCAAAGAATGTGCGTTCTCTGGTTAATGTGATTATAAGCAGTAATTAATTCCAGCTTCCAGTAATGAATTAGAGCTTCTTCTTGATCAACATTTTAAAAGCCCGTGTGTCAAGTCGTGTTTGCTCAGATAGAGGAGTTGTCAATCACTCCTATGGAACTCACAATTCCTTGTGGATTGCTGCAACTTCAAGAGATTCAATTTCAGAGACAAAGTGCCTGTTTTGAGACTGGCCACAGAGCTCCAAACCTGGCTCTGCAGGGACAGACTCAGGTGGACCCTTGTTAGGGCTGAGGACACTCCATGTCAGGGGCTTTGTAACACTGCTGTGCAGAGGCTAAGAGGAAAAGCTTTGTCCTGAGCAGGGATCTGTGGGATCCTCCATCACACTCTGTCTGAAGACTCTTTTGGGGAAGCTGCTGCAGGGAAAGAAGCTGGCTCTGACACCAGAAGGGCACCCAGCTCCACCAAGGAGTGTCCCCTTGGGGCTCCCTCCCAAGGCAGCTCCACCGACCTCCAGCAGGCACAGGGAGCAAGAGTGCCAGTGCCCTGTATCAGGGGTGAAGCTGTGACCCAGCTGAGGTCTGTCCATCCCCCTGCCCTCCCACTCTCTGGGATGTGGTGCTTGCCAAACCACACAGACAGCTGCCAGCAGCAGAGGAATATTTGTCTGCGTGCATTCCTTGTTAATAAAAATAATTCTTTCTTGGGGTCATAGGCAGAGGAGTTGTCATGTCACATCCTGTTCTGTGTCTCCACAGCAACTCCAAACTTCCCAAACACAGGGAGCAGAGCAGTGATGGTCTGAATGCAATGCATGAACTCTCAGGCTGTCCTGGCTGTGTCACCTACTGGCCCCCTTCCCAGAGTGGGAATATGCAGAACAGTGTGTGTGGCAAACTGGCATGGTGCTGCCCCAGTGATGCTCTCTGCTTCAGTCCCCTGGAACCAGGGAGATGCTGCCTCTGCACTCCAGCAGACCCCACAGGGCTCCTCAACAGCAGATGAAAAAATAATACTGCCTCTCAATATTTGGCTCTCAAGTCCAGGTTCACTCACTTTTGCTTGGATATATAGGGCTTTGACCATGGGTGTTTCACAGGATCATGGGCACTATTTTCTGTCTCCTAAGAAAAAATTACTCAGCCAGACAAAACAAGCAAAAAATGCTGGTTGTGCTGATTCATAAGGAAACAATTTCCCTTCTATTTTAGCACTGTACAGCAGGAAATTGCAGAGTGATTTGCTGGAGGAGCAAGAAAATCAGGATAGGACAGATTGTACAGCATTTTCTGAGGGTCAGATGATTCTTCACAGCCTTAAAATCTGTGAGCAGGTTTGTGCTTCATGATGTGGTGTAGATTAGAGCTTCATCCTCATCTTCAGTAATGAAGAAGCCTGGAGCTTAGTGTGTCTTACTTGTACCACTGGAAAAGGGTATCTGAGGGGCAGCAAATCAGTGTGTGCTCCTGGCTGCATTGGCTGTGCTGGAGTTTGTGCATGAACGGTTGGGTATTTAATAAACCTGCAGAATTGCCCTTGGAGTGGTGATTTTGGCAACCAAGACCAGGAGGTTTGTAAAGGGCTGAGGCCTGGGAAGTTTGGGAAGGTCCTGGCTGTGTGAGTGGAGAGGTCTTGTGGGTCTGCATCCAGAACTGATTCCTCTGGGCTGTGGGGAGCTGGGGGGCACAGCAGGGTCTGGTTGTGTCCTCCAGCTTTGTACCCACACTGGGCAGGGGCTCTGCTCCTCACGGGGATGTGGCTGAAGTTCCAGTTCCCAGATCTTGAAGTACTTAGGGATTTCAGGAGAAGTTTAGGCTTTACTTTCCACCTAAAACCCTGATTTGCTGCCATAGCAGTATAATTGCCTATTCTTGCCTGCTTTTCAGAGTTGTGAAGTGGTTTCTCCCTCCAGGAATCCTTCTATACCTCTCTTTCCTCTGCTGCTGGTCAGGCTGTTCGGCAGCTCTCACTTCCCTGAGTGTCATTGCAGTTGTGTGAGGGTTCAGTAGCATCAGATTATTCTGCCCTTTTTGCCTCTCATAGACCAAATTATCTGCAATGCAGGAAAGATATTATTTTGTGATGCTTGGAAATGCTGGTCCAGAACTCCTGAAAATTTAGAACCTCAAGGTTTGCCCCCCAGTCCTTTTCCACTTTGAACACCATCCTCACCTTAAAGGTGAAGGATTAGCTCAGCTGCAGTTACCTTCACCTTTTGTTTCTGAGATCCTGGTCATCCCTATCTGTGTGCAGTTTTTCATGCTAAGGGAGAATTAAGCCAAACGTGTTCAGATATGGAAAAATAAATGGAGGCCTGGGGATGTTAAAGATCACAAAGAGAATGAGGCTGGGCTGGGTGGAGGGGATAGAAGGAGTAGCACAGCCATACCCAGGGAGGTGCCTCCTCCCTCCCTGTGTCCCTCTGCTCAGGAGGTTGGCACCAGGAACTGCCCCCTCTGGCCATCCTTGCAAACTTGTGCATCTTTATAAATTTCTCAAGAAAATTTTCTCCGTCTTTCCTGGTTGGGGAAGAAACCCAGTGCAAAAGGGCATAGGAGGGGGGATGCTGTTTTTCTGGCATCTTAATGAAGCAAATCCTACAAGCTATCTGAAGAGGTTCTAGGAAATCTCCATCCTTATCTAGGGATAAACTGCCTGAGTATCCAGGAAGAGTTTTCTTGCAGTGATTCTAAAGGCACGTTCCCAGTCTTTTCTTCTGGTTCCTCTTGTGTTGTTATTGCCAGAGATTAGTGCTAATTGCTGAGCCCTGTAGAAAGGGAGTGCTTGGATGGTTTGGAGTGCCTGCAGAAGGAGTGTCACATATTTCAAAGTGTTTGATAAACAGGGGAGCAAAGGCAGATAACAGCATCAAAGCCTACGTTGTGCTCTCCTGGTGTAATGGGCAGCTTTTTGAGAGAGGGAGCAGATTGCTGAAAGCCGTCATGTTACTGGAGAACATGAACCTGCTTGACTGGTGACCCCCGGCAGCCCCAGCAGGTGATGGACAGCACAGAAGGAGGATAATTACACTTCACATCTTTTCCTTTAATGCACTGACCCCTAGAAAGGAGGTGTGAGCAAACATGGAGAAAAATCCATTATTTTATCTAGATTTGGAGTTCTGAATATTCATTGTTTATCTCCAGACCATTCCAGTGTTTCAACTATAAGAGCTACAAGTTGATTCAAAGCCTTTATTAGAGAATTCGATTCATTTGAATCAAAATGGCTATGTAAGGAATTTGAATATCATCCAGCAGAAAGTGTCTGTCATGTCCTGGCAGCTCATTTTCAGAATGTAGCTGCATATTAATGAAGTACACATTGAATAAGAATTATTCAGTCCTGGAGAAGAAACAGAAGTCCTGAAGGAGAACTGTAAAAGCAGACTGATATCAAACAGATGTGCCAGGGTTCATGTTGCTCAAGAGATCTTCACTCTGGTCATACTGGTCAGTGCTGCTCTGGCTCTGAGCCTTAGTGAGGGCTCTGCTGAGGCACCTGCCCACGGCTGCAATTGCAGGGGAGCCTGGAACAATCCTGAGCTGGGAGAGGATGCTCTGAACCTGTGGTACCTATCTGCTGTGCTGCAGGAGCCTGAGCTGCCCCTGCTCCTGGCAACACCCACAGCTGGAACCCCCTGGGCCCAGGGAATGGTTTATGTTACACGGTACTATTATTTTGCTGTTCCTATTTCCCCACACATACCCACAACAGAGTCTTCAGTTTTAAGCCCTTCTTTAAGCTGTTGGTGTGCTTGAACCCAATCACATACTAAGGAGGGAAGAGAGAAGATTGCTCACTGGGCAGCCTGGCAAAGAACCTCACTGCTGAAGGTGCCTCCTTCTAACAGCAACAAAGGCACTTGGGCCTTCCAGTTCTCTGTGTCAGTGCTGATTGACTGGAGTACAAAACACAGGCTGGTGGTCAGGAGACATGGGGGTGTAGCTGCCTCCAAAGCCACACTGAGCTTTAGCACTTCAATCAGCTTTTGGCACATGGGGAATCTGTCATTTTATTATCACCTGAGCTGCAAGCAAAGCAGAATTGTATCACCTTGTTGTTCTTCACAGCTGCTACAAAACTGCAACACTGCGTTCTGTACTTTCCTTCTTCCCAGGGAGTTCAGGATTTTCTCCTGAATCACAATGGGAGGACTTAGACTGCCAAAATAAGGAGCCAGCCTAAGACCTGTGGTGTACGTCTGCTCTCAAATGAGGTCTTCAATTCTGACAACAGACTATTTCACAGGAGTATTTTAGGGTTCATGTCCACAAATCAGTTTAGGCTGGTCTAAGCCAGCCGTCCCTCCATCCCAGCAAGTCACATCAAGGCCACTGACCTGGACTCACTGATTCCTCTTAGATTATACCCCTGTTAATTAGCACAAATGAGCTGAATAGAAAATGGAAAATGCATCTTTGAGCCCAGCACTTGGCATTGAATTCTCTATAGAAAAAGGAAATGCCTGTCTCTTCAGTTTCTTTTCAGGTTTTTGTTCACAAATTCTTAAGTGAACAAAGAGAGGCTCCTGGTTCTCCTTCCTTGCATCCATTCATGTGCCACTGGGAAAGGTTTAGCTTCTGTGCTTGCCAGGCTAATCAAGGAAACATAAAAAACAGAATATTAGTGCATTTAAATCCCAGGAACTCTAAAGTCTCAAGAAAATAGAAAAAATGTTTGGCAGATACATCCACCTGATGCCCACGGCCCTGAGGGCCTCAGCTGGGAAAAATCTAACAGGAGGGGCTTCTTTGAGATGAAGTTTCCTGAATGAATTACCAGCTAGGACAGGAAAAAAACTGGAAGAGAAAAGGAGAGGACCTGAGCCCCAGATTGGATAAGGCCCAAATACAGAAATTAATCCATCACCCAGTGTAATTAAGCATTGTGGACAGAAGAAATGGGTTTCCAGGGAGGATCCGGGCAGGCTTGCTAGCGGTCCCAGTGCCAAGGGGGATGGCATTGAATCAACTAAAGGCTTTGAAATCTTTCTCTGTTTCCTCCTGGGAAAAGCAGCAGCAGCAGCAGCAGCAGCAGCAGCAGCAGCAGCAGCAGCAGCAGCAGCAGCAGCAGCATTTCCCTTGGTCTCCACACTTTTGCCCAGGCAGGAGCTCCCTGCCACGTGTGGGTCTTTTTGTGCTACCAAAGGCTCTGCAGCCTCATGGTCAGGGTTTCAGGGTGTCAGAGTTTTGGAGACATGCTGGGCACTGTGTAGGTGCTGGGGAGGGCAGGCAGGAAGCATGGGCAGACCCTGCCAGCATTCTCTCCCCATCCCTGTTCCTTCCAGCCCTGGCCCAGTGGTCCCTGCCCCAGCAGCAGCCCCAAGGGGTTTGTGCCTCCTATCCTGGCTGAACATCTCAAAAGTGAGAAGAGGTTTTGTAATTTTTCCTCTTACATCTGGAAAGGGAGGAACCCCACAAGACTGTGATTGAGATCAGTCCCTGGAGCAAGAAAGCTGAGCAGAAGCAAGAAATCAGCATTCCTGAAACCTCTCCTGGTACCTGAGGTACCTTAGCTCTGGAGCAGAGGAGCAACCCCGCCTCTGTTCTGGCAGGTACTGAACCCTGAGCAGAGCTCCTTGAATCCAGGAGAAACCCAGGAATTTCAAAATATTGCCAAGCTTCATTTTGGCAAGGAGAACATTTCCCACCATGGTTGGGGAGGGACCCAGCCCCTGCAGAACCCAAAACCAAAGGGTGGTAACTGGGCTGCAGCAAGCAGCTCCTGCCTAGCACCAGCTAGAGGGCTGAGATGTGACCTTGCTGCCAGTGTGACAGTCTGGGAGGCTTTATTAGTCTTTAGCTGAGCTGTCTAATAGTAGGTTAGTTGGTTTTGTGTTTGTTTGTTTGTTTGTGGTTTGTTTTTGTGAAAACTTAGTCTTCTGGTTTAATAAAATGGCATATTTTTCCCTCCAGCTGGGCTGGCTCCCTGCAGATGCCCAGCCATCACTGCTTGCCTGGTCTCTTTGCTGCAGGAGAGGTTCCAGTGGCCAAGGGCCAAGTGATTCTGGTGGCTGGAGACCAAGGGAACTGACAAGAGGAAGACACATACCTCCAGATATGTCCTTTCTGGTTTTTCTGATTCCTGAACTTGTTCCTCAATCACAGTTCCAGAGGATTTAAGTACAAAAGTTTTTGATAGAAGTAATGTATTACTGTTATGAAGAGGAAAAAACCTGCCCTGACTTTACCCAGCAGTGAAATGCACATTGATGGGCCTTGACTTCACCCTGTGGGCCTATTTCCATTTAAGTTGTTCAAAATTCTGCAGAGAAACCAGCCAAAGCTGGCACAGGTAACGTGTTTTGGCGGATAATTGCATCTGGGAGCAGAGGATGCTGGCTGGCAGTGTTCTGCAGCCATATGCTGGCTGGATGGTTTGTGTGTTGATTTCTTGCCTGGGTTGTTTAGAATTCTGCGCCAGTAAGCAAAGAAATGGAAAATTACTGCCTTGTCCACAGTTGTTACAGAAATCTAAGTATCCAAGTGGGTCTGGAAATCTTTGTGCTGCTTGATCCTAGGGCCAGAGCTCACTCCTCAGTGCTCTTCTTTAGTTCCTGACACTGAGTGTTTGAGGCTCCAATTTTCTCCAGTTCTCTAGATTTTGGTGAGTCACCCCAGTGCTGCCTAGCTGCTCCAGGGGCAGAAGGGCAGTGTGGGGCTGCATAGGGACATGCCTGAGCAATCCCAGCACTCTCCAGTTTTGCACAGCAGTGAGAAATGCCCCTTTCATTCTAAACCTGTCCAGCCATTCCTCTTTGTTGCAGAAGTCATCCTGTGGCCATCTGTGTGTCCTGTGCAGGCAGAGCAGCAGCCAGTCACTCTCTGTCAGGTCTGTCCATCCTCAAGGCTGCTCTGTGCCTACCATCCCACCCAGATCAGTCTCTTTAAGAGCTTTTGTAGAGGAAACTAGTGGAAATCCTCCTAGGGATCCAAAGGGGTTGTGTGAAGAGGTCCTCTTTATCCATGGTGCTTCCTTCCAGCGAGGGGGTCATTTCTCTGACATGCATGTCTCTGCATGCTCCAGTAAACCACATTTCTCCAGTGTGCATTAATCCTTTTTTTCAGGCTGCTTGGAAGGGAATTTGGATGTAAAATAACCAGGATTGCCCCTGGAGCCCCTTTCAGAAAGGATGCCCTACTGGCCATGTTTTGTTCCCTTGGTGGTAAAGTAGTTTAACATACAATTTAAAAGCACAATAATCAGTACTTTCATGTTTGAGCTCTTTAGACCTCCCAGGAAAGTGCCATTTGGATTATGCTCTTCAGATTTTATTGCTGTAATTTCATAACCTCTTTTGACTGAATGAGCTGAAAATTAAGTTTTAAATGCTTCAGCACACGTGTCTGTCAGAACTGCCCCTCCTTTCCTGGCTGTTTGTGCTCCTGCTTCCGTGCGTTTGCAAACCTGGGGTAATGGACTTTTGGCACCCTTCTGGGACCTTGCAGCACCTGCTGCAGCTCAGCTTTGCAGAGGCTCCTGCCCCCAGTGCCCCTCACAAGCAGCTGCTGGTGCCTGTGGTTGCTCTGCTGATCAGGGATCTGGCAGACTCTCAGCACCCTCTGTCCTCTGGCCGAGCTGCTCCCCAGTCCTGGCTGCCCTGGGCTGTGTGGCAGAGCTGCACCCCTGGCTGGGGCACCCATGGCCAGGGGCGACACAGGAAGGTGCTTGTCACCAATGCTGCAGGTAGCTGAACCATTCCTCCCAAGCCCAGAAACTGGGCAAACATGTAGATCCTGAGGGATCCTTCCCAGGATCCATGAGGGATCCTTCCAGCTGTGGGAGTGAGCTTTCACCAGAGCTTCAGAGCTCAGGGGCTTTCTGAGCTGATACATCCCTCAACGGCTGCACAGAGATATTTGCCACACTGTGAGGTCCCTGAATCAGGGCCCTGGTGGGTGACTTGTCCCCAGATAGAACTCAGCAGGATGCTACAGCTGCCATCAGCCTCTGCCTGACTGTCCCTTGATAGCTCAGGCAACTTCAGCCTTTGTCACATCTCTTCCTTAGGTCAGAGCTGCACAAAGGACAGAGTTTTGAAGTAAATGTATATTGTTCCTGTACTTTTCAAGGCCTATCTTCATTCCTCCCATCCTTTGGTGTGTGATACACCCCAGGAAACCTGTCATGCCTTAAATTAATTCGGCCTTGGAAGGGAACAGAGATAATGAGCTGTTCCAAGACAGCATTTCTTAAAAGCCAGGGAATGTACAGCACAGGGGAGGGCGCGGCCTGAGTCTTCTGCACCTTGTCAAATGTATCCACCTCTCTCCTGAGCTTGTGATGGGGTCTGTGTGGTGTCTGTCAGCTGCTGGCCTCCACTCCAGACACCTCCAAAGGGAAACTCCTCTGACAAAGTCTCGCTTGCAGAGCTGCAGCTGTCTGGCCTCAGACCAGTGATGCGCTCCCAGAAGGGCTGAGTTTGGACACTGTGAGAGGTGTACGAGGTTTGAGCTGCTCATCAAAGGTGAGAAGGCTCCTTGTGAGCTCAGTGCAGCGGGCGTGTGTGGGCGCTGTGTGGTCCCACCTGGATGTGGAGGGGTCCCTACTCACTGTTCCTGTACCTGTGCAGGAAGACTCAGGATCTGGCTGGTGGCCTTGCAGAGTGAGCTGCAGGCAGGGATGAGGGAATTAATATCCCTGATAACAGCCCCCATGCACACCACACACAGAAAGTGACTTACCCCTTCCACTCTTTGCCAAGACCCTTTCACTAGCAAAGAGTTTTCTGTTAAGGAAAACAGGATTTTTTTGGAGTTTTGTTTGTTTGTTTGTTTGTTTGTTTGTTTTTCTGTCTTGACTACCACACAGAGGGGGGAGAAGAACCTCCTAAAAAGAAAACTCTCTAAGGAGTGTTCAAGGCCCAGAGGCTTCTGAAGCTGAGCAACCCTAGCAAAGGACAATGCACATTGATGGGTTAAATTCTCACACAGATGGGCTGCACCAAACCAAAGGACAGACTTTGATGGCCCAAGCCATGGTCAGGCTGGAGCTCTCAGAGCTGGTAGGACAGCACAGGTAGGAGCTGGCTATTACTGTTACCTGCTAGGGTTTCAGATCCCACTGAAAATCGGGGGGGGCAGCAATCAAACAGGAAGAGGGTGTGCTGTCAGTCATTCTGTATGAGTTTTCCAAGGCGGGAGGGAAAAAAAAAAAAAAAAAAAAGGAAGTCTGAAGATGCAGCCCCAGAGAGTCACTAGACAGAACCCATCAGAGTGGGGTGGAGGCACAATTACAATGGTAGATTGTAATAGATAGATATAATGGTAGTTCTCTTTGTTCTGTCACCCAAACCTTACAGCTGAACCTCAAGAACTATCAAATCCATTACAAAGCTTTTCTTTTCCAAGTACTCTGAAGTTGCATCATTATTAACTATTATGTAATTGCCATTCGTATTTTGAATAATAAAGTCTAAATTGTAACTGTTCACAGGACATCAATTGCAATTGCTATGGCATTGTTGCTCTTTTCTTATTTCTCCTTTTGAAGCCCATTTTGTACATCGTGCCCCTCCACCCACTCTCCTGTGCCAAATCTCAGAGCCAGTCAGAGCATATGACAATGGCAGGCTCTGGCCTGGCATGATGCACGTGAAAACACCGTTCCCATGTCAGTGGCAACTAATGCCAGATCATGCTCTGACCTGGAGAAATTGAGTTTTGGTTATCATGGACAACTATTTGCACTTCCCAGTTCCTGCCCCATGAATTTTAATTTGATTTAAGTTGGAAGATGAATTTAAAATTTGTAGTTTCTCTTTTAGATGTGCAACGTCCATTGTTTAGAAATCTGGTGTGTCCATGCCAGGTGAGAGGAGCCTGAAAGCCTCTGTGGGGCTGCTGAAACCTTGGGTGGGAGGGAGGTTCCAGAAGCACTCAGAGAGCCGGGTTCAGGTGGAAGTGCCCAACGCTGATGCTCTCACCCTTCTGCTACCTCAGGCAAACCCAAGCTGGGTTGTAACATGTGTCTGGGCTGTGCACATTAGTAACACAGGCAATATAAAACTTGGTAATTAATATTTCAGGGGCTCAGCTATACTTTCTGTGCCCTAAAATCTAACAGACACCAATGTCTGAGGGCAAAAGGATGAGTTCTGCAGCTCCTCAGTTCCAAAGCCTCTTGTGCCTGTGCATCTGCACTCTTATTAATTCTTCTGTCCAGAGGAAAGGCAGCCCTCCAGGAAACAAGAGGACTTTCTGGCATTTAAGAGTAAGACACAAAAAGGAAAGACACTGATTACCTTTAATATCTACAGCATGCAGAGTCTCCTCAGAGACAGGTAGGTAACTGGAATTTTGCTCAAGAGGGACAGGGAGAAAACTCTAACAATTTTATTCCACATCACAACCATTCCTGCTCCTGAAGTGTTTTCTGACAGATAAAAACCAGACAAGCATCCATCAGACTTGTCTAATGACATGAAACACATGGGACCGGCAGCTCCATTAGGTGTCTGAGGGCAGGAGAGGCTGTTTGATATTATTGCTGTGTAAGGGATCAAGCCTTAACTCCTTAGCCAGTGAGGGCCTGAGTGTTTCAGGACATTCTAGAACATACCCGTAGGTCAATAATTTGCAGCTGGAGAAAGCTAGCATGCCTGGGGTTTTGCTGGAAATATGATTAGACTAAACTCGTGGCTCTCCTCTTCTGATTTTGTAGCTCTAAAGCCAGTGATGATTTATGTGAGCAAGAACAGCAAGGAAGGATAATGAAACTGCTCTTTGGACGCACAAGAATCTCACAGCTGCAGTGAGAATGGCTTCAGGGAGACTAAAAAATAGCAGAAACCTCCCAGATCATCTTGCTATAGTGGTAATAAACACCCAGAGTGTCTTTTTTGTAGCCCTCAGGCAAGAAACTCCGAGCAAATGCAAAGCTCGTTCTGCTGCTGCTGAAAGCAACTGGAGTTCTGCCACAGTCAGGAACCGGTGCATCTCTTAGACTTGTAAATCCATAAATCAAAATTCTGAGCAAAGAACCATTTCCTTGGAAATGCGCACCAAATATACAAATCTCTCCTTCTGCAGAAGGAATTCCTGTTTTCATCTGGACCCTTTTTCTACAATTTCCCAGGAAGATTTTCATTAGTCTCTCCAAGAGTCTATGGCTGACACAATGCCAACTGTGATGCCCAGTTTGCTCTATGGCAAAAAGCCCCCAAACTAGGAAAAATCTAATGTTTAATCTGTCATCATGGTTTGCATGCCCTGATGGAGGTTACAAATGCTGGGGATCAGAGCAGACATCAGGGCTCTTGTGAACAACATTTTAAAATGTATTGTTAATTTGAATTAAGAAAAATTAGATAACTGGGAAAATAGAAGTTGTTATCATTGGAACACACAGGACTACCGTAGTTGTTTATTGAACTGGACTGGGCTGTTAAAACCCAGACTGACAATGAAAGCGAATTCTTGGCTCCACATGTCAGCATGGGACCTTTTTACTCAGAAGCAGAATTTGGAATCTGGCAAGAGGCACATTCTCTATGTCCTGTGTCCAATGTCCCTCCCATGTGTTCCCCATCCTGTAGCTACTCCCCTGTCTTAGTCCTTGCATGGCCTGGCCAAGCGTGAACATGAACAGGGAGAGCAGAGCCATGGATAGGGGAAGGAGATCATGCAAGTGACTGGAAATGGACAGGAAAAAAAAAAAGTCATATATATATATGTATGTATGTATGTATGTATGTATGTATGTATATGGAATAGGTGACACACAGGGAATGCAAAATGAGAAAGATGATAATATCTGGTTTAAAAATACATTGCCTAAAATCTTTGAAACCTAAACTGTCTTCTGTGTCAGCATCTGTCAAGAGGGACCCAACCATGAGAAAAACACTTATCAAAAAACAAGCGCTGAAACTCCACCAGGAGCCTTTCCACAAAGATTCGGGCCGGGAGAGGTTTGTGAGGATGGTTTTCCTCTTTTCCCATTAAGGCACCGCCAGGTACTCTGCGAGCAGTGATGCTCCGTGCTCACTCGCCACTGTGGTGGGCGCTGCCCTCCTGCCCGGCCCCGCAGCGCCGCTCAGCCCGAGCCCGCAGCAGCTCCTCTGGGTACCGTGGGAGCAGCCTCGGCACCGGCGGGTGCGCGTAAGGAACCTCGGCACTAATTAACCCCCGGGAACGACTCCCGGGCCGGCGGGGACCCGCCCGCGCCGATTTATGAATGGAGCAGCCCCGCCCCGGCTCCGCCCCCGGCGGGTGCACGTGCGGGCGGGCCGGGGGTGCGCGGTGCGGCGCGGAGAGTGCGCGGGGTGAGAAGGGTGCGGGGGGCGAGGGGTACGGGGTGAGAGAGGTGCGGGGGGCGAGGGGTACGGGGTGAGAGAGGTGCGGGGTGTGAGGGGTACGGGGTGAGAGAGGTGCGGGGTGCAGCGCGGAGAGTGCGCGGGGTGCGGGGTGTAAGGGGTGCAGGGTGCGAGGGGTGCGCGGTGCGCCCTGGAGAGTGCGCGGGGTGCGGGCTGGGAGGGATGTGCAAGGTGCACGAGGTCCGAGGGGTGTGTGCGGTGCAGGAGGGCGGTGCGGAAGGTGCGCGGCGTGCGGCGGTGAGCGCAGAGTGTGCGGCGCGGCGCGGTGCGGGCAGTGTGCGGTGCGGGGTGTGTTGTGAGTGGCGTGTGTGCGGTGCGGGGTGTCCAGCCCGGGAGCCGGAGGAGCCGCTGCTGCCCCTTGGGACCGGGTGCCGTCAAGGACAAAGGGGCCGGGCAGTGCGAGGTAAGTGACAGGGGGTAAGGATAAGGTTAGGGAGGGGGTAAGGGTGGGGAGTTTGGTTTCTCCTGGTGGTTGGGGTGTGCAGGGAACTGGGGTGTAATCATGCTGTAACGTATGCACTGTCACATACAGACCTATCTGATCCAGAAAGTGAAGTGTTGGTTTCTATTCAGAATTCAGATTGTTGCTGGAAAGACATCTTTGGATTTGTTTGGAGTGGAAGGTGAACATTTCTGCATTGTGAAGAAATGCCTGCGACAGCAACACGGGATGGTCAGGCAGCCTGCTTGAGCCCAGAGCTCACCTGTGGAGTTCTTGCTCTTCTTGCTATGTGAGAGAGTGTGTGGTCCCAAACCAGCCCCTTTCTGACCCACCCAACAGGGTGGTCACTGCAGGAACTGCTCCCCAACAGGGAAGACTGGGGCTGGCCTACCATGCCTCGCTCACTGCTTCAGCCATACAGGTCACAGGTGACCGGGTTTCTTGACGAGTTTGACCATTACTCTTCCCTGGCCAAACTCATGTCCATCTACCACGCAACTAACAGGACCATCTTCAACTGGACAGAGAGCCGCATTGTTGAGTGGGAGAAATTTGCTGAGCTGGCTAAATATGAGCCAGAATCCCAGAAACCAACAGTGAAAGCGCTCCTAATCGTGGCATACTCGGTCATTATCGTCATGTCTCTCTTTGGGAACATGCTGGTGTGCCACGTGGTGCTGAAGAACAAGAGGATGCACTCAGCCACCAGCCTCTTCATCGTCAACCTGGCAGTGTCAGACATCATGATCACATTGCTCAACACACCTTTCACCTTGGTAAGTAGCTGGTCTTGCCACTTGGTCTTGCTGTCCCTTCAACCAGGACAGGAGTCTTCCTGAGCCCTGCCTGGTGGTCATAGGCTTTCCTCTTTTTCCTCATGCACTCTCTCCTAGGACTGAGGGGGGAATCCAACTCCACCAAGTCTAGCTGATAACTCTGCCAGGCAAGTAAAGCACTGTTCAGCAATCTGTGGGCTCTCTATTGCTCTGTTGGATCCTGTAACTCCTAGAAACTCCAAGGTCTACCCACAATGTGTGCTACCAAACCCCAGCAAGAGCTTCCTGGGAAATGAGAACAAGTTCCTGTGTTTTTAATGTTCATGCAGGAGAGCACTGGAGAGTCCCTTAGTGGGTAAGAACAGTCTGAGTGCCAGTCATACTGCGTGACTGGAAGAAAGTAGTCAAGCTTTTCAGAGATGCCAGTTGGGTAAAGACCTCAGTGAAAACTTTCCAGATCTGACAGTGGGGTTGATATAAACCCTTGGTCCCCCTTTTCCAAATACAGTTGTTAGTGTACTAAAAAGTTCTTGCCAACTGTTCACAAACAATGTCTGTAAAACAGGCCAGGAGGGCTGTGACATCACCACTTCATAATCTGTGGGGTTTGACGCTATAAACTCTTCTGTAAAGGTGTTTCAGAGACCAAGCTAGCTGATCTTGCTTTAAGTTTCAGGTGAAACTGTCCAACAAGCCAGAACCCTTGAGCCAGCTCAGGTTCCAGCCAAGGGGCTTGTTGGAAAACAAAACAAATCCCCATGGATTTGTTTTCACCAAATTTTCTGGCTGATGAGCTGTTGTTTCCCATCAGGTCCGGTTTGTGAACAGCACGTGGATTTTTGGGAAGGCCATGTGCCACATCAGCCGCTTCGTGCAGTACTGCTCCCTCCATGTCTCCACTCTGACCCTGACAGCAATCGCTCTCGACAGGCACCAGGTGACACTGCCCTCCCCCTCTTCCTTCCAAGGTTCTGGGAGGAGACTTGAGCTCTGAGAGACCCGTGTCTGTCTGTGGCCGTGACAAATGCTGGCTGTGTGTCCAGTGCAGGGCAGCAAGGGCAGCCCAGACCACATGCTTGTCCCTAGAAATCACTCCCTTTTCCTGTGCTGTTGTCAAATAGTAAGTTCCAGACTATCAGATTTTATCAGCTCAAAAGATCTAACAAAGGAAATTTCATGAAAGCTGGATTTCTGCCTCAGCAGAGAGGAGAAAACTCAGCTTAACAGGCCCAGCTGGAATAAGAGACATTTCTTATATAGTTCATGTAGAATAACAAAAAATATGCTTGAGTAAAGACACTTGGGTAGATATCCTCTTTTTTTTTTTTTAATTTTTTAAACTTAATTTAACCCCCAGCTTAAGGAAAATGGTTCTCGCGTAACAAGATTGAGGATAAAGTTTGAAAGCTCCTCCGAGCAGACTGAAAAGTTCAATGTTTCCCATTTTCCAGGTCACTCTAATGAGCAGAACATTTTCCTAACCATGGCTGTCATTTCCCTACCATTAGCTGTGTTAGGTTATGTCACAAGCCACCCACTCTCCCTGTGGGATGTGAGGGCCTTTGCTTCCCGTGGGAGAAGTGTCACGACCGAGTCTCTCTTGCAGGTCATCCTGAACCCGCTGAAGCAGAGGATGTCCCTGACAAAGGGAGCTCTGAGCATCTCTGTTATCTGGCTGATGGCAACCTGTTTCTCCCTGCCCCATGCCGTCTACCAAAAGCTTTTCCAGTATAACTACAGGTGAGTGATCTCCCCTTCCCAGTGAGAGTGTGGAGGTCTGGCAGCCCTTGTGCAGTGCCACTCGCTCAGCAGGGAGGGCACGGGGACAGGTGATGAGGGGTAGTTGGTGTATGGGTGACATCCACTTCCCACAGCAGAGGCTGGGGCTGTGGAAGATCCGTCTGGCCTGCTGTCTGGAGTTTGCTCTCACCACCCCCTGCGTGCTCAGATGAGGGCCTGGGTCCTTCTCCCAGCCACGTGCTGGGGCAGTCCCAGGCACAACTTGGCTGGGACACAGCTGTTGGCAACACACACCTCCTCCAGTGCCATGGCCTTGCCAGGAGAGGCTCTGTCCCAAGAAGGGAATTTTCTCCAGATAGACTTTCCTCTTCCCTTCTTTTGCCTGCTCAGCTCCTCAGACCCAGCAAGACCAATCCAACTCGCTCAGGCAGGGAGGAGAGAGAGGGGCAAACTGCAGGTTCAAAAAGAAAGAAAATAAGCTTCTTGTTGGGAGTACCTGTGCTGACATCACCAAGGCTCTACAGGGAGTAGGAGCAGGGGACCACTCTGGTTTGTCAGCAGGGCTACTGATTCCTCTTCCCCAGGATTTCATACATTGAATCTCAGGTTGTGTCTTCCCTGTATTTCATCCATGTGGATTTACAAAGCAGGACCAATCTTCCCTGAAGCTTGAGATTCCTCTGCCCAATGTTGCACTAACAAGAAAAACAAAGAGAAGCCCCCACTCCCTTCTTCATGAGGCAGGGCTGTAGGGGACCAGTGGGGAGCTGGGGGCACCCAGTGAGGGACCAATGCTTTGGCAGTAACTGGAGCCCTCCTGGTGTGCCATGGTGTCTCTCCTCAGGAAAGGGAACTCTTTGCTTGGCTGAACACAACAACAGCAGATTAAGTGGAATTTCACATCCATATGAGGACTGCTAAAGTATCAGAAAAAAGGAGAGAGTTCTGATGAAGAGGGAAAGAAAAATAAAAAAATTAAAAGCAGAAGCTTTTCTCCCCACAAAAAGCCCAGCCATGGCACTTGTCTCTGCTGTCACCCTCTGCCACGGAGAAATATAGAACCCAAACTTTGGGGTTATTTTGCCCTTGCAGTCCTTTCCCCTGTGGTACCCAACCTGTTCTGTCCCTCCTGTCCCTACCAGCCTGTGGCATTGCTGTGACCTCTCCTGTCTAGAAAACAGCCCGTAACAGTACCCAAGTGGGATTTTTGTGGCGGGTGTCACACTGCTGGTGCTGCCCTTCGCAGGAATGCCAGCCTCGAGGCCAAGGGGATAATCTTACCATGACCTGTGTTTTCAGGCTGAGATCAGCATCCCAGGGTGTGGGGCAAGGAGACACTGACAGGCAGCAGGAATGAGATTTCTATTGTAGACATGACCTTCTGTATAAAGGACAAATCTAATTTCCTGCAGCCCAGCCAGGCCCCTCCTGTTGACGAGGCAGGAGAGCATGAGTGCTTGCATGGTCTGTCACTGCTTTTGGTGTACCAGGGGCTGCACCAGCTGGAAGTGTGATGGGGGCTTCGCAGCCCTCCCCTGCCTATGCTTGTGCCTGATGTGCCTGAGATAGCCAGGGGATATCAAACCTCCAAACTGTCCAGACTGTAAACACAGGGCAGGGTTACTCTGTGCTTGCGTTGCTCTGCAGCTGTGCCTGGGGATTAGGGAACAAATTGCTCATGAATGAACGAACACTACGATCTGTTTCGGGGCACCTGTCTCTGCTCATCCTTTGGCATGGCCAGAGGAAACTGAGCCCTGTGTTGGCACGAGGCAGCTCAGCGATATAAGGACTTCCAGGACATGCTATTCCTGTCCCTGCTTTCCATTGAAAAAAAAAATCACAGTTGTAATATTGCTTGTAATAGCTCCTGCAGAGCCAGGGCTCCTGAGATTCCTATCAGGGAGTGGTTGGGGTTCTCTGGTGGAAAACAGGGGCTCCAACAAAATCTAATTCTGGCTGCACTACACAGCAGCCGAGTCCCTCATCATATCAGAAGTCACCAAAACAGTGTCCTGTCAGATCCCCTTTGGCAGGTCCCCTGTGCCAGTGGTGATGTCCTGCAGATCCAGGGGAGGAAACATCAAGGCTGCAGTTCAGAAAAGATGATTTTCCCCAGTCAGTTCGCCTCTTGAGTGGCGTCTCTGAGTCCTCCACACTCGGTGGACCCATTGTCACTCCTCTGACCTCAGCTGCCCGTTCTCAGCAATCTCCATTTTGTGGCACAAAGGCAGCTCCAGCAGTTGAAAACAGGATATTAAAGATATTAATCAATACTGCAATGAATAGTATGGCTTGATGGGGGCTAAAATCTGTGCTGAATAGAAGAGAACTGAGGACAAGGGATGAAGAGAAAAGAGTGAAATGGAATAAGAGAAAGAGAAAAGAAAAGAGAGGGGAAAGGAAAGAAAAGGAAAAAAAAATCCGCTGGAAATAAATTCCATCATTTCCGGTCACCAGCTACAGGGTGTAGAGGGGGACACATGGTGCAGTGCAGGGTGATGGGATGGGAGCCACTGCTGGCCGGGCAGTAGGAACACGCCTGGATCCTGGGGCTGGATGGGATGGGACAGGTGTAAGGGGTTGTTAAAATGAGCTGTTGTATATCATTACACTCAGTTCTTTTGTTAGTTAATTGTCAGTGGTTCAAGTGGAGCCAAGTGACTAATCATCACACCAGTTTTAAGAGGTAGCAGGAAGGTTGTGGAAGCTGATGGGAAGGGAAAGGAAAGGAACGGAAGGGAAGGGAAGGGAAATGACGTGACGTGACACAGGTTGGTCATGTCTGTGAGGCTTTCTCATGGCCTCCAGCCTTTCCCTCTCCTCCAGAACAGCTTTGGCTTAGAGTTACTGCAGTGGCTCTGGCTGAGGCATCCTGTGCTTGGGGCTATGGCAGGGCAGGGGGTCCTGGCTGCTGGGGGACACAGCAGGGTGTGTGCTCCCGTGGAGGTCAGAGGCTGCAGGTCCAGCCTGAGAGAGATGCACCAGAGCTGTGGCTCTGTGTCCTCCCTCTGTCCACACTACACCTCTGGGCAGATGGCTCTGGGTAGTGCAAGACACCCACTGTGGTTTGCTGAGCCAGCAGCACCCATGGACAGGAATGGCCACATGCCATCTTTGTATTTCCTATTTTCAAGGGAAGCCACCGTCCGGAGTCTGTGCATCCCTGATTTTCCTGAGCCCGCAGAGTTGGTCTGGAAGTATCTGGACCTGTCTACCTTCCTCCTTCTTTACCTCCTGCCTCTGCTGATCATCACCGTCACCTACATGCGTCTGGCCAAGAAGCTGTGGCTCCGCAACGCCATCGGGGACGTCACCACGCAGCAGTATGTCACCCACCACAGGAACAAGAAGAAGAGCATCAAGATGCTGATGCTGGTGGTGGTGGTCTTTGCAGTCTGCTGGTTCCCCCTGAACTGCTACGTGGTGCTCATCTCCAGTCTGGGCATCAAGACAAAGAACTCGCTCTATTTCGCCCTGCACTGGTTTGCCATGAGCAGCACCTGCTACAACCCCTTCATTTACTGCTGGCTGAACGAGAGCTTCCGTGCAGGGCTCCGGTCCCTGCTCTGCATCTGCCAGAAGGTGCCACAGGCTCAGGACCAGGCACTGCCACCCAGGGCCATGTCCTGCCGTGAGGCGTGGTTGGAGCAGGCCCGGTGCAGGAAGGGACCTGCCTCCCAGGCTGGCTGCTCCCCTGGGAACCTCCCAATGGCCAACACGGACCTGTGAGCCACGGGGCTAAGGGGAGTTACCTGGTTGTGGGAGGCATCAAAGGGCATCTCCCAGTCTCTCCTCAGGAGCCAGAATTGCTGCTCTGCTGTTTTACTGCTGACTTTTGGCTTGTCTTACTATAGCCTTTCCTCTGCTTGGCCTGGTGGGCACACAGCCTCTCCAGTACCACAAAAACCCATGCTGCAGCTGGCCCAGGGGGCAGGAATATGTACAGGGAACATGGAGCTTCTCAGACACAGTGATCTGCTTTCAGGTTTTCCCATTTATTGCTATCAGAGGCGGTGGACCCAGGTTCTGTCACTGGCCTGTGACACAGGCCATTATGTGGGGCTCTGCACAGCAGCAGAAACAAATCTGTGATGACAGGTGTTTGAAGGAAGGACTTGGAAATGCAGATGAACTTCATTCACAAGGAGTCTCACCAGTTTGTGTATAGCAAAGCCTCCAGCAGAGGTAAGAACTGTTAACAACAATTTTGCTCTCAGATTCTGCTGCTCCTCCTGCCCTGTCTCTGTCCCACCCGCAGCAGCTGGAAGCCAGCCCCAGACAAGGGGAGCAGAGATGCACCCCAGGAGTCATGGCCGTAGGCTCAGATGGCACGATGACAGATTGATGTAGTCCACTGAGAAGTTCTTTTTATTATAAATATATTAATTCGGTAAAGAGAGCTACACTGGCACTTCATGAAAGGCCACAAAATATTTCATCAGAACTGTAGCATTCACTCACTGAAGAATGGAATCATTCTGCATTGTTACTAGTGTCTGTAAAAGTCTCATTTAAACAACAGGAGGGCAAGAAAGGGCTGGAAGGAATGTCCTGTGAGGAGCAATCAAGGACTCTGAGGCTGCCTAGTTGGTGCAAACCAGGTGATGGATTTCAGTAGCCCAGGGGCAGCCAAGTCTGCTGGAGGGCTCCTGCTCTGCCCTGGTGATAGCCCAGACAGATCTTCTGCCCAGAGAGGCAGTGGGGGGCCTGGGTGGCTTGAGGGAATAAGGACATACTCCCACAGCTTTCCCGGGGGAGGATAAGCCAGACCAAAGAAGGGAAACTAAGGACTGGTTTGTTTTTTTTTTTCCTATTTGTGCAGTGAGAAAGAAAAGGACAGAAAGAAGGGAGGTCCTTGCTTTGGGCCACTTGACCCCAGTTGGGCACCTTGGGTGTGCACTGCAACGCCTGCACCAGAAGAAAACAGCAGAGCATGAGGAGTGACAGCAGGAATGGGTGAATACTTGGTCCCTGAGGCACTTTGCTTGAAGCTCACAATTATTGAACATGGGAATTCAAAGCTGTCTGTGCTGGGTGTCAGTGATGTCCTCCCTCAGTGTACAGCAGGGTTTGTTTTCAGTCAAAACTCATCACTGTGAGTTTCTCAAAATGTTAAAATCATCTCTAATAAGCATCACCTCATTTAATTGTTAAGAGAAGCTATCATTTGTTTTTTACTGTTCAAACTCCTCACTAGCTTTTGGTGAGCAGCTCTCAAACTGCCATGTATTGTCTTTAATATTTCTTAGGTTTGTTTTCCTTCCTCTTTTTCTTTAAATGGCTGAATAACCTTTTCTTGGAGGAATCCAAGCCCTTACTCCAAAGAAGGGGTCTCTCCACACTCCCTCCAGCTTCTGCTAGTCCCTGTTGTTAGCTATCCCTTGCTGTCAGAAATAACCTGGCTGGTTTTCCTTGGATCTGTCAATCGCAGCATCCCCTCATTGCTGAATTTTTCTCCCCTAAATGGGCAGGATGTAAGAGCTGACTGTATCGAATCTCTGTAATGGCTCAGCTATCTGGACTGATAATTATCAATGCCTGAGTGAGATTCAGAGCCTCGAACGCTTTGCCCAATGCCTCGAGGCTCCTGTATCACTTGAAGATGCCCTGACTCCCAGCAGCTTTCAGACAAACACAGAATGCACAATATAAATGTAAAAAAAGTATAACCTGAACATCACTTGGTGAGGGCATGGACACAGCCTGGGAGGCAGGAGGCTGGATTTCTGCCGGACTCCAAACCAGGCTCTGGAAAAGGGAATCTGTGAGATTCAGCTTCTGAGTCAACTCAGCACGTAAATAGATGCTTAAACATTCCTTAGAAAACATTCCTTAATCTCTCTCCAGTCCCGCCGCCCACCTGTGGAACTGGCTTCCTAAGCGGCGCCGGGATCCAAGGGAGAGCTTCCAGAGAGGGAGCAAGGCTGTGCTCCCGCCCCCAGCCGGACGGGGCTGGTCTGGGGCAGCAGCGGCACAGTTTGGTTCCTGCAGACCCGAGGCCGGCACCGGACAGGAGTGAGGGGTGGGAGCCATGAGGAGACCCCTCCCTTTTCTTGTCTGCGGACAGAACCCTCACCCGGTGCCCCGCAGCGCGGCCCCCTCGGCAGGAAAAGACCCCCGGGAGGCAGAACCCCGAGGGAGAGTTTGGAGGGCAGATTATTGAAACACTGAGTCACCACAAGTCTCCTCCCGGGAAACTATTTGAGCACACACAAATCAGCGTGCAAAGATCCAGCGAGACATGTCTGAGTGATTAACAACCCGAATTTATTAAGGTTAGCTCATGCCAAATGCAGCAGAGTGCCTTCAGCAGAGTTGCTGATGAAGACGATAACAGGGAACACTGTGCAGGGGATACCTGAATTCCAGAGACAAACCCTCTTATATAGCCCCACCACATAATGAACAAAGAAACCACAACATGCCAACTAGATTAACAAAAAGCTAGCAGAAAAACCCCCACAATGAGTCAGAAAATTAGCTCAGGAAGGAGAAACAGAATACAATTATCATCACTTAGCTCTTCAAGTGGAAAACAGTACGGAGGGGCTGGCCAAAGCACGCTACAGGAATATAGGGGAATGTCCTCAGTTAAATCCAGCTCAAGCTCTGGAAGTGGAGGTGTAGGTGGGCCAGTGTCAAACCATCATCTTGCACTGAGAAGTAACTCAGCATCTTAGGTCACTCACAGACCAGGGGAGGAAGAGGGAGGAAGGACCCTGGCCTTTACCTGGGAGACTGGATGTGAGAGGCACACCCCGAATTCCCGCGTGGGAGAAGATGTGCAGCCGCCCTGTGCCCCAGGCAGCAGCAAAGTCTCTCCCTTGAGCCGGGACACATAGCTCTGGTCTCTCACTGACTGTGGAGACAACCTGCCTGCCCCGCTAAGAACCCACCTGTCCCCACAGACCCCGCCTGCTCTCCTCCGCTGCCTCCTCCCGCCACCACTCCTGCACTGCGGTGGGCAAAGGAACGCTTCTGATCTCCCAGACTTTGGATGGAGCCCAGGCAGGAATACCGGCAAGTGAGGGCAGGTTTAGCACCAGGCACGGGGTGCAATCTGGGCTTGGTTTGAAGACTAATGGCATTTCACAAGCTGCTCTGTCCCACCAGCGCTCAGCAGTGATCCCCACCCCAGTGCCAGGGTCTGTTCCTAAGCTGCTCCCCTGAGGGGGTACCAGAGCACTCCCAGAGCTTGGCTCCTCCCGGTCTGTGCCGAGCAGCTACGTTGGAGATGTCTCTTTGCCCAGATGTGCTGCTGATGTCGGGTGTCTGCACTGGAGCAGGACTAATGTTCTTTGGGTCCCTGATGGGATGGGGCAGGGAGCCAGCAGCAGGTACCAAACTCTGAGCAGTGCTGGGAGAGCCGGGAGGGACTGGCCAGAGCAGGCAGGGGTGTGGGATGCTGTGCCTGGGGGTGTGCTGGAGCCAACCTTCCCTCGGGAGGTCTCATGGAGCCTCCACAGGAAGCAAATCAAAAGCACTTCTTGCCCTGCTCCTCATCCCTGGTATTTTGTTGTTTGCCCTGGTAATAAGGGCTGAATTAATGCACTTGGTCCTTGATTGATGTTTCACTCCCCCAGCAGCCCACACTGGCTGATGCTGCCCAGTTCGGTAGTGCCAAACTGTAGAAGTGGAGAGCAGCTGCCACTTAACCAGACAACAGAGGGAAAAAATAGTAATAACCCCCCCCCAAACACCACAGGCTGAGCTCTGCAGGAATCAGGTCTGGTTGTAAAACACAATAGTTTGTCACTTGAAGAGACTTCTTCATGACAGGCCCATAAAAGTCTCCTTGGCAGATGAGAACAGACTAATTGCTTTATAAAATCAGATGAATGGACCATCTAATGCATCTGCTGGAGACAAACCCAATTGCCTTATGGGACACTGTAAGGGGCAAGTACAAGGAGTGTCCCCATTAATGGAATTCCTGCTTGTTACTTCACAATTAATAGGGCTTCAGAGCATAAAGGTTTATATCCTCTATATCATTCCCACATGCTTTCATTGCATACTTCTGTATCTGATCCATACTGTGCCCTGCAGGCTGTGGGACCTTGGTGGTCTCCTGTTTCCAGGATTTCCACTCTGCAGGGACCTGCATTTGTGTTACTAGCTGACAGCAGCAACAGGAATTTTCCAAGTCTGATTTGACCATTTCTTGCTGTTCCTACAGCACTGCAGAAGTAATTTCCACTTCAAACCCACACTTGGAGCCAAGCTGAACAACACAATCAGTGTGATTCTGGGATGTCCAGACTGTGGTACTCTTAGGACCTAATTTGTGATACCTAACAGAAATGATGGCAACAAGTTTCAGAGCAGCAGATTTTGTTCCTATTTTTGAGACAGACAATGTTTTTTTTTGCAGCCACATCCTGTCTCAGGCAGTTTTCCACAGGAATTAAGTGATCAATTAATCAATGGCCTTAACCTTTTGCAGCTTCCTTCTCCTTCCACAGCTTATTTTGACCTTTTACTGGTGATACATGCTAAACATGGCAGAATTCAGAATACAAGGAGCGCCTGGATCACTTCCATGGTGGATTTACCACAGTTCCATCAGTGGGGAGTTGCAGTAGGCTGGGTGGCTCTGGGCTATTTTGGACAGTTTAATTTGCTTCTGAACTGTGATACACTGCTTGGACCTTTCACATTAGGTCAAAAAACCAAGACTTTCCTAAAGGCTAGAAAGGAATCAAGTTTTAGTTTTTGCCATTACACTTTTTCTTTCACAGTATATTGGCATTCCTGAACTCCTCTTTACAGTTCAATTATTTAACTGTTTGTCTCCATTTCCCACTCTGTTCTGGAATTAAACGCACCAGTTGCTCGTGCTAATGAACAGTGACTGATGCCGACTGTTCCCTCATGGAGATGGCAATGGCTGCACTCCAAATAAAGCCTTTAATGCAGTGTCCCTTTCCTCTTTATGTTCATGTTTCTATGGCAGGATATAAATTTTTCTGCCATTATTAAATTTGACACACCCTGTGTTCTATTTAACAGAATTGCACTAACTTGCCTTACTTTGCCTTCCATTCAGGGGAATATAAGTATTTTGCTGTCTTGCACAGCTTGCAGGGCAGGATGTAGGGATATTCATTTTCCAGGGGAACTATTATGATTAACAGAGCTAATAAAGACCACGAATATTTAGGAATGTATTCAGGCATCTCAGCTATAAATGGGAACACCTTCACCACTTGACTAATTCTCAGCTTCTTTGTGAAGCCAAGTTGTCAAATTGTTTGTTTTGCCTTTTTTTCTCGTGGTTTCTGTGAAGGAAGGAGGGATTGAGGGGGAAGATAGGACAAGCATTCTATTTTCCTATCTGCAGTGTTGAGCATTGCTAACTCATTCTCTGCTTCCCCACCCCGTACAAAGTGGGGACAGGAGCCTTTCGCCCATTTCATTTCTGTCTGTATTGATGTGTTTGTGTCCACACACACACGCTCTGGAGGCCAAGCTGCCATTTCTAATGGCTTTCCATGGCACAGGTGCTGCAGGGCAGGAGCACAACCCTGTTGGTGCCCAGGGCAGAGGGTGTGGGGCACCTGCTTCGGGAAGCCCCTCAGGACAGGACCAGGATAAGGCCACGGTGTGGAGCAGAGCAGCTCACAGCCCACCTGCTCTCGATGGAGATGTCCTTGGGCTGGGGCAGGATGGGAACCCCAGCCTGGGGTCAGGTCTGACTTGTCTGACTTTGGAGGTGGCCAGGGCACAGACCTGGGGCATTGAGTGCTCCTTGCTCTGACAAGTTAATATTAACTGTAGGAGGTAAGAAATTACAAACACTGGCTCTGTTGTTATCGTACTTGATTGGGGTATTTATTTGTAATCCTGTAATTCCTTCAAGCCGGCTCAGAGGAAAATGAGGGGGAGTGTGAAGAGGTATTTAATGGGTTGTAAAAACACTTTATTCTTTTGCTAAAATTCCATCCTTATTGCTGCTGTATTGGAAGGCTAACCAGCTTAGTACCCAGGCTATCAGCTCCCATTAACTGTCACAGAGAAACAGGCTGGCCAGGCTCAAAAACCTCATTTACCACCAGGGCTCAGGGCAGGAATATAGAAATTTCATTTGGGATAATAATGTATTTTTGAAGGATAATAATAATTACTGGCATCATGCTGTCCCCAAAGACAGTGCTTTTTTCCCTCCAGCACAGCTCAGGGATTGGAGCTGGATTTGTTTCCCCTTAAAAACAAGCGTCTGCTGCCAAAAAAAAGAATTAGGGCTTTTTTGGTGGTGTGGGTGGGTTTGTTTTGTTTTGTTTTGGTGTTTTGTTTTTTTTAAGTTGGGGGGGTTGGTGTTTTTTTGTTGTTGTTTTGGGTTTTGTTTTTGGTGGGGTTTTTTTTGGTTTGGTTTGGTTTTTTGTTTGTTTGGGTTTTTTTTGTTTGTTTTTTTTTTGGGGGGGTGGGGTGTGGTTCGGTGTGTGGTAGATGTTGCTGACAGTTTGGTCCTAGATGAGATGGTTTGCTCTCATTAATGTTCCCCCAGGCATTCTGCTCGTTTCCTCAGAATCTGGTGGCTCTTTTGCCCACCGAGGCTGTGGGTGACGTTGGCACTCCCCGTACAGGCACCCAGAAGCCTTGGACTCCCTGCCCCAAACATACACTGTGAAGATTTTCAGCTGCTTTTTGAAAGTCCCTGTGAGTGAGCTGACAGGCTGGGAAGGTGAACATGGAAGACAGAAGAACAATAGATTTCTGCCACCTGGCAAACACATCCAATTCAATAATGTGCTGTGAAACTTGTGTTTGCCTGTTATTGCCCTCATGTCCTTCAGAGACACAGTGAGGTGAGAACTGAGTGTGCAAGGGAAGCCTGGGGGAAATACAGAATGAGAAAATCAGAGAAGAAACAGTAAAAACACCACCTGTGGGGAAGGAAAGTGGAGAAGGAAAGGAACTTGGGTATGGAAATTCACATCTTTCTAACCGATTTCAGTCTTCAATTTTAGCAGTGTAAATTTATCTGCCGGTTCCCCCAGCCCCTGTGCAGGGGCCAGGAGCACATGGAGGGCAGGTGTTTAAGGTTTCTTTGCTGGTGAGCCTCTTGGTTAGGGGTAGGGAAGGAAATGAAGTGTGAAAACAGGGAAGCAGTTTGCCAAGGCACTCCAGAGCTGTTGGTGTCATTCCTGCCCTTTTCTCACTAAAAGAGCTCGAGCTCTCACTAAAAAGCTGGAGCTCAGACTCCCCAGAGGACTTGCGCTTACCCTTTCCTGCACAGAAAAGGGCAGCCATCCCCTCCCTGTAACTACAGAATTTCAGTCAGTGTTTTAACAAAACACTGTTCTTCATGGAGATCATCTCAGCCCAAAGCAAACAGGGTTTTAGTAAAAGTACAACTGTGAAAGCTCTTGCTCTGTGACCCCAGAACCTGCACACAAGGGAGATCTTAGAAAGCTCCTCTGACTTCACTGTCCACAGACCATGCAGTCCTTGTTAACACAGGGCTCATTAATTAATCTGATTCCAGGCAGGATCCAACTCAAGAACACTTCCTGAGTGGGAACACCTCCTCACCCTGGCCAGCCCCCTCCAGCAGCTCCCCTTTGCCACTCAGTGCTCATGGGGAGAAGGACATGCCCTCAGAGTGGGGTCTCCTGTGAGGAGGATGCAAAGACCTCACATGACTGCAATCTCACCTCAGCAGGTGAGATAAGCTGTGCTCAGGGGTCCCTGTCCACACAAGGACAGGGCCACAGTCCCCACCTCTGCAGGTACATTTCAGGGTGTGCAGGTGAGGTATCCACACCCCACACATTTCCCTTGGGTTTTTTAAAGCAAAACCCCATCGGTCAGGAACATGTGTCTCAGCAGGACTGCTGGCTGTGATCTGTGACTGCTGGGAGCAGCAGGACAGATGTCTGCCTTCCTGCTCCAAAGACAGCTCAGGAGAAGGCGCAGTGCGTGCGCCTCGTGTGGGCCAAACAGCATTCCCTGGCATTCCCTCTGTAGCTGGAGGCTCGCCAAGCTGTGAGTGCCTTTGCACAGCTCTGCATCCCAGCTGGAGATGTTCCTGCTGGAGGCAGCTGAGGTAAGGACTGGGTACCTCAGCACCCTGACCTGCTGCCAAGCTCTCTGTGAGGAGTGGCTGAGGCGGCACCAGGACTGGGGGCGGGAGCCAGCCTTGTTCTGACCACCAGGGAGTGGGTTCTCAACCACACACTTGTCTGCCCACACGGAGCACGTGTGCTTCCCTGCCAGCTCTGCTTCACAGGCGCTGCCTCTTATCCCAGCGCTGAGTACGAGAATCCCAAGTACTTTGAGGGGAACAGGATTGATTTATCCTCGCTCCTTGGGTTTCAGCCAAAAACAAGGCAAGACCAGACAAAACAAGCGGTCTGAGGTGAGAAGGAGAGGGGGTGTAAACCTCTTGATCACTGGGAGCTCCTGCCTTGGGTGGGAGCATCTGCTCTGCATGGGAGGGGCACCCTTGTTCTTCCAGAAGAACAGACTCAAGGTGTGGCCAAACCCACCCCCCTTTTGCCTTCTGTGTCCAGTCACCTGAGAATGCAGAGTCTGGATGGTTACAACCCCAGAGCCAGAAATCACTCGAAGGTAAGGCATGGCATATGTTGAATTCCCATCCCAAAGGTGAGCAGGAAGCTGCTCTGCCAATGGACACTTCTGGCCCTCTCCTCCTGCAGTGACAGTGGCCTCAACCAAATGACAGGCACAGGCAGAGCTTTGGGCTCAGGTCACCCATGGGAGGGCCACAGCACCTTGCCCACACCTTCAGCCTTGGGGTGGTGCAGGCAGGGACACTGGGATCATCCCCCCCTGCAGACTGTGGTGAGACAAGGCATTCTCAGAACACCTGGGCTGCACCATGTACAGCATCTGTGACAGTGACAACAGGCTCCAGGCACCCACATGCTCCACAGAAAAAGCTTATTTGGAAGCTGTGGATGCTGAGTACCCCCACCACTGCCATGGCTTTGTGTTTGGTGGTGGATGAGAGGTTCTTCTGAGCCCTGACTCCGGAGGCTGTGCTGTCCATAGCTGTTGCTCTGTGGTATGACAGAGGCAGCCAGGGTTACAGACATGGCACTGCATGAGGATCCTCACAAGCAGGATGAGCTGCAGCACTGCAAGCACTCATAAAGCCTGCCAGAGTTTGGTCAAGTATCATTGCTTTAATTAGAACAGAAAACCTGCTTCATGCTAATAATGATTTTAAGCATATGAGTATAAGGGAACAAAAACCAGAAAACATCCTTCATGGTAATAATTATTTTAAACATGAGTATAAGGGCATGAGTAGGCTTAACAAGCCCTGTAATTACTAAGCTTAAACAGTAACTGTTTCTCTGTGAAGCTTTGGGAATGGGAGTTCCTTGGGCATCGTTTAGGAGTCTCTGCCTCCCCCTGTCCCCAGGCCGTGCAGTGAACCACACCTGAGACTTGGCCACTCTGGGGAATGTAAATTCATGTAGAAACTAAAGCTGATACCTGTGGGGGGGGGGGGGGACAGGCCCAGGACCATGGCCACCCCATCCAGCACCACCCACTCCAGCCCCTCCTGCCCATTCCCACACCAGGGGATGAGGCTGGGGGCCTCGGCTGCTGCATCTCTCTGAGAAGTGCTGCCTGCCCTGCCAGACAGGGCCTTCCAGCCCCCACTGGCCCCTGCAGCATCAGCCCCCACCAGCAGGAGGGCAGGGGGCCCGCAGCAACGGGGAGAGGAATCAAAACTCACCAAGCGTCACTGTGTCTGGCTCCAAAATTTATTGAACTACAAACACACATCACTCAAGAGCACCAGGTCTGGAGGAATGTGAGGGACCAACCCCCTTCCATTAATAGGGGGCAGGAGCTTCAGCTTCTGCTTGATTTGAACACAGACAACACCCCAAACCCAACAGAAACAATGCTACAGCAGAATTACAATGGTAACGGTACAGAACTGACAAAAATATAAATAACCTATTCGTAACCTTAAAGAAAAATAACATCTACCATAAAAAACAACACGTATTCCCTTGGGTAAACCATGGCTACAGAAATGTAGTGATTTTTTTTTGAAAAGCACCAGAGTCTGAAGTATTAAATAATCCAACACAGAGAGGGTTGTTTATCCCCCAACACTTGCAGACTCTTCCAAGAAGTGTGCCCAGATCAGTAACACCAAGGTTTCTTCAGTATTGCCTATTTCTGTAAAAGCACATTGGAGGGACAGCTCTCATGAGCCCCCTGTTCAGAAACAGCACCCGAGGGATGTTCACTAATTGTTCACTAGAATAAACACTTTAACAACAGTGAAGTATGTGCCTATTTTAAGTCTATGCTTAAGAGCTTCCCAGAACAGGGCTGGATTTAAACTTATCATACAAATTCCTCTGCAAATCAGACTTCCAGGCAAGACTGGTGTGGAAACCAATCACTTGTAAAAAAATAACCCCATTGCACTGGACTGTTTCCACCATTCAGTCCTAGCTCAAGTTTGCACAGATGCAGAGTTGTTTGATTTCTTTCACCTCTCTGTGAGCCACGCCAGCTTGGCACAAATGGCTTCCTGAGGCTGTGGCGTGAGATCCAGCACTGCAGGAATTTGCCTCCCTTACATTCCATGTATTATGTTGAAAATACTATTAAAAAGCAGAAGTCAAGTATCAAAGTCCACTGGTTCCCCACTGAAGCAGTTCCCTGCTCAGGGATCACCGTTGTTCTGATGTCCAGATCACAGCATTATCCCCGTCTTCAAGGCTCTCATGGTTCCCTGAGGGCTCTGGCTGGGCTCAAGGCAGCCTGGCCAAGGGGTCTTAGGGTGGGCTAAAGGCTACCTGTTGAACTTTTGGCCCTTGTAAACACAGCTGGTTTTGTCACCACAGCTGAAGGAGGGTGCCTGCCATGAGCACAGTGAGAGTGGGGAGCAGCCCTTGGCTGGGAGCTGGGGGAGCCCCACTGCTGAAAAGCCACGTCCTGCAAGGCTCTTGTGCAGTGTCCAGCCCTGCTGGAGCACCAACTAGTGTGACTTGCACTGACACCGTGTGTGAGGCTCTGTGGGGGAACCCAGAAGAGTTCAAACACGTGTAAAACCAGTCCCTGCCAACCAGTGCTGAGGCAGCAAACCCTGAGCACAGCCAGGGCCTGAGGGGCAGGGCCAGGGAGGCAGGGGCAGTGGCACAGCACACGCCACCCTACACACCCTGTATGGCATGGCCCATACCCATACACAGCACAGACCCAATGTGCTGCACCCTCAAGGCAGGGGATAAGTTTTGACTGTAAGTAATATTGCTCAGACATCAAACAATTGAAAAATAAGTTTACCTTAAAAGCTATGAAGGAAAAGGGGTTGACTTCTTTATAAAAGTGAGAAAAATCCCCAAACGAACAAACTAAAGCCTCACTCCACTTGCTTGGCCCAGAGCCAAACCCCAGTACATCAGTGGAGGTGCCCAGCATGTGAAGAGATTTGCAGCACACACCTGTGACCTGTCCCCGTTACCCACAGCTCCAATTTAACAGCCCTTCCTGCCCATCTCTTGCTCCTGACACTGCCATGTGACTGGAGCAGGCTGGCTCTGCCATCCTGCCTGGCTGCCACTGCTCTGTGCAGTCCAAGTAACCACACACTGGTGACAAAAGCACACACAGGACAAGCTGCCCAGTCCAGTTCCAACTTCAAAGCCAGAGCCAGCAAGCTGAGCTGCAGGGAGGCTCTTACTCAGATGCAGTGGGTGAAGTTATTTTCCTTCCCACTGGAAGTGACTATGTCCACAGAGGGATTAAATATTTATTGAATTTTGTGAGGTGATTAAACCCAGCACTCTCCCTGCCACAGAAAAACCTCAAACAGGAAATCCCTGGCCCCAGGCTGTGTGTGCTATAGCAACACTCCCGGCTGCTCCTTAACAGTCTGAGAGTGCAGCAAGAGTCTGACTAATCCTGGCCCCACAAGGCACAAGGTTCAACGCTGCGGGTCTTGGGGAGCAAAGAGCAATGAAACGACCTTGACTGTGGAAAAAACAAGCAGTGAGGGGAAGTGCCAGGTTCAGATCAAACTGCCCATGCCTTTGCTTATCTGAGCACATCCTGGGCGTGTTCAAGCCCCAACATCTTTAAACAGGGAAAGGAAACACCAGCAGCTATTACTACCCAGGGTGTGGGGGAGGTCTGCCTTCCTAGAAGGGCACCTGCTTCTTCCAGGTACTGTGGCCAGATAAAGGAGAATTCTGAGGGGTCTGCAGAGGGGTCCTGGGTGGGGGCCGCAGGCAGTAGGGTAACACTGCCACTTGCTGGTGACCACCACACCACCGGCTTGGCCTGAGACCCCGCTGACAGGCAGGACAGCAGAAAGCACTCGGCAGATCCAGCCACGGCAGTGAGGGACAAAGCAACAGAGGCAGAGCGAGCACCACCAGCTCAGCCCCTGTGGACACTATCTGGGAGTCTCAGGACAGCTAGGGTGACACCATATCACAGAACATCCGGAATTGGAAGGGACCACAAAGATCATGGAGTCTAACTCCAAAGTGAATGGCCCACTGAGGGATGGAGCCCTCAGCCCCGGCGCTAACAGCACCACGCTGTCAGTGCTGCCGGGCGCTGAGCCACCGCCGCAGCCCCGCCGGCAGCTGCTCTGCCCCCGCAGGCCCCGCGTGCCTGCCCGCCCCCGCGCCGCTGTGCCCCGCTCAGGAACGTGTTCCTGCAGCCCCCGCTCCTGTCCAGGGCCACCAGCAGAGCCCTAGTGGCCAGAGCAGACCGAGAACAGCCCAGCTGCCTGCAGCCCCCAGGCTGAGGCGCAAAACTGAAATCAGGGTGACCGGTGACAGCAAGACTGCAGCAAGTTATGACAAATCCCCCAGGATGAAATACCAAGCAGAAGGGTGCTCCCCCTTCCCAGTAGCAACTCCCAGGAATGAGAAATCAGGCCATTTTTAGGCAGGAAAAGAAGAGAAAAATATTATTTTAAAAGAGGAGGAGCTTCTGGAGGAGGTCCTGCTGTGGCTGGCCCAGGAACGTCACTGCTGCCTGTGACCAGTCACAGCTTCAGCCCTCAGCTGCCACCTGCACTGCAGTGTCCCTGCCCTGGCACCCTGTGCCACCACAGGTGGTTTGTGAAGCCTTGGAGGCGATGGGCAGTGAACAGCCACTGGGCTGGGGTGAGCCAGCACCTGCCCATGGCCAACAGCCACAGCCCAACGAGGACTTACACCAGCTCATCCCGGGAGTCACTCCAAAACTTGTGCCAGGATGCTACACTGCACCACAAATGGATGCTAGAGGAAGGTGCCAGGGTGGTACAGAGGGACAAGGTTGGAGCCTGGCACACCAGCCATGGCCAGGTCCTCTGCCAAGGAAATCGCAGCACAGAGGGAGAGAAGGAACTGAAAAGTAAGTTGAGAAAATGGCAGCTGGCACCTGGGAAGGCAGAGCATGGGCCAGAGGAAGGATGGGAAAGCTAGAAGAGAGGAGATGGCTGGGCTCATAGGAGGACACTGCCCACAGAGACCAAGCCCCATGGCTGAGAGACCCCATGGCAACAGTGGGGCAGGACAGGGCTCCCTGCAGAGCCAGAGCACCACAGCACAGGCAGCACAGCGCCTGACAGGCCAGGGTGTCACAGCCAGAGGAAAACAGTTCTGGAGGGGCCTGAGCAAGCCCTCCCCCGTGGAGCAGGGAAAAGGCACAGCTGTGCTTCCTGGAACCCCTGCCCAGAGACGTCCCTGTCGTGTCCTTCCACTCCATGATGCAAAGACCATCTCCGTGTTCTCCTGCCATGCACACCAGGGAGGTTATCTGACTGCAGGCCACCGGATCCTCTCTCACACGAGTAACAGTGCATGGAGCTTCCTCCATCCCTCCCCATGCTCTAGCGCTGGCGGTCGGGCGCGGGGCTGAGCGTGAAGTGGTCGCAGAGCAGGAGGAGGGCATCAAACCTCTGGAGCCGCTGCAGCGCCTGCGCCAGCAGCGGGACGGTGACCGCGGCTCCCGCGTAGGTGAAGTGGGCGACCAGCTGCTCAAACCCTGAAATCCGCCCCAGCAACTGCGGCATCAGCCCCAGCTCCAGCGCCACGTGGCTGAAGTTCTTCGCACCGTTCAGGGAAGGGTCCAACAAGAAGGCCAGCGACTGCACCAAGGAATGGGGCAGCTCTGCTATTGGGAGACCTGGGGGCAGCAACACAGCGAAGCTGGGTTAGTACCCACCCTACCCAAACACGATAACGGAAAAGAGGAGAGCCAGCCTCAGCCTGAGCTGAGCAGGTGAAAGGCCACCCTGCCAGGGCAAGTATCTCCTCCAACAGCACTTTAAGAGCTCAGCAATATGGAGCTGGCTCAGTTCTGGGGAAGCTGGTAACTGGTGACAGCTGGGCCACCTGCCCGCAGGCCACAAAAGCAGCATCACAGAAAATATACCCCTGTGGAGCAGCACCAAAGGCCACAAGTCAGGTCAGTCCCTGGTGGGGACATGGTGGGCTTCTGGAGGGGCTCCCTTCCAAGAACCTGCCTCTGATATGCCCGAACTTGGAGCACAAAGGTGAGACTGGAAGGTCACTTACCTTTGGCTGTGCTATTGATCTGAGTCACCAGGCTCTGGGCATCATCCACCTGGTGAGACAAAGACCCCAAGGTTGGTGGCAGTCTGCTGAGAACAGCAACGCCTGGCTCTGCTCCCAGGGCTGTCACAGGGGCTCAGGGAATGGTGCCTCTCCTCCAGCCTTATCACCCCATATTAACCATATTAAAGTAACTCAGTTCATGTTTCTAACCTTCTGTGCCTGAGCCTTGGGCAGAGTAGTTCTGGCAGTAGTTCTGAGGAGTGATGAGGTGGGAGGAACTTACCAGCTGCTCCCCAGGTGGGACTTCAGCCGTGGGCAGGTGATGAGCCCCCTCCTGCACCACACCACCATTCTCTGCTGGAATCCTCTTCATCGCCCGGCTTGCTGCATCCTCCAGCCGCTCGCCACCCACAAACTCCGCCTGGGTGGAGAACTTTTGGAGGTCCAGCTCAGTGCACTCCACGGGTGCATGTGGCCACTTGTGCTGCATCTCAGAGGCACAGGAGGAGAGGGGGGCCAGGGCCTCCACCGTGCCTGGCCGGCCCTGCCTGGGGGTGGGGGGTGGCAGGACCCCATCCAGGCAGTCACTGTGGCCTGATGCCCGGATGAGGGGCTGGCTTTCCAGGAGGCTCCTGCCCAGCTGGGCCTTGGAGGCAGTGCTGACTGCAATAGCTGGTGTCAAGTCTATCTCTGGCTGGAGAGAGGGGAGCTGGAGACCCACGGCTTCCCCATCCGAAATGAACTGCACCGCTTCCACGGGGCCTGGAACCAGAAACCAGCACGGATCAGTGAAGCTCACCATGCAGCTCCATCCTTCCTGCCTAAGGGCATCTCATCCTGGGACCATGTGAGCTGCAGCCCAGCACCACCCTCCCTTCCCCGGGGAAGGCAGCAAGAGCAGGTACCTTCTGCCTGCCTGTAGCAAGGGCTCAAATTCTTCACACCCAGGCAGCAGGGTCCAGACATCTGCTCCTCACACAGGAACCTGCCGGGTGCTGCTGCAGTTGGGAACGTTGCTCGCTGGCCCGAGAAGTTCTGAGTCCTCAGGAAGACTTGGAGGATAGAAGAGAAACAGCCTGAGCAAAGGCTTGGCTTGCTTCCCTAGCATGTCGTCAGCCCTGTGGTATGTCTGCCAGCGAGGAGCTGGGAGCCCAGCAGCTCCCCGGCATGCTGTTGGATGCCATCCTGCCCCAACCCTGGCCACCAAACCTGCAGCCTCTTTATTCTGCAGCAAAGAGCCACCCAACCAGAAAAACCTCAGAAAGGAGGATTGCCAGTTCTGACTGTGAAATGGCCTCCTCCTCCTCCTCCTGATGGCCCTAAGGAGGGAGGCTCCTTCACCTTGAACAGGTAAAGCAATGAGAGGGTCCTGCAGGCATGAGAAGCAGGATGAGGTGTCTATTCTGTGTAAGCTGAGGAGCAGCTGGGTCACTGTACTGAGAGGGCAGCAATGCTCTACACAGCAAGAAGGGGCCACGGGCACAGGTGAATGGCACAGCAAGGAGGAGAGCACCAACTCACCTCTCTGGCACTGGCTTTTCCAGAACCGCTTGCAGTAGATGATGGAAAGTGCCAGAAGCACCAGGACAATGATGACCAGGGCACTGCTGGTCAGTGCAAGAAGGGCTGTGTCCTGTGGTGGTACAGTAGGGACGGCGACCTTCACCAGGTTTGTTCTGGACCGACCTGCAAACATCATCCACAAAGCGCTGGAGCCAAACCCCAAGGCTTGGACCACCCCTTCCCTGCCCCATCCCTTGTCACATGCCATAACTGTGCCTCTTCCAGTGAGGCTGCAGCTTCCCCGTGCCCACATCACCTCTCCCGACCAGCCTGGGGGTACCTACACTGTGGCTCGGAGGATGGTGTCTGCTTGGTGCAGGGAATGCATTCCCACTCCAGCTGCCCGCTGATCCGTGCCTTCCGGTAAAACCTGCCAACAGAGCAGACAGGCTCAGCACAGCCTGGTCCCCATTGAGCTCCCACCACCCTGGCTCTGCAGCCAGCTGTGCACCCCCCTGAGGCAGAGGGGGACAGCTGACCCTGCACTCCAGCCTGGCTGGCAACACAGGGCTCTCATCGCTGGCTGGAGCTGCACCACACCTACTTGTTCATGTCTAGCCATTTGTCAAGAGGCAACATCTTTCTAAAAGTCCTCCCACCCCTATGTCTGCTGAAGTGGATTTGAATGATTAATAGCTCCCCACAGGGCTGGGAACACTCCAGCTACAGCTCTATCTGCGAAGAGACTCACAGACCAGAGCCCTGGTTCACTCCTGTCCCAGGCCCACCGCTGACCAGTGGTGTCTGCAGCACCTGGGTTTGGCTGCACGCAGCCATTTCATTTCAGTATCCCCTCAAACCCCCTCTTTGGGGTCTACCAACCATAGTGGTCTACAACCCCTCATCTTCCAGGACTCAGCCACCCTGGTGTCTACAGAACAACTAGAGTCTGGAAGTTCTCTTTCATGGCTTGTTTATGGGAGCCTTCATGCTCCCTTCTCTGGAGCTGCAATGGGACCCACCAGACGGGTCTGACTTCCACGTCATTAGCAGAGTCTTCACAGAGCCTGGGTCACCAGGCTCCTCTTAGGTTGTGGGACCATGAATGGTGTCAGGTGGAGCCCCCTCTGCCCAGCCCCTCCCTTCCTGCCCCCAGTGTGGCTGTGGTGGCTCTGCCCTGCTCACCCTGGCAGGCACTCCCCGCACACCGCATCGGCCGTCGCTGTGCAGTTGGACTTCTGGACACGGTTGATGAGGGCGCAGGACAGGCAGGGCTTGCAGCCGTGATGTCCCCAGCGGTCCTTGAACTTCCTGGGAGGGCAGGCCACGCACTGCGCGTCCCCACCGCTGCCGTCACCACAGTCCTGCAAGGCATGAGGTTGAGGGCATGGCTGTGGTGAGGGGCCACCATGGGTTCCAAGTGTGCTGAGGGAAACAGAGTCCCTTCTTTGGGGGCAAAGGGTGGCAGGGTCACCGTTTGCTTGGGGTCCTCAGAACCCAGCTGAGAGCAGCCACCACCAGTGCAGCTCTCAGGAGACACTCGGGGACCCTGTTTGCTGCCCAGCTGGAGCCCACTGTAGTGCTTTGGGTGTTGGAAAGCTGCAGCAGCACCATGCCCCAGAAGGCACCACCAGGGGAACCCTGCTGCCTCCCACCAATCCAAGCCTCCACCACTGATGCCAGGCTGGGACCCCCTGCAGCAGTGCACCCACCCATGTGCAGCCTGGCCGTGCACTGTGACCTTTTTGGGGCTACAGACCAGGGGAAATTTAGATTTCCACCAGCAAAAAAGGAGATCAGGTTGCTCCTTGTGCTGCCTTAAATTCCTCAACACCTCCTGCTTCTATTGTCTCACCCTTCCACCAGGGTAAGTGAAACAATCCACCATCCCATCCTACCAAGTCTCTGCTCTTCCCAACATGCTGGGACCCAAGATCATCTTTCTGAAGGGCGGCTGGCAGAGGATTAACGCAGCTGTGCCACCCATGATGCTTCCTGCTCCTTACAGAGAAGTCAATTTACCTTGGAAAGCTCCTGCCCGGGCATGCACTTTCTGCAGGGGACACATTTCTTCTGGTCATCCAGGTACTCACTCTCTTGGCAGGCCATTGTGCTGAAAAGGAGAGGGGAGCTTGAGGACGAGAGGAAGAGAAGGCAGAGGGATCAAAGCCAGCCCTGACACATTTGGGATGAGCAGTATGCCCATCTCTGGGGGAACATCTCCACCTGGCCAGGACAACAGCCAACATTGCCAAGCACCATGGGTGGGACTTGGGCAGGAGGCAATTCCTGGGTCCTTCCACATGGCTCCATCCAGTCCCAGGCTTCCCAGCAAGGCTGCTGATGAGCTGCCCCATTCTGCTGCCATCTCACAGCCTCACTATGCAGCAAATGAAATTTTAGTCACAGTATTGAAGTACTGACCACTCACTGCTCAGCTCACCAGTGGATTCTGCCAGCCCCAGCTGTGGCTCTGGGTATCAGAGAGATTCAGTAGAGAGCCTGGCCTCAGAAAAGGCTCAGCAGAGCTCCAGCTTTAGGATCCACCAACCCAGCTCTGGCCAACGAGCCTGCATTGGTGTGACAGCACCAAATGCTGGTGGCTGATGTGTCCCTGATAGAACAGGACACAGTGCCCCCCACACACCTGCACCCCCAGCAGAAAGGGAAACACACACACCTGTGGCCCTGCTGCCCCATCCTGGAGCTGTGCAGTCACTCAGGCTCTTGCTCCATGCACGTTTCAGCTCTGCATGGCATCACTCATGGCTAACTCTGAGGACCCACAGAACAAGCTCTCCCCTCCCTCTGAAACACCCTCCAAGGCCTTCCTGAGGTGCATTAATGGCTCAGAAGAAACCAACAGCAGAACCAGCCCTGGAGCCACAGGGCCACACTGTCTGTAAGGGTGGCTCAAAGGGCAGCACAGGACCAGCATCTCAATCAGGGCAAGCAGTTCAGACTGAAACTGCAAAACTGAACAATTTATTTGGAGTTTTGGGGCTGCCTGATTATTTCTGCAGATTCTAGATGGGTTCTTCCCATGATTACAGGGAATAAAATCCACTTTCACCAGACCAGTCTCCACTTCACTTTTCCTATTACCTTGCACAGAAAATCAGGAGAGAAACTGTACAACCTGCCTCGGGAGCAAGTTCTCAACATGCATCAGGAAGAGTGAACACCTTTTGGAGGGCACCACCCCGAACAGCCAAGGAGAACCTGGGACTTCAACCAGAGCCATCCTCTGAGAGGGAAGCTTGGCCAGATGTCTGACCCCTGCAAGGCTCCTGCAGCACAGAGGGATCATCTACAGGACCCTCAGCGTCTCCTGCCACAGCTCCTTCCCCTCCCACAGCAGCATTCCTCTGCCGGCTTTTTCTGCCTCCTCTGCCTAATCCCACCACTCCCTTGCCGGTGCCTTTTGGAAGCGGACACTTGGCTGGGCTCCCCCGGCTCTGGAGGGCCGAGATTCATGGGAGATGAGGTCTGCCCAGACGAGCACAGCACATGAGTCACGCTCACGTAGCTCCTGCTCGCAGCACATGGGCTGATACAAGGATCAGCAGCCAAGCCCAGGGGGACAGGCCAGGAGGAGCTGAAAGGACTAAATCTGTCTCGCAAGCACCTCGGGAGGGGCACGGGCACAGCTTATAACCAGCACAAAGGTTCCTGACACCATGGAATAAAAGAATTGTCACCATCTCAGAAGGTGCTAAAGAACCCAGTGTCACTGCGCCAGGAGATGCACAGGGTTTGGTGTCAGGGTTCAGCCTCAGATTGAGTGCAGGTGGGAAAATAAAAAGCAGGGAGCCAGGTCCCAAATGAATGACACACAACACCTTTTGGGGGGCTGGCACACCGGGCAGGTGTCACCCATCTGCTCCAGGTGGCCAGCATGCCAGGGGCCTGAGCCCAGCCTCTTGGTGAACTCAGTGCCCACAGCCCAGCCCGGCCCTGGCAGCAGCTGCCTCTGCCTGATGTGTGGGTCAGCACTGCTGGTGCTCCAGTCTGGAGTTTAACTCAGGCTTTTGCTCCTAATAACAGCACAAGATGAATGAAAAAGAATTGCAGGCAACAGGAAAGGAGCCCAGATATCAGAGTATGGAGAGCAAGGGGGTGATTTTTACCCGCTCTCCAAAGTGCTGTAATACAAGGAAAAAAGCACCAGTGAAAATAACCTCAACAAAACAAAAAACTCCAGACCAGCAGGGTTTTTGGTGAAACTCCTGTGGACACAACTTTGCCACTTTTTCTCATATATTTACAGGATTTCCCAGCCTTTCAAAGAGCCTGCAGCTGAGACAATGCCCTCATAGCCCCCTCCCCACAAGAACCCAGTTTAAAGCAGTTTGCCAAATACAGAAAGTTACACAGGCCAAAGGAATCCTGTGTCAGAGCTGTTCCAAGCACAAGGATGTCTGCCAGGATGATGGAATCACTCAAGATGGAGGAGGCAGCCGTACCCGATCTGCCAGCAGGATACTGGGCACAGGGCAGGTCTGCTGCTGCTCAAGGGTAACAATACAGGCAACCAACATTTTGCTGAGTATCTGGCATGAAATTCAAAGCTGGGGGACCTTTGTGCTTCTTATTTCAATAGCACCAGGCCCCAGACACTTGATTTGTTACATGGAGGACACATCTAAACCACCCAGCACTGCCCTGGTATGGCAGCACCCTTGGATCACCTAATGTTTGACTGAAACAACTTGTCTTACTGAGGCTAAAGGAAAAGCCAAACCCAACAACTCCCACCACTTTGGGAACCACACGGAGGTCTCCCAGAGACTGCCAGAGTGATACATTTTATCTGCCACAGGGGAATACAAGGGTGGCACAGAAACAATGACTATACATGGGATACAGTATCAGTGTACTTCAGAGTTTGAAGGGAAGAAGAACCTCCTGCCATCAGTCCCAGATGCACGAGATCTAATTTAAAAACATCATTAATTTATTAAAGAACTCTTTTATTGCCTTAAAGAGACATCCTGCCTGAGCAGGAGAGCAGAATGGGCTCCCCCACTGCATCAGCCCTTAAGATACCAAAACCACGAGCTCCTGAATGAGTTTCACTGCGTGAGATGAAATGGTTCCAGCAGTGCCACAGCGTGAGCTGCAGTTCATCCACCCTGTGACAGCACTACATTGTCTTTTCTCTGTGAAAGTGTAATTAAAAAAAAAAAAAAAAATTAGACCGTATTGGAATACAATCTATTTCTTTTGTGTGCAGCTAAAGCATTCTGGGAGGAAAACAAGGGTGAGGAAAATAATAGGTGAAAGGGTACAAAATGAAAGTAATCAGTGAAACCTTCAGCGCTGCTGATTCTCCCCATCTGCTCAGCAGGTACTGGGGCAGGGGGGCTGGCAGGGATCAGGCAGGACAGGAATTGGGGTGGGCTGCTCCCTGTCCCAGCTGTGGACCCTGTCCCCTCCAGCCATGGGGCTCTGCTTGCCTGGGACAGGAGGTGCCCAGACCCATCCTCAGGGGCTCAGACACCCCTGAGAGCAGAGGCTCTTCCATGTCACCACGTGAGCCAGCACAGACATTACAGATTTCCTCTCTGCTGCAGGACTGACTGGCACAGTCAGGCAGCACTATGCCTCAAGATGAGGCACTTGTATACATTGGAAGCTAAGAACAGAGAGCTGAAATCCTAAATAAGAACTGCAAGTGAAAAAGCAGGGGGAAAAAAATGCTATCTGGAAAATATGAGTGCACGCCTCATGGTTGGCCACAGTCAGCTCCATTCTCCTGCTCAGCCATTCCCTCACTCTGGTCCAGGCATCTCCTCATGTCCTTGTGCTACAAACCATGCTGGGAGAACTTTTGCAGCAGTGGCAAAGTGCACCCTTTTGCAAAGGGCTTCTCAGAGAGGCAAAAAAAAAAGAGGAAAAAAGGTGGAATCTGAGGCTTTCCACGTGGAAAGCAGCAGGTTTCCCAAACTGGAGGTTCTACGAACACATTTGCCCACTAATTATTTTATCTGCAGTGGCTGGGGACTTGTATTTGCTTTAAGTGAAAGCACCGTGCTTGGGTGGGAGAGGAAGTGCTCCGGGCTGCTCTCACCCCTCTTTAGCGCACAGCAGGAGTCCCCAGGGCACAATGCCCACTTTCCAGTGACTTTTGCCGAGTTTAGAGCTGCCCACCTTGGAAACTCACACTCTGCCTTACCAGGTATCTCAAGTAACACCTCCAAAGCTCCTATCAATTTGCAAAAAACTTTGGATTTCCATCTGGTTTTTTTCCCCCCACATCTAATTCTAAGTAATCTGATTCTCTCACTATCTTCCTGCAATACTTAGAAAACCACTGAAGCCGTAAAAGCTCTCTGAGACCATGGAATCCAGCTGTTCCCCCAGCACTGCTCAGGCCACCCCTAACCCACGTCCCACATCCACGCGTCCATTCATCTCCCCACTTCACTACCGCCTGTGGCGGGGCAAGAAATCTTCTGGGGAAAAACTTGTTCCTAATATGCAACCTAAACCTGCCGACCCCCGCATCTGGCAGCTGCTGGTTTCTGGAAGAGCAGCCGAGGCGAGGCTGGCGGCGGGACGGGTGCGGGGGCAGCGAGCTGCGCGGCGCCCACTCGAGTGCCGGCCGTGGGCGCGCCCCGGCCAGCGCCGGCCCGGCCCGGCTCGCCCGCCGCCCCCGCAGCCCGGCCAGACCCCCGCGGCCCCGCCGGCGCCCCCCGCCGCCCGCTCGGGGAAGGCAGCAACGCGCCGGGATATGCCCGGGCACGTCCCGGCCGGGGGCTCCGCCGCGGTACCGCCGCCCCGCATCACCCGCCCGGCATCCCCCGGGACCCTGGCTCCGGTATCCGCATCTCCCGACCCCGAACACATCGGGCCGGTGCCGCCCGGCCCGGTACCGCCGGCGTTCGGAGGGGATCGCGGAGCCGGCTACAGCCCACGTGTATCGCTGCCGCTGCGCTGCCGGGAGCGGGACCCGCCGCAGCTCCCGCCGGTCCCCCCGACCCCGCCACCGCCTCGGCCCGGCGGTGACACCGGCACCGGGGAGGGACCGGACCGCCGCCAGCGGGCGGGCAGGTGCGCGACCCCCGGGCTTACCTGAGTGCCGGTGCTAGCAGCACGGCGCGGACCGGGACTGCGACCGGCAGGGCGGCGGGGCCAGGAGAGACGGCGCGGACCTGGACCCGGATCCGGACCGGCACCGCACCGCCAATGACTCGGCGGCCCCGCGTGGAGCGGAGCGGGTCGAAGCCCGTCCCGTCCCGGGCACCGGGAGCGCCCCCGCGCCCCGCCCCGTAGCCGGCATTGGCGGCGGCGCCGCCGGGGCGGGGCCGGCACAGGGGGAGCGGCGGAGTCTGGGCACAGCAATGACGGGCGGTCCCGCTGTCACCGGCCGGGCTGTGACGCTACAGAACCCCCGGGTTTGCGGGACTTTGCTCCCGAAGACCTGAGGTTGTCCGGCACCTCAGGTGTGGGCTGGAGGCTGAAGGAGCGCCGGGCCCGGCCGCTCCTCTCCAGCCGCAGGGGAACACGCAGCAGAAAGGAAAAACCTCAGGAGTTCCGACCGCGGCTGTGCCACGCACGGTGCGTGTACGCTGTGTACCGTGTGCGTGCAGTGTGTGCGTGGTTTGTGTGGGCAGCACACACCGGGCATGGCCGGGCCCAGAACAGGCAGAGGGCTTCTCCCAGGCTCAGCATTAACGTCCCCCAGCACTTGCCGTGACTCACCCTCAGTCTCTCTGTGGTTCAGGTATCCCAAGATTGCTGTGCAATGACTGACTCCACCACAGTGTTAACCACAGCCAAAGTGGTGTGTGGAACTGAACCTTCTTGAGCAGGGCGAGTTAAATTTCCCAGTGATGCCCTTAGCGCTCCCCCTTCAGTGCGCTGTCCCTGAACTGTTGCTCCTCACTCCTGACCCAGGCCCACGACAGGACTCTGCTGCCTTCCTGCTGCCTTCCCAGCCTCCGGGAGGGGCAGGATGGGCAGTCAGTGCTGCTCATTTCTGTGCCCTGGGCCATACTGGTTGCTGTGCCAGAATGAGTACCTGAACTGTCTTTGGGTTTAAACTTGTTACTTTGGGGAGTGGTCTCCATTTCTCTTTTTTTCCTTTCAAACTTAAAGTGCTCTCGTTCCAGCCAACGCTTTGGAGAACTGTCCTCAGGTCCCCACGGTCACAGTGGAGCAGCTTCAACAGCAACCACACGATCAAGTCGGAATAGCTGAAAGGATTTAATGAAATTCTGTTAAGCAGTCAACTTCACAAAATTATTATGGTTGGAAAAGACCTCTTAAGAACATCGAGTCCAAGTGTTAACCCAGCATGCACCATGTTCACCACTAAACAATGCTCCCAAGTGCCACACCACACTCCTTTTGAACACCTCCAGGGATGGTGATTCCATCAGCGCCTTGGGCAACCCATGCCTGACCACTTTTCAGGGAAGTTTTCCCTCGTATCTGACCTGAACCTCACCTGGTGCAACTTGAGGCCGTTCCCTCTCATCCCGTCCCTGTTTCCTGGGAGCAGAGCTCGATCCCTCCCGGCTGCCCCCTTCTGTCAGGGAATTGTGCAGAGCCACAAGGTCCCCCCTCAGCCTCCTTTTCTCCAGGCTGAGCCCCCTCAGCTCCCTCAGCCGCTCCCCATGGGACCTGCGCTCTCTCTCCCTGTCCCCTCACTGGTGGGATTTCTCACCCCAGCGCTTCAGCACTCCGTGACTCAACCTCGCAGGCGAGGGGAGCTCGGAGGAGCCGCTCAGGGCGGTGAGGATGATTTCACCGCTCACACGGGCGGGCGGCTCAGCGGGGCCGCGTCTGATGCAATCGCCTCATTGCATCACCCACGGGGCGGGGGGGGCTCCCGTGGCGGGACGTGGGGGGCAGAGACACCCGCGGCTGCCCTGCGGGGGCTGTCACCAGAGCGGCTCGGCTGAGCACAGTCCCGGCAGCAGAGGTCACCTGCAGAACTGATTTCTGCCTAAAGCCGATTGCATCAGCGGGAAGGGTTTGCCAGCAGAGCGTCCGGCTGCCGGGTGGGCACGGGCAGAGCTGCCCCAGACCGAGGTGTTGGTGGCTGCTTGCGGTGGTGGTTGGTGGTTTGTGGTTAGTTAGAGCTGGTTTGTGGTTGGTTAGTGGTGGTTTGGTGGTGCTCAGTGGTAAGTTCGTGGTGGTTTGTGGATGGTTAGTGGTGGTCAATGATAGTTTGTGGTTGTTTGTGGTTGCTAGTGGTGGTTTGTGTGGTTAGTGGTGGTTGGTGGTTGGTTAGTGGTGGTTTGTGGTTGGTTAGTGGTGGTTTGTGGTTGGTTAGTGGTGGTGATAGTTTGTGGTGGTTTGTGGTTGGTTAGTGTTAGTCAGTGATAGTTTGTGGTGGTTAGTGGTGGTTTGTGGTTGGTTACGGGTGGTTACTGTTAGTGGTAACTTGTGGTGGTTTGTGGTTGGTTAGTGTTAGTTAGTGATAGTTCGTGGTGGTTAATGGTTGGTCAGTGGTGGTTAGTGATAGCTCAGGGTGGTTTGCAGTTGGTTAGTGTTTGTGATTGTGGTGGTTAGTGATAGTTTGTGGCTGGTTAGTGTTAGTGATAGTTTGTGGTGGTTTGTGGGTGGTTAGTGGTGGTTAGTGATAGTTTGTGGGTGGTTGGTGTTTGGTTAGTGGTGGTTTGTGGGTGGTTAATGGTGGTCCTCACTGAGGTCCTGGGAGGCCACACTGCTCTGACCAGCCTGAGCCCACCAACGCTGGGTCTGAGACCAAACCAGGCAGTCCTGCTCTAATCCCAGTCCTTGTCTGTTGGGCCACATGTTACTGAGGTGGATTATTTCCCAGCTCAATCAGCACCTCGCAGCCACAGCCAGGAGAACATCTGGGAGAGCTGATAATCCCAGATGCAGGGATGGCTGCGTCAGGTTGAGTGCTGTACAGATTTGGGTGTGGTCTGCAGGCTGAGGCCCTAGAAATGTTAGCTGTGCCTTACAGAACCACGTTCTCAGGTGTGTGGTGTTGTGCTGCGATCATCCAATATGCTCAGGGTCACCTTGTCTCTGTTAAGTTGTAACTGTGCTGCACAATTAACAGAATTAGGGTATTAAGAGTTAGCAAAGCCAGGAATTCTGAAGCAGAGGTCGGTTTTACAGGGTTTTTTACACACTGGAGTGCTCACAACACTAGAGGGCACCGAGATCAGGCAGGAATCAACTGGGGAGGCGAAGCAGGCTGTGAGCACCCCCGCACACGGACACACGGGCACACGGACACGTGGACACACGGACGTAGAAATACCCTCCACTGGCACAGGAGGATCATCCCCTTAACGCACGATGAGGTGCAGAGGACAGACTCCTAGGAGTGTTTTTCCACGGCAGCCTGCAAGGCTGAATCACGGGTGTTTCCAGGGGCTCGCTCGGGCAGGCAGGCACGGGCAGGACACGGGGCATCCCCGCAGGAGCTGCGGGAAGGGACAGGCCAGCGCGGTTCCAGCATTTTCCCAGAGGGGAATTGTTGTGGTTTTGTGCTGCCAGAGGAATTAAGAGCTCGGGATCTCTGCTGAGCAACTCGGTCGATACCTCGAAGCTCGGGCTTCTGCAGAGTCTGCTCCCTTCTGATGTCAGCAGAGGGCACTGGGGGATCGCCGGGCTCCTGCCCTGCCCGAGGAACATCAGCAGCTTCTCAAGCTTCGTGTACGAAGGTCACAGATTCAGTTGTGCCTTGTCCTTTCCTCTCCTTCTGTTGTTGCACCCAGTTTCACGTGTCCTCTCCTCCCCTCCCCTCTCGATTTTCTGGTTTCACTTGCTGCCACGGAGTCCACCTGACCCTTAGGACAGATGTAGCTCCTGTGATGTGGCCAGCACGCAGTCCATCCTGAGCAGAATCCAGCCCTAAATGTGTGTGTGTACCTCCTCTGCCAGAGCTGCATCTGGGATCAGGAATTGGGCTGAAACCCGGCAATGGCAGGAGCAAACTGCTGCCTAAGGTGACTCCCCAGGACTTACACACAAATCAACTGCTCTTACCCATCTGGCAACAACGATGGCTGTGGCAGTTATGGCATTATTGAACAACTAAATAACATTTCAGCCTTTGCCCAATGAGAGTTGTTTCAGGGAGGCAGTCACAGCCTGAAGGCAGCTGCAATCAGTGCAATTTTTTAAGTGTGCCACGATCTTTGTGCAACCTTCTGCTCTCATTTGTCCCCGCAGCTTCATTCTGTGCAATCAATCGTATTTTTGAATTGATTTTTCAAACTTTCAGATCCTTGTAGGAGCTCCCTCTGTGTGAGACATGGAGTGTCCAGGGGCCACAGGCATCACTTATCCCTATTTTCCACTCGAAGTTGAGCTCTGACCCTGCATCCTAATGTTGACCTATGGAAAGTAAGAAAAGCAGATTTTTTTTTTTTAAATTTTTTTTTTCCCACTGAAAAATTTCTGATCAGAAAAAGCTGCCCATGGTGCACACAACATCTTACAAGAAGGACAGTTTCCAAGCTGGGTGCCATGTGTATGGGAGGAAGCCTGTAATTACCTTTCACCCATCTCCATGTTTACAGCCTTCATTTATGGCTGGGTTATTGTTTGGTGGCCTTTTGTCTTCCCTTGGCAGTGACAATGACTTTTTCTGCTATATTATAAATGAGCAGCCATGTCCATGCCTCTGTTCCAGGTCATTTTCACAGCACAGTGATCACGGGCACAGGGCAGGCTGCTGCCAGGGCTGCTGTCCTCCAGCATTGCCAGGTTGGGATGTGGGGCTGTAAAGATAGAAACTGCTTAAAGAGGGGTCCAGGCTATAATTTCTCTTGGTGAACATCATGGAGGAAGCTGTCATGGTGTCAGTCTGCTCTGAAGGACCCACTGCACTCACAGCTTCAAATATTTATTGGCCTAGACTCTTAGAACACCCAGGAAAGTTGCTCAGAAATCCAGGCAATCCTTTTATATGTGTCTTCCTAGGCTCATTTTCTTTTGGAAGACCAAAAACAAACCAGATGACTTTTTTTCTTCCTGCCACCAGTATCTTCCCTGTCTGACTTTGATCTGGACACTTTGGACCAAAGTGTTCTTCTTGCTTTGCTCACCCAACTGCAGACCTCAGCTTTTCCAAATCCCCTATTTTCTCCAGAGGGTAAGATATGTCCATGGACAAGCACAAGCCTGAAGACTCCCCAGGACAGGAAGACTTGTGAGGCCCAGCTCAGCAGAGCCCTGTGGGCAGTGTGAGGAGTGTCTGATGAGCCCACAGAGCCTCTCCTGCCTGGCTTGTTTCCTCAGGGAGGAGGGGAGGGTTGTCCACAGCTCCTTGTACCACTTTGGGCCCTGCTGGTGTAGGAGGAAACAGTGGACAAAGCCGTAACTTCATTCCTTACAGCCTGCTTTGCCCTTGACTCTCTTGATCTTTTTGAGGCAAGTATCAAGTAAAACCACAGTGCAAACAAACTACCACAGATTTATGACTTCAGGTCTTAATTAGATGGCTCTTTTGTAGCTGCTCGCTCACTTGCAACATTCCTGGCTCCAGGGAGAGCCTAGAAGCAGGTGATACACACAGAATTGCTCTCCTGATGGGTGACCCCCTCTGGTTTGGGGAGAGATTCCTCATCCTGTCGCTGCTGGAAGCAGAGAGGTGAGGTGGACTGGGCTGCCAAGACCCAGCCAGGAGCCAGCAGGGTGCTTCAGGCAGCTGATTAATGTCCCTTGAGCCTGGCTTAGCTTCAACTCTAGATTTTCCATCTTGGTTTGAGCCTGGGCAAGAAGTGAGTCATAGCAGAGAATCAGTGATGCCTGCTCTGGCAATGGATGCTCCTCAGCCCCCTCTGTAAAACCCCATGACAAGAAGGGCCAGCCCTGATCAGGCTCCTGTCTAACCAGAAGCATTCCCAGGTATCACAGTCTGTCTTTTGAGTCAAGGAAAGGCAGACAGTCCTTTCAGGTCTGTCCTGGCTGTTACCTAGCTAGTTAGGACTTCCACTGAATCACAGAACCATTTAGGTTGGGGAAGACCTGTAAGATCACCAAGTGTAACCATTACCCCAGTGCTCACACACACAATATTACCCAAAATTGTGTGAGGGTTCAGCTGCAGCTGCTTTCTGCTGAGAGCAGGGAGGGTTGGATTCAAACACAAAATACTTCTGCAAAATAAGAAACCCAACAAAACAAAATTTCCTTCCTAGAAGCCCTTAAGTGAAAATATCCTTTATCCTTTACACTGTCCCACCTGAGCATGCGTGAAAACAAAGTATGTTTTATTCAGGGGGAAAGGAACAATTCCCAGTGTGTACAACTTCTCCATCACTCTGTTGAGTTTGACACTGTGATTCCCCATCTGCCATTATCATCTGCCATGAATAATTATCTCCCTCACTCACATTAAATATCACTCTGTCTTACATTCCCCTTTCCACTACTGATTTTCTTGTAGGGAGAAAAATCGTTGCTCAAGGGGTGTACCTGGGTGGTCTGCAGGATGAACTGCTCTCTCTGTAAAAGCCCATTACTCTGACACCCATGGTGGTGTCCAACACCCTCTGCCCTTTCCACTCAGGGGCAAGATGCTGTGAATGCCAGGGAAGGTCTGCCTCTCCTTTGAATTTCTATTCTTCAGCTGAGCAGAAAGCACCTTCCCTTAAATCCTCTTCCCAAAATGCTGTGGCCATGTGACATCTGTACAATACCAGCAGTTACAAAAAGAAAAGTGATTTTCAGCTGCATTTACTAGCCAATTTAAAAAAAGAGAAATCAATCTTGTTGAGGATAATCCAGAATGGGGGGGGGGTCTGAGATACTTGTGGTGCGTATTTAATGAGCAGAATTTTTGGTCACGTCTGGTTGACCAGAGACAGATTTGAACCTGATTACATCAGCTCCCTTTTACAGGAAAGTGTTACTAACCCAAGTAGGGGGTTTGCAGTGGATGGTCTAAGCCCAGGTTTCTGGGCATTCAGGTCACTTGCCTTCGTATTCAGCCCATTTCCCTCTCACTTGCATGTTTTAATCTTCACGTTGTAGCCAAAACAAATTAAATTGACAAATAGAACTTGACCCACGCATTCAGTTATTGGCATGTTTCCTTATTAAAGAAGAGATAAGTGAAAACATAGAACAAATTATGCAGATAAGTATCAGAGAAGTCAAAGATAATCGTATCTCAGCATGTTCATGTGAATGACTGGCACAGAGTGCACTCCTGTTGGACTGAGCCAGCAAACTTCCACATGACAGAAAAAGTCTACCCCTTTTTCTTCTTCTCCACTTCCTCCTTAGACACAGAATCACAACAGCACTGAGGTTGGAAAAGCACTCTGAGATTGAGTCCAGCTGCTCCCCCAGCACTGACAAGGCCACCACTAAGCCATGTCACCAGGTGCCACATCCATTCCTGTTAAATCCCTCCAGGAATGGGGACTCCACCACTGCCCTGGGCAGCTGTGCCAGGGCAGGACAGACCTTTCTGGAAAGAATTTTTCCAAATATCCAATCTAAACTTGCGGTGATGCAACTTGAGGCTGTTTTTGCCTTGTCCTGACACCTGTTACCTGGGAAAAGAGCTGACCCCCACTTGGCTATAACCTCCTATCAGGGAGTTCCTGAGCCTCCTTTTCTCCAGGCTGAGCACCCCCAGCCCCATCAGCCACTCCCCATCAGACCTGTGCTCCTCCTGCCTGTTCCCTCACTAACTTGTCTGATTTTTCACAGAAAATGTTTCACAGCAACATTTCTAGGCTCACCAGAAGTATTGTTTTTATCCCCTGAGAGGGACACGTGCCTGAACTCCATGACGGGCTGCACCTGTGAAATCCCAGGGAAACAAAGTCGGGCTCCAGTGGAGCTCATCATGGGGACCACAGCTGAGGGATCACCTCGAGGCCTGGATGACAACAAAGGGAAACTCACCAAGCATGGAGAAGGGTTGATAACACCACTGATAGCAGAATGATAACAACATCAGCAAGCAGCCCAATCAACCAGAGCGGGGTATCTTGGAGGGGACCATTCCTCTACAGGCACTGGATCACAAAGTGTGAGGGAGTTTTAACCTCCCCAGGTCTCAGAATCAAGTGAGTGTCACCTGCTTCAGTCAGGTGCCTTCTTCCCATGGAACAAAGGCCCTCATTGTCAGGGTAAAGCAAAAGCTAATTCCTGTGGGCCAGGGCACTGAGGCGTGCTGCTGGCCCTTTGTTGGACAGCCATTAAGAGAGGATGTGGAACTTGGATTTTAACTGGACTGGGCGGGTCTTACTCAGTAACTTAAGCAAGTGATAAACCCCTTGGCTTCCAGAAAATGCCATCAGCTTCCTCAGAACAGCACTCAGTTGCCAATTCCCATTCTCCCCTGGTACAGATGCCAACCTAGCTTGGAGCAAGAGGACAGGCTGGTGCAGGCAGGAGGCTGCAGGAGAATGCTGCAGAATGGAGTGGAACTGCTCCTGAGCCACAGCACAAGGAGAAGTGTGAGCCCACTGCCCAGGCTCCAGCAGCTTGGGAACAGCACCCTGATGCCCACATTGCTGCATGTGCTGGGTGGGTGATGAGAGCAGCAGAATCCTGGAGTGTCCTGAGCTTGTTCAGAACTGTGACTCTCCTTGCTAAACCATGGGAGCTGTGTGCCTTGGTACCACAGGCAGCACGTGCAAGCTGCAGTCTTGCACAACCTGGATAGATCTTGCACACTATTCCCATTCTATGATTAAAAAAAAAAAAGGCAGAAGAAAATCAGGGTGCTTGATTTCTAATGCCTTCCAAGCAATGCATAACATGTTTATCTGCTCTTGGTGAAGGTTTGTGATTTATATTTTGCATAAATGTACACATTAAGAGCCTCTTCTCTGACCGGTAAATGTTTAAAGCACTGCTCCTTGAAAAATGTCTTTTATGTAGTATTTGGTCCTGTCAGAACAGAGACATATGTCTTCAGAACTCATCATCAGTTTAGCACTTCAGAGGGTGCTTCTCACTGAATCTTTTATCTCGAGTCACTGATAAAAAATGATTATATTCCCTGGCTCTATTTTTCTTTCTGCCTAACTTCAAGCTTAACTGGAACTTTGACAAATTATAATAGTTAAGTACAATTTTCTTCCTCCTCAGTATGTCTGGCCCAACGGGAAATACAAGTGCCAAACCATTTCAGGGAAGCCTGCTTGCGTGTGTCTGTGACCCAGCTGGGAGCAGAGTGTGCTCACACACAGTCCCCTCTCCTCCTCTGGGAACGGGCTCCTGGAAGTTCCTTATGAAAGGGGGTGCATCCAAACAGCCTAACAGGGCCTCTAAAGGGACATGCCCAGGGGAGGGACAAGTAGCAGGGACTTTCACTCATCCTGTCACAGGATGAATTAACACCTGCACTAACAGTTCCTGTGGCAGTCACTGACAAAGGCAGTGACATGGGGATGGAACAAATCTGCAAAGCAAACACCGTAACACAGGAGATACCTGATGCCAGTAAAACCCCAGAACTGGTTCCCCCTGAAACTTCATCTGTGTGTGTGCACAGATACAGGGAAGCAAATCATAGACCCTTCCATCCCACACACTGTGGGATATGTGCTGTCACCACCCAAGAGTCAGGATGAGTGCTTGGGACAGAGCTGTACCACTGCTGTGACAGGATTGGCCTCCAAATGTCCAAGGCCAGGTTGGACGGGGCTTGGAGCAACCAGGTCTGGTGGGAGCTGCCCCTGCCTGTGCCAGAGGGTTGGAAAGAGATGATCCTTCAGACCCCTTAAAACCCAAACCCTTCTACACTTCTATGAAATTTTTTTCCCTGTGCAAAGGATCAGACAACGTGCAAATAACTGTCTCACTGAAGGAATGATTCACTGAAGAAGTGGAGATGCTGCAGAGCTGCCTGTGGTGAACAAAAGGTCCCCACAGTGCAGAGTCTGTCACGGTCAGCGCCAGGTTCAAATGTGTTAATTGCTGCAACTGCTGCTGCCAGGATCACTGGTATTCCTGGAGCAGGCTGGGTGTGGGGCTGCCATTCTTTGTTACCAAACACTGCCAAAACTTGCACACCAGACCTGCATCCTGGCAGCTGACCCAGATAAACTCATGTGCAGTAAATCAGGTCCATTACAAAAAAATCCCTGTGCTTCTTGTGGTGCACCTCTGTCCCAGTGGAATAGGGAACATTCTTAAAAGGCAGCATTGCACGCTGCCAGCTTCCCAACACTGCTGCAGGCACAGCAGTGAGTGTCTTCCAGAGCAGAGGAGGGCAAAGGAGCAGTGTGAAAAGGTTCCCTTTGTTTTGTTCAAGATGCACACCAAAGCAAGTGCGTGTTTTGCTGAGAGCAGTAAAAGACACTTTGGTGATTATTATCCTACAGAAGATACTTTCTGTTGGCTGAACCTTGTGCATTACCTTTGCTAGCAGATTTAGCTGCTGGAAATTTAACTGCTGGTGATTCCAAGAAGCTCAGCACAGCGGTATCACATAATCTCTGTTTCCCAATAAACTGAGATGATCAAAGCTGGAGGGTAACTCGTAGGTGTTCAGGGAATGTCACACTCAGAGCTGACAGTAGACTGAGCACAGGATTGCACACCCTGTGCCAGGGCTCCTGTCAGCCAGACTGATCAAAGGGACTAAGGTCGTTACCTCTGCCCCCATGGCTCCCCTGGAGCTGGGATCCCAGCCCTGCCCACCCAAGGCATTGAGCACTCAGAGCTTCCAGAGGTCATAAAGGCAAAACTAGTTTGGTCTGAAAGTTATGCTGAGCAGACAGTGAGAGGGAGGGGCTGTGTTCCCAAGGAGAGGGAAACTGGCACCATCCATGGCATTGGCATCTCTGCAGGGCTGGGCTTCTGTCCCTCTGCCCTCTCCTCCACCTTCAGCAGGGCTCCCTCAGCCTTGTCCCACAGGACAGCACTGGGGCAGAGGAGGGTCTCGTCTAGAAAGCCTTGCTGAGGAAACTTTTTTTTAAGGACAGTTTCTGTGTACCATAAGGGTTAACCTAGGCACTACTTAATAATGAAGAAGAAACAATTAAAAATATCAGTGGAGAGATTTCCCACACCTATCTATGTACATTTAATTCAAAAGAGCCTGTCTGGGCATGCCGTAAAGCCGTGAGAGAAAATGAGACATTCCTCTTCCAGCTTTGGCACTGCTGCAGTTCTCAGGTCTGTCCCTTTCCCTCAACCTCCATGGTCTTGGGGAACTGGGACCATGATCCCAACAGCTGGGGCAAGTCAGTATTTAAGTCCTATATGAGGACACCACAGGGCTGGATAATGAGCTAAATTTTTTTAATATCATTTAAATACCCAGGAAAAAACCAGCAACTTTCACATTGGTATGATAATTTTTGCTGTGAATGATGAAACAGGAATGTCTTGGCTTCTAGGCCAGGGGATGCATGTGTGACTGTGATTGCTTTTGCATCACCCTTCTACATCCCCCTTTCTCTATCACTTCTTTCTCCAAAAATCAGTCTTGAATACAGAAATAATTGAATCTTGTAATTAAATCTCATCCTGTTGGAGGAAATCAGGTTTAACTCTGATTTATGAGTACTGATAACACTTTGAAATAAAAAGCTCAAGCAGCATGAACATTGTGCATCCTGTAGCTCAAACAGCTATTTCAATATTAAACAGTTATTCCTAGTAACAATCAATAATCATGGAATTGCTCTTGCAGGAGTAGAGCATGAAAAGGATTGCTCCTTTTCATTTCTCATTTAAACTGCCCTAACTAAAAAATTCCATGCCCATATTTCTCCCTGTTGTTCCTGGCTTTGCATGGATCCAGCTATGAATCTCTAAAATATCCCTGAGTGGCATTAATAGAGATAAATAAACCTACCTCAAGTTTAAAAAAAAAAAAAAAAGTACATGATTTCCATTCCACAGATTTTAGTTCCATTTTCTTGGTATTTTATAGGCAGGAAAAATAATGCAGTCACAGTTATAAACTTGGTATAAAATAAACTTTAAAGAAGGGGAAAGAACCCAAACCCACATTCTGGTAGCACTGAGATATTAATAGAAATCCCCTGAGATTATTTCCAATGAACTTTCTCCTTACCCTGTGTCACAAATTGCCTTGTACAGAGAAAGGAATTGTTTAAATATTTTGCAGGAAGATGAAATACTGAGTTTCTTCAAGAAACAGGAGAAGCACATGGAGACAACTACATGAGCCTTCTGCTGCAGATGGATTGTCACTGACATTGCCAACACACGGAATTTCATCACTAATCATGCAGTGTGCAGATTTTAGCTTCAGCCGCGGGTGCCAGATGACCACATCCAAACTTCAGTCTCATTGGTTTGTTTTATGGAAAGCAGAAATCTAAATCTCCCCTGGTTGCACAGGATAAACAAAAAACAATCCAAAAGCTCAACACCAATGAACTGGTTTTTTGTCAACTGAGCGCTCTTCAGAAATTGGAGTAATGAGCAATACCCAAGCCCTGTCCTGTCTCCCTGAGGACTCTGACAGGCTGGGCAACAGCTTCACTGTTTGTTCTCCCCGCAATGACATCCCAGCAGTGCCTACATCAACAATGTCCCTTTCTCACCTGTATCCCAAGCCAGGGAGGCCTGACTCCCCACAGGGCTGCTCTGTCCACCCATATGTCCTCTTCCCCTCCTGAGCCCGGGCTCAGCAGGAAAGGTCTGACAGGAACCCGGCCAGACCAAGCCTTGCACAGTCAGTGATAGATGAGAGACCTCATGGAAAGCAAAGCTCCAATATGAGGTCAGGCAGGATCTGCCTGTGTGCTGCTGCCAGTCTGGCAGGCAGGAGCAGGGGAGGGAGTCAAGAGGATGGAGCAGCAGCAGTGAATGGACAACGTGTGGAGGTGTCAGGATGGTGTTGGGAGCGATGAAGAGGGATGTGGAATGAATGTCAGTGGTGAAATCGTGTGCCAGTGCTCAGAGACAGCTTGTTCTCCAGGGACACTGCCTTGTGGCTTGCATGGTGAGGGCTTGAAGCCTTACAGGATTGTTTCTCTTAGGAGGTGTAAATGACTACGTGAGTCAGATCTTTCTTCAGCTCTTTCCCTCCCAGTTACAGGTGTTGAAAGTTCTGCTTCTGTAAACATGGGAAAGGTCAGCAAGAGCTAGCAGTTTCCATGCTGGCAGCTTTCAAGCACACTTTCCTAGCCAGTTCTGTGCCCTGAAGCCCTTTTTGTTCTCTCGTCCAGTAAGGTTTGAGGCTTCCCAGCTGCCTTCTTCCCTGAACTCAGATAAAACCGCAATGCCCCACGAGCACTGGCAGCCAGTTTCTTAGGAAAATGTCTGGGTTTGGCACAGTTATTTCTTGTTTAGCTCTTGTAAAGCAACATTTCACCTCAGGCGACAGTCTTTTCTGTTCATACTCTTGTCACAGGAGAGAGTTCAGAGGTGCCTTTGGTTGGCCAGGCACCACCTCTCCTGTTAGCCTGAGCAGGATCTTCGGTTCCCAACACCCCATGGGTGTTTATTAACCATCATCAGTATTGTTTGCTCACAAGCCTCCTTTTCCACATGGAGACAGATTTAAATTGTGATTTCCACCATTCCTAAGGAGCTGCATGAAAGAGGTTCATTGTTCATCACAGCATTACACAGCTGGAGAAACAGTGGAGTGAGAAAAGGACTTCCAAAAACGGATCTTTACCATGCCCTGTACCTGAACTTCATGTTGGAACATGCACGTGAGTCATAAATAATAGATACCCTGACTTTAGAGCAGAGTTTAGGACAAAAGAAAGCTCAAATGTAAACCCAGCAGAGATTAAAACCCAAAGGGGACGAGCATCTGTCATTGGCAGAAGAACAGGAGGTAACAGAAGGTAGCAGAGGGTTGTGTTACGGATACGGAGGAAGGAGAAGAACCAGATCTGAGGACTTGGAAGCAGCAGGACTTGCTGACTGGTTTCCTTCTCAAAGTTCTAAGCAAACTCCATGCTAAGGCAATCAGGAACATGGAACATAAAACTGCATTTTTTTTGTAGCTAAAGCCTTCATGTGGATCTCGTACACCTGAACCTGTAGAGATTAAACCAACAACCTGCCAGTGGCACATAAATTACTGTGGGTTTGTGCCTGGGGTTGGCTGCTTCACTTCAGAACTTGTGGCAGGGATGGGAAAACACCAAAGCTGTAGGAGGTGGTGTGGAGCAGAAACTGCTGGATGTGCTGCATTGAAACCTCTGACTCCTCTGGAAGTGGCTCAGCTCCACCACAGGCAGAGGGAGTTCTGCAAGGAGCAGAGGTGAGCAGCTCTGTGCCAATCCTCCCTAATTCCTGCACCTAATTATGTGCTGAACCCTACAAGTTGCCAAGGGAATCCTGCCTAGGGCAAGAGAGGAGATTTTGGAGGACAGGCAGATTCCTGCTGAGGCTCCCCAGAGGGGTGCTCAGGTGGGCCAAGCAAACCCTGGGCTGCTGTGCTCAGACAGTGCCAGGACATGTGCAGGGCCAGGCAGGCCAGGGAGGCAGCCACAGGAGTGGCTGTATTCTCTGTGCTGAGGCATCGTGGCAGGGTCAGGATGGAACCTGAAGGAACCCTCAGCCTTTGGGAAGGAAACCAAAGAGAGGAAACCCAGAGGATTGTGTGGATTCCTTATCACCCCTGAGGAGAGTTTGGAAGCGTGGGCTAGCTGGGGGACTGGATGTGCAAAGTGACAGACAGATGCTTGTGTTGTGGAAAAGGCACTTCCTGGCCTCTTTGGAAAACAGACTTTTTTTTTTTTTTCTTCTAGAAAGGCATCTGTGCTGTGAAAAAATGGTGGGGGAATGTAAGACTGCCTGAGGAGCTTGGAAGGATGAGGGTGTGTGAATTGAACAGAATGTAAGGAATTGTTCCAGCACAGGAGGGGCAGGGAGACACTGGTGACAAAGATGCTGTGTAGGGACATGGATTCCCATGGAATTTGGAGTCCCTAAAGCCCATGATCTTCTGGCACCACAAATCAAAGCCATCCTTTCCTCAAGGAGTGTCTAGCTTTGACTGTCACTTCAACTTTCACAGAGTTACAGAGGATTTAAAGCAGGGAAATATGATGTCACAATAATGAAAGCACAGCACTTCCACAGTGAAGGGAATGCAGGAAATATGGGATCAGTGATGTGTGTTTGTGAGAAGTCTCTCAAAAAGTAGAAGCAAAGAAATCTGGGGGGTTCTGCCACTCTTTGCTTTGTTGCAGAAATGACAAAGGTAGGAAAAACAACAAGAAAAGAAGGGGAAAAATTGAAGAAGGATTTAATTCAAGGAGAATTGAAGACATTTTAAGCAAAGTATATTGAGATGAGAAGTGCTGAACTGTTCCCTGAACCAGAAGTTCACCCCAGCCTCCCCCTCTGCCCCAGCTCAGGCACACTTGGGCCCATTGTAAGAGTTTTCTGTCATGCACACAGGTGTGGGGACGTGAAAGCTGTGGGGAAAGTAGGGTGAGAGACTGGGAAGGTGGAAGCTGAGTGAAGTTAAGGTGGTCACCCAATGCTTCATGTTAATCCTGGGTGATCTGTGTGGAATGTTCATGGGAGCAAGGGGGAGCAGTGAGCAAAGTGACCAGAACTTCTCATATTGCCAGATCTTCACTGATTCTCAGCTCCTTCATGACAGTCTGAAGTTAGGCCTGTGCCCTCCCCTGAGATGCCTCTGTTTGCTGAGAGTGGAACAAACAGTCCTAAAGTTTAACTCTTTTTTCTTTCATTTCTGTCTAATTTTCTCTAGTCTTTCCAAATATTGGCATCCTACTCTAACCCTCTTGGGCAGCCTGTGCTGAGAGTTTGTGGTGAGAGACAGTCCATCAGCATGCTGCAATATTTGTGAGGTAGTGCTAATAAAAAAACTTAATGGCTCTTTAGTCCCTACTTCTTTTTCAAATTCTACATCAGCATAACATATTTCCCCTCAGTGGAGCGGTATTTTTGCTCCATATTTCATGCATAAATTGCAGACAGTTGTCAACTCAGAGTGAAAGCAAGATGGCAACATTATCCATGAAAGTGCTTTAGGTAAATGATTCCTTCATTGCTCCCAAAAGGAAAAGACAAGACAGTGTGTAGCCATAATGTTCATCTGCAATATTTCTGATCTTTAGCTTTAGTCATACTAATTAGGCACACACTACTTACGTGACTGCAGGATGTGGATTTTTATCCTACTGTAGCAATCTGTGCACATCTGCCTTGGAAGGATGTTCAAATCAAGGGCAGCATTTCCAGAAAGATGCTCCAATGTACACCCAAAGAGGAAAAAATCTTAAAGAAATAATTTCCTGTCAGGCTGAAAGAAATAACTCTGTAATTAAACTTTGGAAAATGCTAAGTTTAACTGAAATATGGTCTAAAATTAGGACCACTGAAGAGTTGCTAAAAGCATTCCTAGCAGTGGAATTTTTTTGTGGTTTTTTTCAGATTTATTTTTCCATCTCTTTCTTAAGCAGATGCTCAAAGGTGTCCCCTGTAGTTCAGCAAGTAAGAGAGCAGTGCTCTGGGGTGGAAACTGGCTGCATCCTGTGGCTTCTCTTTTTTTTTTTTTTTTCTTTTCCTTATTATTTTGTTTTTAACCTTCCCCAAAGAAAATTCACCAGTTGTTTAGGCTAGAAGGAACATGCCCCTGTTTCCCAGGCAGAATCAGTGATTTGGGTATTAGAGAAGAACTCTCAATGCACAGGATTTCTAAGTTAGGTGGTCAGCACACCTCAGCAAGAGGCACAGTTAAAGCTCAACCACAGCAGCATTAGATTCAGTGGCACTGGCACTCCCTGACCACTCTTGGACATGGCAGGTTTATTCCATCTTTGAGTTAAATCCCAAATGAAAGAACAGAATTTTTTTTGCTGCAGATTTCCTGAGTCAGCCACTGACCAAGAGTCCCCAACCAGAAAATTATCCTGCAGTCAAAATTAGCTGTTTGCTGAAGATTTTGGAGACGTTCAGCCTGCTGCTGACTATATTTAGTCACTTTCTGCTTTCTCTATTCTCACACATATCTTAAAATTCCTGATAAGGAATAGAAGGAAAAGAACCAAATGCCACAGAGGGAGATTATTAGCTCGGCTGAAACTAAACAAGTCTGGAAATCGTGGAAACTGAGATCCCAATAACACCTCAAGGGAAAAGTTTTCCCAACACACTTTGGATAGTTCAGTAACAGGAATTCCAAATAAATCTTTGAACTGTCTGACAACCTTTGTCTGTTCAATATGAGCAGCATGCGATCCCAAGCCAAGTATCAATTCAGCTTTTTAAAAAAATACAAAGGAGAAAAAGAGCATTAGCTTGGTTTAGGACAATGCAATCATGGTACATTTGTTTCATCATGTGAAAGATGGTATGGAGTAGTCATGCAATTAAATTCAAGAGTTCATCTGCTGATTCCTAGAGAGATTCAGGTCTTTTTCCTTGCCAAAAGGAATTTGGCTGTAGATTACATTTCACATTCAAACGAGCTGAACAGTTTGGTTCTAGCACATACCTGGATGAGACATTTTAGTCTACCAATGAGTCACTGAGTGGCTTGAGACACTTGCTGATCATTTTCATCTTGCATGCATCACTGTATTTTGTTTGCCTCTGTAACCCAGGAGGGAGAGTCTTGTTAGAGTGATGTTCTTGTAGCTCAACTAAGTCTGGGTAAAGCCTCAAATCCCATCACTTAGAGGGGCTGTTCTTCAAGGGAAATATAAACTGGCTGGAGAGCCTGTGGGCAGAGTAACAGAAGTAATCACAGATCCTTAACTTGCTGTCATAACCTACAAAGACAGAGAACTGTGGCAAATCCATGCAATGCTGTTGCACAGAAGGGAATAATCTGTTCTGTGAGCTCATAATGGGTAAGACAAGAAATAATGTGTGTAAACTGCAGTGAGAATGATTAAAGGGAGACATAAAATAAAAAGAAATATTGGCAAAGGACAACGAAAGCTTTGGAATAGATTGTCTGGGGATGTGGTGAGGTCTGTTCCCGGAGGTTTTTAAGAGGAGGCCAGGAGTGCTTGGTTTTGATTAGACTTGGTTCATGGTAAAAAGATGGATTATTTGTTCTCTGAGGCCCCTTCTGTTTTCTGTGAAGTTATTGTTTATCCTCCAGGACTGCAGTCCTGTGTCCTGTGCTCTTGGTGTGCTGCAGGAGGCTCAGCAAGGAGTGTGAACTCACTCCTCAAACCACTGTGGTGTAGCAAATGCTGCCAAGGGTGAATTTTCATAGTTTACAAACTCAGTGAGAATGGAGTCTGAGGAATTTCCAATGAAGTCATCAAGGATCTCATGCATAAGATGTTCCAGACCCAACAGAAATAGGATACCTTAGGTGTTCCTATGAAACCTCAAAATCATGCGTGATTTTTCCTTTCTCATTATTAATTTTCTTCAAAGTCTTGTCAGGCTTTTTGTCTCCTTTGAAGACCTGATGCATAACAAATCCCACTGGGCAGCAGTGCTGGCAGAGTACTTCCTGTGATCTTCCTGGTTGTTACTAATTTCTTGGGGTCACCCTAATTAACTTTGTCAGGGGCTGTTGTGTGATACAGTCAGTGCAGACTGGCTGGACCCTGTACAGGTTTCTTCCTGATGATGATACAATATTCATTCTCAACAGATGAGATCTGCTTTTGGGGAAATAACTGGCTGGTTTTGGCTCAGTCACTCGGTTGCAATACTGAGTGATGTGTGCACCCAGGGACAGCTCCCCTTAATCTCTGATCCCTTGGATTTGCTGACCAGGACAGAGGAAAGTCACAGCCTTATTTCACTTCAAAGAAGCGAGGCAGATCAATAGCACAAGAATGGAAGTACATAGCAGAGCCCTGCTGAAAGGTGGAAGAACAAAAATTAAAAAAGAAAAGAGGAAAACAAACTCTGTTCTTCTGTCAGGCCATAGGGTTAACCCAGCTGCTGTGGTACTGGCTTGGAAAGAAACCTGTGGCAGACCTGTCTCCAATCACAGCTGCACCTCTCAGTGCATTGCCTTCCACTGCCCCTAGGAATTTGTATCACTTGGTTACTCATGGATTTGAAATTGAAAATTTACCAGTTATGTAAGAAATGGGGCAGAATGAACTCTGTAGTTGTGTGGCCCGTGAAACAGGCACCAAGAAAACATCTAAAAGGCGTCCACCAGACTTCCCAGGCAGAGGTTTGTTCCATGTCAACCCATTCCATCCCATCCCATTCCAAAAGCTGAAGAAAAAATTAGAATAGCCAAAAATCTGAATGACAGTAATGACCATAAACCCCCCTGATAACCCTTGGGCAGGTTTTCAACACAGCCAAGCTGAGTGTGCTGGGGAAAACATTGCTGCTCTGTGCACTGGCCAAATCGCTTTTTCAAGTGACCTTTTGTTGCAAACCATGTCTGCTACGTAAAAGGGAAATTAAAAATAAATAAAAGCTTGCAGTGGTTAGTTGATCAAAGCTTTTGTTTGCCCCTCTGCTCTCAGCAAAAAGCAATGTTACAGCCTCAGACTGGATGGGTTTGTTTGGTGAGATCTGATGGGAACTGATAACTTTGCAGACCTAGAAGCCAAGGAGGAAAAGGTAGATGGCTATCTGAGTTCTGCTTTTGGAGATTTTCCCCACAGTTGTTCTTTCTTGTAATTGTGAGATTTGACTTTCGTATGTCCCAAATGAGAACTTCTTAGTGGGTATTAAGCCATACTGACTTGCATAAGAAGGAAGATTAGAAATGGCATTAAATGGTGTCACAACTCTGTCTTGGGCCATGGTTCTAACATTTTTACCTTAGAAGTAGATTTAAGAAATAAAATTCAGACTGGAGCAGGTGTTGAGAAAGAGTCTTGGGATGTCAGGGAGGCCAGACAGCAGAACTATACACAAGTACAGGCTGCCACATGAGCCAGAGGTGTCTGAATTATCTTTAAACTCAGTGGCTTGAGGGCAGAAAGAAAGAAACCCCTTTGTTCAGAAATGTGCCCTGTGCCTCTCCCAGTAGGGATAGAAAGGAGGGAGAAAACAACCTAATACTTTTCTGTGATGGTGTTGGATGAACTTTTGATTGGCCTTGTGTGAAGTGGTAGTGGGAATTGCAAAGAACTGTTCCTAATGATTTGTGGTACCTCTTGCATTTTCTCTTCCTGGGAATTTGAGGAAGCAGTCTGTGTTTTTATTCTAGACTGGAAAATCTTGGCGTGAGGGCTGTTCACTTTAAAAAGGCATAAATTAATTGAGCCAGTTCCACAAAACTATGGTGATGCTGGAGTTTCTGTTCTAGTACATACCTGGAGGGCAGGAGTGAGGGCTCTGCAGGAAGAGAAACATGAATATCTCACTCTGATGCTGGTGTCCTGGGAGTTTTCACTTGTCTTTTTGTTTTTTATCAATAAAAACTTGCCAGTAGAATTCCCCGTAAGATCACTATGGCCAACGTGTCAGGAGAATTCAGTAGTCCCTCATTGTCACCTCCTTGTGCCATTGCAAAAATTTTTGCCTTGTACAGCTGCAAAACAGAATGTCAGAGAGCTCAGTTTCCTGACGTGCTCAGAGGGTCACAAGGCTATCTGAGAGCAAGAACTATTATTTTCCCTGCCACATCCATCCAGATATTCCCTTCCCCTGCACAAATCTTGCTACTTTTTGCAGCTGTACAAGGTAAACATTTTTGCAATGGGACAGGGAGGTGACAGTGAGGGACTACTGAATTCTTATGACGAGTTGGCCAAATCAGTCAAAGGGGGGACTGCAGCTCAGCTCTGCGTACCCAGTGCAGATCTGTGCAGAACTCACCAGAGCTTTGGCTTGAAGCAGCCAAAACTTTTATCTCAGAGCTGCATCACTGGAGAGAATCCTGGAGAGAACAGCCTGTTCCATCCCTGATGCCCAGAGGAGATATAATGAAATGCCAGGACTGAGTTACAAAACTGCAATCAAGGAACATAACACAGGTTTTTAAAGGTGGGCTGGGCAGTCAATGCAACGGGCTCTCAAGAGAAAGGCTGTAAATTTTTCAGCACTTCAGATAAGTAAATAGATTAGGACTGGAAGATTTTATGAAACATTTCTAGTTCCATGAGCAGTTGTCAGACTTGAAGAGAGTTTATTTGCACAGCAAAGCTGCCTGTATCTTAATATCATTTAGTGCAGGTGTTACCAGGCAAAATTGCCATGCTTTATGTTTCAGGGATCAAACTAGATCCTGGCAGTAGCCTCCCTTAGCCTTGAAGGATACAGGAGGGGTGTGGGAGGGGCAAGATGCAAAGGGCTGCTTGTTCAGTCAAGGACCATCCTCTTACCACAGACAGATTTTCACGACCATTATGGGGCATGTTCAGGAAATGTGATAATGAATAGCTGTGTGAATAAATAAAGCCAGTTAGCAAAACCCCATGGAACACTCACAACACATTCTGGTTCCTGTAACAGGATATTAATGACTGTGTTAATTAGGCAGTGTGGAAGCAGCTTACAGTGTCAGAGACACAGAAAATTACAATTTCAATGGCAGGATATTGAAATATTCCCTCCCACAATGCTTTTTGTTCAAGCCTCATAATTTTAATGACATTTACCTTGTGTTTTACTGTTTGCTAAGGAGACTGAATTTGATGACTCTCAGAGGAGCCTCAGAGGATCACGATTACCAAGGTGACTTAAATTTCTTCACGCTGCGTTAGAAGAAAGAAACTTCCCAACAGAAACTCTCCTCTCTGGGGTCAGGCATGGCTGGTCAACCAACCCCATATATGGGTCGTTAACATATAGAAATTGGGAATTTCAAATCTCATAGTCTTAAGGCAATAGACTGAAGAAGAAGAGATGTTTCTGTTTTCTCAGGCAACAATTTGTACCTGCATGTTTTGGAGCCAGTGGAAATAGTGTATTAGTCATTCTCAAAGACTGTTTGGTACAAGCAGAAAAAAAAGTATTTCCCAGTATTTTACTGTCTAGATCACTGCAAACATCTATCCATTTTTAGAACTCATTTTTCAGTGACTATTAAGAACTCCTGCCTTGATGCATTTCGTCTATGTTTGTGTTCAGAGTGTGGGCTGGCTGATGTTGAACTGGGAAAGGGAAGGCAGCAGAGTTACAGCATTTGGAAATACAAAGAACCCGTGAAATCATCCATTCTTCCATCTGCCTATGCATACATAACATTCTGAAAGGTTGCTGGATGGATTTTTCTACCACTTGCAATAAGAGATAGCTCCAATGTCTTAGAAACACATTGCTATGGAGAATTTCTAGATATTCCATTTTCACAGTCTTGTCTAGAAGAGAAAAAATTCATCTTCCATCCACTGGGTAATTTCAGTGCACAGTGGCCAGGAAACAGATCTGATTGCCTGTGTTCTTCTCCTGAGAGAGGCTCTGGAGAAGCCCTCTGAGAGCCCTCAGAGGTGGGAAGAGCTGCCAGAGAATGATGAACATTCTCCATTTTCTGTGTTATTTAATGGGGTGAAGATTCCTGATTTCATCCCAGTTCACAGCATCTAAGTGGTCATTTAGGAAAGGTTGAAAACTCCTGGCATTTGCTACTGTGGGTTTCCTTTAACGGTGTCAGCACATTTCCTTGGAGCCACGACTCTGGGCTGTGTGGATGGATAGTGGAGAACGTTTTGTTTATATTTAGACTTGTTCCAGCCATGAAATTAGTAGAATAAATAAAGATAGAAGTACAAAGATTAGAGAGGTTTTAATTTGGTACAGGCACCATTAATGGTTTATTTACTTTGTGTTCTTGTAACTTGAGCTGTCTCTCGATAACTAAAAATGCTCCAGAACAGCTGCAGGGATCAACAGGGAGAGGAAGACAGAGCCAAAAGGAGTAGAAGCCAGGTAGCCTGGGACAGGTATGGCAGGCCATGTTATTTTTGGGTGATGTGGGTGGATATTTGCAGATCCCACAGAAAGGAGGTCAGCTATGAGTAGCATCAGGATGGTCTCTGATATCTTTTTGTGGCTTATTAGCAGAGTAAAATTAAATTAAATAGCGCCACAGAGTTGGTAACAACATAATCCTCTGGAAAATGTGTTAGAAAGCGCTTCCTCAGCCATGACAGGGGTTAAGAGAGAGTGAATTCAGCACAAGCTCTAAATGTGTACATGATTACTGTGTCCTTCCCTGAGAATGAGAAATGTTTGCAGGAGCCCAGGTGAGTCAAACTGAGATGCTTCCAGGAGTTCCTTTCTGAACTCAGGATTTCAGCCCTTACTGCTCTGGGGGGGAAGACCCAGCATCACTTCCACTGGAGGCAGAGTGTTCACAGCATCCTAAAACCTGCCAGTGAACCATCTGAAATTCACGCTCACAGGTTCTCACACCTGTGCTCTGTGTCTTCCCTGAACAACGGTGCTGACCTGAAAAAGGCATTTTACTAAGGAAAAATTGGTTTATCAGGCTGGTCAGTGGCTGCTGGTGCCTGCAGCAGATCCAAGCACTGGCTCACGCCTGCTGTGCTGCTGTTTGATGCCAATGCACCCTCATCCTGAGAGGGAAGCAGAGGAGGCTTTTCCCACCTGTGCCACTGGATCACTCCTTCACCTCTGCTCATCTCTATGACTCAATTATCTCCCACATTCAAAGGGAAATACTTCCCTAAATCATTCAAAGGATGAAGAGCTGGTCCAAGTTTGTGAAGTAACTTTGTAATTCTGGTTGGAAAAACTCTAGAGAAGAGTGCACAGCACAAATGGTTTTTTGAGTTGTACTACCTAAATTCACCTGACTTTTGATTTCTTCCTGTGTTTATTTCTGTATTTATTGCACATATTCATCAAGCTGTATTTAGAAAGTCTGATGTAATCACATTCATCATTATGAGATGTGGTATTTTCCTGGTGCTTCATTTTATTATCCTTTGCAGACAGTAGAAAGAAATTCCAGCTCAGTCCTGGCTTTAGAACAACTTTTGCTTTTGTTTTCAGTCAAACTAACATTTTCCTTCATTTAATGTTATCTTCTCCCAGCCTCAAGATGAAATCAACAAGTGTTGGTTGTTGAGGCTTCTTTCCATCCATAAGGAATTCCAGGAAGTTCTCCGATGGGACCCTGGAGTGGTGCTAGTTCTGGTATTTTTCTTTCAAGAATTAAAACCTTTCCTGGCTTGATATATAAACAATTGTCTGAGTACAGCTTTAAGTGCTCATGGAAACATACTGCCAGGTAGGAACAGACCACTGGAACTCAGCTCCAGGCCCAAACCCTAGAGAACTGCAATCATGTGGAAGAGATGTGATGCTTCCATTTATGTGTTTAGGAGTTGTTGAGTAAATTTTATCCCTGATTTACAGCTTGCCCAAGGAGACTGTGGAGAAACTGCAGGGAAAGTTTTAACTCTGGTGAATGCCTGCAAAATAATTATAGTATATGCTGGGATTTTGCAGTTCTCTGGCTTTTGGATTTACAATTCATGTGAAGACTTGTCCAATACTTGGACAAGTATTGACCAAGTTCAAAGCTCACCTTGAGCTTTGAGATTTTTGCCAGAAAAATCCCAACAAAGGAATTCCTTTCTCTTCAGTGCTTGACAGCTCTCTGACAGGTAATGTTCTCTCCATTCTTCTTGTCTATCCCAGAACAAGCCCAAGCTGGTGATTCAGCAGTGTGTAAGATGGGAAGTTTCTTTAGACAGGCAGAGTTCTTTGCAGGTTCCAGTGAATATCCAGACCCTTGCCAAGGGCACAGTTTGCTGTGGGTACTTCTCCAGTCACTCCAGTGCTGCCTTTTGATTGATTACTGCTTGCAGTCCAGAAAAAGGAGAGATTGCAATTGCCAAACAGATCTCGTTAACTTAAAAGCACAAGTTGATGAATCAATGCTACACATAATAACTCTTCCTTAATGATCTAAGCATCTTAAAAGCTCAAATTCCCTTTCATCATATAACTTCTCACCAACACTTTCCCAAGCAAGTGACTGAACTCCCTCCATGGAAAGCAGTCATGATCGGTTCTGGGGAACACACTGCCACAATTTATCAGCTGTAGATCCATCATTCCAGAGGTTCAAGAAGCAAGTTATTAATTAATTTGTTCTGTACTTTGCCTGAGATTATTCTAGGTGATTCTGGCCGTCTTTCCAGCCTCTGGTTTTCCAAACTGACAAAAATCTGGGAGATAGATGGGTGTTACTACCTCCTGTTGCTGCTGAGACATCAGCTCCTCTTTCACTCCAACATTGAGATGCTTTTGATGCCAGCACCATTTCTTCCTTTGCAGCAGAGAGAATATTCAGTCTTGCTGATTCTCTTTATATTATAAAGGCCATAATATCTCCTAGGATGGAGCCTCCACCGCCTCTCATGCCAAGATGTTCCAATGTTCATTCTTCCTTTGAGTGAAAACACTTTCACTTAGGTATAAATGTACATCAGATACAAGCTCACACCTTCTCTTCATGTGCAGTCATGGAGGACAAGAAGGAGACAAATGAGCAGCACTTCTCCCTTTTCCCTGTGCTGTGGCCCAGGCACCAGGCAGCTGCTCTCTTGTTTTGCTTATTCACCTGCCATTGCCACTAACACTAGAGACAAGATGTCAGCAGACATTTCACCAGACATCTTGAGCCAGAAAACAAGTACTGAGCTTTGAAGTCTTTGAATTAAGAAATATAGAGGTAGTTAAAAAGCACCAACAACACAACAACAAGATGTACGGGCTTGCAGTCTTGCCACAGCACTGTGACCATTTCAACAGCTTTATTTATTACCAGCGTCTTGGAAGGAAATACAAACCTGTAAGCCAGAGGATGATTAAAGAGTGAGCTGGGGAAGTTTAGACTCCTTCAGAATACATTTGAGTAATGAACTGCATTTATCATGTCTGTTTAAAGGCAAGCTAATAAGGACAAAGGGTAAATCTTCACCAAAAATTAACTATGGATTCTGGGTTTTATTTGCGCCTGTGTCACCCAGCTGTCTAACACAAGCTCTCTATACTTGCTTGCCAGAACAAGTACTTTCCAAGCCCATGATTTCTTCTCAGGCAGGAGGTAGATCCACACTCAGCTGTTGTCCACAGCTGCAGACCGTCAATACGCACTGTGCTGGCAAACACAGATAGCTCTTCCCAAGAAAAACTTACTCCAGGCTGAATTCACTGCTCTGATACCTTCTTATCTCCTGCCAGCATCAGTTCTCTCCCAAATTCCAACCTCTACTGTCCCTCTGCCTATCTGGGGTTTAGCTGTTTGTACATCCCTGTGGTGCATTCCACCCTCTATTACCCCCAAGTCCAGACTGGGTTTGCAGATCCAGACTGGCTCCTTCTTTTCAGCATCACTGGGAGGTTTCACTGTGCTGCCTGAGGAGCCAGAGCTGGGACCCTATGTGCAGTACGACTCTTGCTTCTGGTCACAGCAGCCCCAGCCCCTCCTTGTTTGCAATGAGTGCTCAGAACTGGGCATAGCCTGGTTGGAGAGAAAGTCTCCAAAGTTACTCTCCTGAAAGGCAAGGCACACAAACTGGAGGTGTGGTGAGGCATGAGATAGGTCCTTGGAGTGCAGGATCAATACTCCACTTCAGTTCACTTCCATTTCCTCACTAACTTCTTCCCTGAGAGGAAACAGTTCATAATGTTGTGTCATTCTGCACAGAGAAACCCGTGTCATTGTGCACAACCTGCCCTGTGTTGTTGAGGTCTGTGGCAATAAGACACTCTTGCACACAATTATTTTTGTCATGAGATCTTAGAGATAACTGAGGTTAGTTACCAGTGTTGGATATGTTCAGCCATTAAGAGTGATATCTTCAGCTTCATCTGAGTGGGTTTTGACAAGTGCTTTCACTCACCACAGAAGCTAGGAGTTGTCAAGGCCAAAAATAAATTATGGTGATGTGCAAACTCCTCTGCAGGGAAGTCACAGCTCAATATGCAACATGCAAACAATAAAATGGTTTCTATAACCAGCTGCCTACCTGGCAGGGATGAAGCCATGAAGCCTCCTGTACACAGTACCAGCCACTGCCAGCTCTAGAGGAACACCACTGATGTTCCTACATTGCTTCACAACCTCTTTTATGCCTGAGTGTTGGTCAAGCTCTTGAACAAAACCCTTCAGTTCACTTTTTAAAATCTGTGTGTAATTACTGAGCCGTGTCAGCCGTCACCAGACAGCGGAGCTGCTGCAGAACAGCCTGGAGGAGGTGTTTGTTGGAGAGGGTCAGAGCCACAGGATTTGTAATTGGACTCCTTCAGAGTTCAAGTCAAGGGCCTGCTTGGTCCTCAATATGGATGAGGGTTTGCAGATTCCATTAGTTCAGAGGTGTCTGAGCTCAGTTTCCATTTGAGGCTCTGTGAATGATGTCCCACACAATGTCCTCAGCAGGATTTGCTGTATGTGCTTAGGCTGGAGCAAATATTTCCCTGTCTGAATTTCTGGATTTGTTTTCACTTTTCAAACTTTGATCTCCTTCTCTGACTCTGGCCATATGTTTTCCTTTCTCTCCCTCTTTTCCTTTGACTTGCACTATTACCTACTGAATTTACAGCCTGTTTATGTTGGTCACCAGCCTCAGAACCTGTCCAGGGCTCCCATTCTCTAAGCACTTGGATGAATCACTCTTCTTTGCAAGATGATATCTGTTGTCAGTGTTCCAAAATAACAACCAAACTGTAAAGTTCTACTCTGTTGAATTCAGTGGCCATTTTGCGGTGACTGCAGTCCAGACAAATTACAGTATTTACATATTTGTTTATCTGTCTTCATTCCTGACCTTGGGATGGATATTTTCTGCAGTTTCTTTCAGATGTTTAAGTGGGAATCCAGTACAAAATTAGAAACTGGATTCCATGTATGTCATTTCCCTGACCACACTAGTATTTTTCATTTAAGGGCAACAGCCACAAACCCTGTCTGACCAGAAAGGGCTTCTGTTTGCCTCTGTAATTGTACGTACCTCAGGGGACCCTGGGAAACTGTGTTCTGACTCCTGACAGGAGAGCATGGAGTACATGACATTGGTACCTTGCTTTTTTGGTCAGCATTTTAATTCCAGTGCTGAGGAATTAGATGAGGATCAAAACCCTGAGGGTTTTGTCTTCAGAGCATCTGTGTGATGCAAAAGTAATGGTGCTGCACTGGTGGAGGGAGTAGAAAGCCTGTTTGATTCACACAGTATTGTCCAAGGTCTCATTCCTACTGTTGGTTTGTCACATACAGCTTCTTGAAGAATTCATGAGTCTGTCACCAGCTCTGAGATGAGCAAAACTGCTGGACTGCAGAGAGTTTTAGAAATGCTCCAAAGTCATAACAATTTTGCAACGTACAGCCTTTGCAAAGGAACATGGCCTTAAAGTTGCATAAACTTAATTTCTTAAGTAAAAAGACAACAGAAGAAGGAGAAAAAAAATTCCATAATCACTTTTTTGTGTAGCATATGTGGCTGATTCCTGCCTGGTCTGGCAGGGGAAAAAAAAAGGGCATTGGTTGGAATTTACTCCAACGTCAGAGAGTCTGAAATAGGAAACATGGGCTCATTTTAAACAGCAAGGTGATTAAACCCTGGAACAGGCACCTCAACAAAGAACCAACCTTTCAATCTTGGTGTCACATTCTCAGTAGGTTTCTTTCTGGACCATGGGTTGAACTTGATAATGTAAGGTCTTTCCTCAAATATGATTTGTTGAGCCCAATAGGATATACAGAATATCCATTAAAGATTAGGAATTTATGGTTTATCATTGTGAGCACAGAAAATTCTGAGCCCCCAATATTTCACATGACTTAAATCAATATTAGCACTTTCTTGTTTCTTGCAGGTGGAAAACCACATTTGCAGATGCCTGTGCATAGCTGGAGAGGGAAGAAAGTGCCTGGGGAGGGCTGGAGGCTCTTTGGGTGTTTGGAGAGCTGTGGGACACGACAGGAATTCTCACAGGGTTCTGTCTCTTGCAGGGACTGGTGGAGTCCGTTGGGACCACCTCACTTGCACTTCTCTTCCCTTTGTGTAGGTAGGAGAAACCACGAGTCTGGAGAAGAATAAACATCAAAGTATCCGAGAGACTTTTCTTCCTACTCCTGGCGCTGTCAGATCTTGCCAAAGCGTGAAAGGAGCTGCTCAGATCTTCACTCTTTTATTTCCAGTTTCTGCTGAGGGTATCTCAGAACATTTCTCTGCCAATCCCATTTTCATCCCAGCTATCACGAGATACACAGCTGATTGAATGGCAGTTATAGTTGATCTAAGACTGTATTGAACAGCAGATTGACATCTCTGTGTAGGGGTTTTACTTTCCAAGGTCGTGACTTGGAGAAGTAAATTAGTCTCAGGTCTGTGTCCAAACACCTGGCTGGATTAAGGAGAAGGCTTGTGTGCCTGAGTCTATCATTATTGGTAGAACTCACATGGGGAGAATCTGCTGCTGTACCAAACCATCCCTGGAGATAAACTCTGTCTGTGCTCACTCTCTGTTCTCCCTGAGCTCCACGAAGCTGAAATCCCACTTCTTTTGAATTCAAGGGAAATTCAGATCCTATAAGAAAATCAGCATATAGGTAGGGTTAGGGTTAACACATACATGTGACACACTGAGCTCTGTGATGTGTGTAGTATGTTTACAAGCACTTGTGCTGCTTTTCTCCTGCTTACATTGGCTGTTGGGATCTAGGAAAGGTGTAAAGGCTGGAAACCCTGCTCTGGAGGGAACCTGTCAGAAAATAACCATTCTTGGTGTTCCCTTGGGCAGTACTGAGGCAGCCCCTGCTCTCACAAGCACCTCTCACCATCGGATCCCTCTCTTGTTTATTTCCACAAAAATGTCTCTCTTGTTCCTTCGCTCCCCGTTCCTGCCTCATGGCCTCGCGGTGACCGCGCGCTGCCTTGACAGAAATCTCTGGCTGGAATGATGTGCTTTGCCAAGGTTGTCTTTATTTAGACAAGGTTTCTTCTTTCTGAATTCTCTTGTGGGAATGGAGGGGTCATAAAGCAACTGCTGCACCCCACATGGGGTGTTGAGGGGTAAGGACCTTTGATATTTGTGACTTGCTTAGTGTCTTCTCACAGCTTTTTACAGGGAAAACAGGAACTTCTGAATAATTTAGCAGTGTGGTAGACAAGAGGGATTTTTCTGCCTTGAGTATAAGCATGTCAACCACTGGGGGCAATCCCTGCTACCAAGACAGTCAGGGCAGTGGCTGTCTTAGAAATCCCAAGTCACTCCTTCCCTGAGCAGTTGCAAAGAAACTGTGGGTAGGGTTTTTCCTCCCTTCACCACGTACCAGAACCAGGAGACTGCAGCACAGGGAGAGTGGCACTGAGGAGTGTGTTGTGTTAATGTTGGAGGAGAGCCTCACCCAGGTCAGCCCTCCCCAGGCACTGTATCTGCTGACAGCATTTATCCAAAAGAGCTGGCACTCAGGCACAGGAAAGGTCACAAACTGATTAGAGATTAGAGAAAGCAGATTTTCCCAGGCCAGTGACAAAGCCCAGGACAGAGTTCTGGCTCATGTTAAACTAACAACCTTTCCTAAATTTATATTAATCAGGCATAATATATTGACCTGGGTTTAATAAAAGCAAATTCTGTACGTATCAGCAACATTTTTCGTGCTGGGTGTCAAGCCTAACACAAGGAGCTGAGATATGAACCAAAGTGTGCATAACAGAACACATATTTAAACTAGAAACAGAATTTAGAATTGTGATCCTGCCCCTCAGTGTGGGCTGTTCAAGCTGATAAGCCAGGGCAGGAGAAGGGTCTGAGCATAGGTATCAAGTTCATTTCCCGACAAAGAGGGATTTGGATGAATATTTCATCAGTTCAGAAAGGTCTTGACAAATACGGATGTTTAAAAATACCAGTTATTGTAAAAGAGGTCAACATCTACTTAGAGTAGATTTCATGGGCTTTCAACCAGATAAAATCAGACATTGCTCCTTGTTTGGGTGCTGTGACTGTCTCCTGAGGTTCACCAAATCTTTTCCTTTCAGGAAGGTGGGAAATGGCAGCCCCAGACAGAAGAGATGGATTTGGCCAGAAAAGGATTTAAATCAGCAAACTAATGTTGCTGATGATGCTGCTTATTTCAGATTTTTATGTGCGCAAGAGAGATATTTTGCAGTAGACAAGTAATTCCTATCTCTGGATCAGGATCTGAATAATGGAGTAGAATTGCTGCATCACCACTTCAGCCTCCCTGGTGAAATCTCTGAACTCTTGCACCTTGCCCGAGGTGGAATTTGTAAATATCCCTGGCAGAAACAGCCTTCCTGCCCTGCTGGTGTGACTTATGAGACACAAATTCACCCCAGGCAATCAATAAGCATGAGTGTGCACATCACTGAGGGACAAAGTTACAGTTGTACAGTCACAACACATCATGGAGCAGGGACTTCCCTGAAATAGACAATTTTCTCAGCTGCATGCAAAAATCAAAGTACAAGAGCTGTTTTTACCATTAGCTTTGCTGTGACTTAGTGGTTGGACTGATTATGCACATGATTTTACTTTTAAGTACTCCTAAAGGAACACTGAGGCTTGTGACATGCTGGGTGATTTTTACTGAGGGCTGACTAGACTTTGGGATATGACTCAGTGTCTCCTTTTCTCTTATTCTGCTTTAGAACTGGCCCCACTCAGTGTGAACCTGTGGACCTGTTTGAAATCTTGAAATACTTGAATGTCTAAACAATTGAAACACTTCACATTTATATTTTATCCTGTAGCATAGACTTGGCTGTAAGCTCTGCTGAAAGATGAAGTTTGCATCCCAGCACCCTGATTCCTCCCTGGATGTGGCACTTGAGGACAGGATTTACTGGTGAAAGTGGCAGTGATGCTGGGCTTCATGATCTTAAAGATCTTTTCCAGCCTGAATGATTCTGTGATTTTGTGATTCTGCATGAGATGGTCAATTCTGCAATTCATGCAACTGCATGAGTGGTCTAAAACCACTGACTTCAGTGTGTGTGCCCTGTTTCCAGACACACTGTGATTACTGGGCCTCAAAAATGCTCTTCGAAATCTAGAACTACATTTGGTGATAGCTGTGCAAGAAATGATACCTAATAAATTTGTCAGCAGTTAAGTCTGGCAAATTGTATGCAGATGGATTCAGTACAAACAGCCTGCACAGCTGTGAGCCTGTAAGTGTGGAGGGAGGGAGAGAAGGAGCCCCTGTGCCCTGGCAGGATGGTTGGAGGGCATTTTTTGCTAGTGAGAAGCATTTTGATCCAGGTGCCTTTATATTTCTGCACTCCAGGTGCTTTCCTTACTTCTTCAGTGCTGACTGGAATCATACTGGGAAGAGCTGTTCGGATGCCAGGAATGTGAGAGTTGGTTGAAGTAACAAATCCATCACCTGTACGCACCAAGGCAGCACTGACCTCAGCACAATGAACACAACCTGCTTTAGCTGACTGAAAAGAATGCAGAGGTGGGCAGGGGTTGTGGGAGCTCCCAGGGGCACCCTTTGGGTTTGGTGAGGGGCAGCTTTGTGAAAGGCCAAGGTGAGGGTGGTTTTTGGGGATAAGAAGGAGCGGAAGCACATTCAGCCTGAGATGGGTGAGTGGCCTGGCAGGAACACTGCAGCCATCCCAGCACACTCTGACAGAGCCTGGGGCTGCCCTGGGCACTACAGAGAGGCTGGGGCAAGGCCAAGCCTGTCTAATGAGAGCCCAGAACTGACCAGCATCAGTAAGAAATGCTTTGCTTGATGCTAGAAACACCTATGAAAAACTTCCCATCCATTGGTGCCAGATAGAAAATATCCCCATCACAGCATGGTAAGGGACAGGTACAGTGGGCAGCACCAGTAATGCTGATTTGCTGCACAGAAAAGTCTCTTTAGAAAATTCAGGTCTCACAAAGAAAATTCCAGAGTGGATAAAAACAAAATATTGAAAATGGAAACCAATACTTGCTAATCACTCTGTTATTTGTTACCCTCCCTCTGCACAAACACAATACTCACTGCTTCCTCTATTCAGTTGTGTCCTTGAGCAGAATTTCAGTTGCATCTGTTAGTTTTTTAAGCAGTAAAAAAAAATAGTTTCGAACCTTTTTGTAAGTGCCTGAATGGGCTGTTGTGTTCTACACACATACACAGCAGTTTCTGCATTCACACCACAAAGGAACCACAAAAAAAGGCAGACAGGGAATCGAGCTGGAATTACAAGAGCTGATACCCTTACTGCCTGCTGAATGCCGGCCAAAAAAGCCAAAGCCACCCACCACAGACTGAGGTATGAGAATTGTTGCTGCTGCAGCAGTGCTGGCGAGGCTGAGCACGCCCGAGCTCCCTCCTGCTCTGCCCCTGTCCGTCCACTGGGGTCACTCACTCCAACCCCAGCCAAAATACAGATGCTTAATGCAGATCCTGCAGTCTAACGAGGGAAAGTTCCACCTCTCTCAGCTGCCTTCTAACTAGAACGAATCCTCATTTTGACCCTAAAACTCCTTTGAAAATGTGTGAGTCTGGTTCTGGGCAGGATTAACTGGCCCAGGCCGAGGAGCTGAGGCACGGCAGAATTGAAAATCAAACATCATCTGTGTCGATGTCTGAAGTGCTGCCAGCAGTGCTGGTTCTGCTGACTGACATCTGACCTCAGTGAAATTGTGTGCTCTGGGCAGGACACCCATGGCACTTGCCTTATGCCACTATTACTGGCCTTATGACTAATATACTTGTAATTATTTCCTGACCTGGGGGCATCAAGCCTGGAAGAGAGGACCACATCAGTGCTTAGGTACTAACATTGCTGGGTATATGTAAAAGAGAACAGCTCCCACTGTTCCTGCTGACTTCTTTTCCTAGAAATGAATGCAAGACTTGCAGAGAAAACAAGCTCTGTTTATAGTCTCAAGGACAGGAGTACAGCTGAGTTCACGGGGTCCAGGATTCTGGCCCTGTTTCCACTGCTGTTCAGGAATTCTCTTCAGTAACAATTGAATAAATCTCAGACTCCTCCTGCTCTATTTTCTGCTACTTTGGCTCATTCTCCATTTTTTAAAATTATCCAAATGACCCCCAAGTTTCATTATATGCCTTTTGGTGTTTTACTTTGCCACAGTTATGATCTCTTATTGCCACAGATTCCCTGAGCCCAGGGGTCTCTGGGAGCTGCTCCCACAGCTCCCACAGGCTCAGCGATGCCTGTTTGTCCTTGGGAACATGCAGCCAGTGATTTGTCTGCTGAATTAAAACCCTCATGCACTGCTTTGCTTTTTCTTTTTTACTGTTTTGGGTACAAACTGGAAACTTTGGGTTTATTTTGGTATGTGCTTTTGAAACTTGACTGAAAAGCTGTAGCATTCTAGATTGCCCATAAACTTAAACTGTACATTTTTCTAAAGAAGTGCCAGAGGTATAAAGGAGGAAAACAAAAGAGCACTCTCCAGGTTATTCCCTGTGTAAGAATGAGTCAACTAAATAAATTGATATTTGGACAAGAATTTTCAGTGCATCATCTGAATTGTTTACTACAAAAGAAGAAGATAAGTGAAGAAAAAAAACTGTTAGGAGGATGAATTCTTTGTGGTGCAGTGTGCTCAAGCTCTGCCCTAAACTGTCTTCACTGATGGGAAGTTGCACATTGTTGGTGGCCTGAATTTGAGAGTATTCCAGAACTAGAATTACTTTTGTGATAAGACCACCTCTCTAAAGTCCCCTAAAATATCAGCTCTTTACAAATGCATCTCATTTCACAGAATCACAGAATCACTGAGGCTGGAAAAGTCCTCCAAGATCATCAAGTCCAGCCTGTGACAGATCCCCACCTTGTCACCAGCTCAGAGCACTGAGCCCAGGCATTCCTTGGACACCTCCAGGGATGGGGACCCCACCAGCTCCCTGGGAAGCCCTTTCCAATACTTTACAGCCCTTTTGTGTGAAAAAATTCTTGCTGAAATTCACCCGATTTCCTAACTTTTGAGTAGCACTGTTGGGCTCTAGTCCTTCTCCTCCATAAATGTGACAAGTATCACGGGGTTGGATGGTTCTGGCAAAGCCTCACAAACACCCCAGGCCTCGATGGAAATGGAAAGGGAGGAGAAGAGTGGGGCAGAGAGAGATAAATTAGCAGCAGAAAAGATGAGAACAGCTGAGGCTTGCAAGTTTACTGAAGGCCTGGAGAAGGTAGAAGCATGGGTGTGGGCACGTGCAGGAAAGCTCGTGAAGTTTCTGCATGAGTTGTGGCAGGGGTGAGGGGCTGCTCCCTCCCCTCATGGCCCAGCAGCACACTTAGTGTTCAGCTCACCAGTCTGGAGACTGTGGGCTCAGTTTATGCACACTCTCTCCAAGAGCCAGCTCCTGGGACTGCAGACAACAAATCCTGCTGGTAAGGAGTGTGTTCCTCAGACAATAGATCATCCACAGGCTTCATTTTGTTCCTGTTTCACAGGGCAGAACCTGCTCTCTCTACATTCTCCAGGGTACTGGTATTGATCTTCATTAAACCAGCCCCAGAAGAATGGAAGTGCAATCACAGGAGTGCTGGAGAGAGTTACAGCCCAGGGCCTGGATGCTTTAGTGGTGGCAGTTTAATAGACCTGCCATAAATGAACGGCAAGACAAAAACAATGTGCTGTGGGAACCATAAATATGTGATTATGAAATAAGAAACCAGGATTCCCAAAGTGCTAACAACGTCCTGGCATTCCATTTAATAACTATAAATCTGCCATGGCTTGAGTTAAGTGAATTCCCCTCAGCATATTAAACTCTTTGTTTACAGGGAGAGTAATTACTGTGACTTTTAGTGCAAATAAAAGATCCCCAGTCCAGGATATGTAAAACTGATCATGGACATCTCAAACTAATCTGAAAGGCTCCCTCTGACATTGGGGGAAAAGTCCCTAAACTGTTCTCAGGCAGGAGGACCTGTCTGTACCCATTCCTGCACATACCTGCAGCCTTTCCCAGTGTGGTGGGTACAGGAAGGGGTTAAAGCCTCCTGGTGGTTGCTGGTGTGGGCACGGATGGATTGCAATGTGCAGTGTGCAATGTGTCAATTGCAAACCGAGTGGGGAGGTTTCTGTGGGAGCAGCAAGGTCAGATCCCAGCAACAGGAATTAAGGATTTCTGAGTTTAACCTCGGTTCTGACACTGTTTTAAGAGTTTGGAGAAACCAGAGAACTTCAGCAGGGATAAATGGATGATCAGAAAGCTCACCCACCTTACAAGGAAGCTTGGCAGGTTCATTAGGATGTATTTCCTACTGCATGTGAAATGTGCCAGAACATACACCTGATAACATTTACAAACAGCCACAGATAAACTAAGAATGCTTTAAAATGTTTGTTACAAATTCAGTGGGAGCAACAGGAATGGTTCAGATACAAGAAAGGAATGGGAATGGTGTAGTAAACAAACTAAATACCATCTTTCAGGCCATGAGGCTGTTGAGGAGTGACAGCCTTGACTCCCTTCCACCACAGACAGTGAGAATTCCCAAGGGTGACAAGCAATTACCAAATGGACTCCCAAGGACACTGGGCAGCCACTGCCCAATACTGGAATCTGGATTGAAACTGAGCAGTAGGGAATGTGCTTAATTATGCCTCAGGGAGGAGTGAAAGATGAAAATAAGACTGACGTCAATCTAGTGGTCCTCAGAAATAGTCACTGAATAAATGTTTGGGTGAGAAGAAAACAAACTGGGTAACTTTATACATGGTGGCAAAGGATAGATGTTGGAGTCACAGGGTCACATCCAGAATGAGGAACTCCTCAGTTGGTTTATGCAAACCCTTCCTGGAATTCTTCTGAAACAAGAGGTTGCTCAGATGTTATCAGGTTCCTAAGTTGTGATCTTTGATGGAGATCAGAGGGTGGAGGAAACAGAAGAGTCCTGTCCTTTTCCCTTTCCCATGTGCATCACACTCAGATTCCTATACTCCCTCAATGCAAGGTGCTTGCAGTGGCCTAAAGATTGTGCACAGGTACAGACCTGCCTGGGACCATGCTGAGAGTCCTTCTGACCAAGAACTGTGCTGGGTCCCTGCAGCAGCAGAGGAGGGTCCAGTGGACTCTGCCTCTCTCTGAGTTGTAATTATGGCAAAACACTGGAAGGGATCAGAGACCATGCTGGTTTACCTTGGACCTTTTCCTTACCTGTGTGCCTTAGGAGCATCATTCTTGCTTTACACCCCACTTCTAATTACGATTAGATAATAAAACCTTAATATGCCCCTTTGCCATTCCAAACACTTCCTTCCTATGAGGGCTTTTCAAACCCTCCCTTTCAAGGAACCCAACAGACACAAGAGACATGTTTGGGGGTGTTTTTATTGAACATAATCTGCAAAAAATATCTCTCACCTAATTTCCTCACCACGGGTGCGCATGGGCTGTGAGCTGCTCCCACACGTGGGGAAATGGGAGATGAATGAACAAGGAAAACTTTGGATGCCCTCTGGTTCCAGCAGGAGCAGAAGCGACCCGATGAGTGAAGGAATAAACAAATACATAAAGCAGCACTAAACAAAGCTGAGGCATGGGGAAGGGCTGTGCACAGAGGCAGAAGGGCTGGCCCACTCAGAGGGACAGATTCACCAAGGGAATTCTCTCTTTCATGCCAGCAGCCTTACACAGAGGAAAAGTTTTCTTTCTCCTTAAAAAACAGGTTTTCCAATGTAGCACCCCACTAACCATCCTAAGGAAAGGGAGAGATGACATAAAAGGTGATTCCTTCCTCAACTTCTTTTTACTTTATTTACCATTATATAGTGACCTGTGCAGCTGTTGGTCTTCCATTTTCCTCTCAAAATTTACAACTTCTTCCAAAAGCAGAAAGGTCCCACCCTTAAAGTGACTGGAAGCGTTCCATGAAACTGATTGCGTGCAAAACCTTTAGGGGCTGAGAAGAAGATAGAGCTGGATAAGGAATTGTATTTCACTTTGCCAAATTAGTCAACACAATGAAGGCAGCAATCGCTCAGTAAACACAAGGCAGGACCTGGCACCTTCTTGCAGATGGACGGGCAAATAAGGCAACACAGAGGCAGCACTGTCCCAGTCATCCAAGGGGCAGCTCATATGGGTTTGCACTGTTATTATTGAGGGTTGGAAAAAGAGCAGATAGTCCATTGAAAAGACCCTTTCTCTGCAGAGAAAAGGTCAAATTGGAAATACAATCAATTGGCCCGCTCCACACCTCTGAGACACTCTGGAGCTTTTCAATGGAACTTTATGGAACTTTAAATATTTGCTGTTGTGTTGGTAAAAACAATGGATTCCTTTCACGTTACTGTTTTTCTGAGTTCTTAAATCTTTTTTCTGAGAAGATTATGAAAAAGGCTCCAACCTTCTCTGCAGTGCTGCAACACAGTTTTATCTCTCCTTCTTTGAATTAGGTCTCTGATTCTTCTGGAATTCCTCATGCCTTGTTACATTCCATCAAAAACTGCAGATAGTTTGGATTCTTCATTAACATCAGAGCCCGAAAGATTGTGGATGCTCAAGAACATGCAGAAATCCCTTTCTCAAATCCCCTCTCTGGCCTCTGTGGCCTTTCTGGGTATTGGTTATAGTGGGGTGTGAAACAGCCAACTCACATTTCCTTTCTGTTTATCTCATGGCTTATTGACCCAATGCTCAATGTGTTTGTGTGCCAGGTCGAACACAATTATTTATGTATAAACCAGACCCACTCTTTTTTGTTGAAATCAGTTTTCTCATTGCATTTTTGTTCTATGACAACTCAGTTCCAGGACTGGAGGATCTTCCAAGCCCCACTGGACACGGCACAGGATGATGCACGTCCGTGGCTGGGGACAAAGGCATCTGCCACGTGTGAGCACAGGGACACAACAGCCCAGCTGGGCTGCTGGCACTGGGAGAGCTCTGCAGGACTCACGGGCTTATAAAAACCACAAAGGCATTGAGGGGTTCCTGTCCTACTACAGTGCTGTAGGAAGATCAAAAAGGGAAAGATCAACTGCCACTGAAAGAAAGAGGCAGAGAAAGCTCTCCTGCTGGTCTAACTCACTGTTCTTTAGCTGCCAAAAATTGTACAGCCTTTGCCTTTCCCTTGTCCTGTGGTGAATTCATGGATATCAATGGGGAAATAATTTCTTGGCTATACTGTGCTCTTTGGGACATGCACATTTTGCATTTATTTTAAACTTGTTTTTCTTTGGCTGAAAATGCTAAAATCATTTTGGCTGGGTTGTTGTTGTTGTGGTTTTTCAGGGGAAAAGCAGCTCAGTTCAAGCAGACAGAACAGATTTCAGGTGTTCAAAGATCTGTTGTGAGGCAGGACCTGAGCAGAGGCAGTGCATTTGAAACAGATTGCTCACGCTTTGTTTCCCCTTTATTTTGGTAACACCAAACAATACTTTGTCTATTAGCACAGAAATGATGAGCTGATACGAGTTGTTGTGAGCAGCACAACAGGCTGCTGTGAAGAGGAAGGAAGCACTAAATAATTGGTTGAAACTCTTGGCTTGCCAGAAAATTGGATAAACAAGGTTGGCAGACACCTCACAGAGATTGCTATGCAAGCGAATTCTGTTTTCCTTTCAGGTGGTGTTCTCTCTAATGCAGATGTTTTGCCCAGCTTTTTGCTGCAGATTTGCAAACACAGTGTTCATCCCCCAGCAGACAGGAGAGAAATCCTCCTGCTTTTCTAAATCCGGGGAGATGGCTCACATTTCAACACAGCCAAAAGCCTCCTCTCTTTGCAGAATGGATGGGCACTGTGGACCGTGTTCTTAAGGGGTCACAGAATCACACACAGCCTGAAAGAAACGCTGTGTGTGTGTTGATATGCTGGACCAGCTCTGTAACACACCTGGGCTGTGCTGCTGCAAGGACCATCCAACAGTGGTTTATACTCAGTGGCAGTTGCCTGTTTGGGGCCAACAAGCCCAGAAAGTTGGGCTGGCTTTGGGTTAGAGCATGATCCTACACCAGACTGTTTCTGCAGGGTTACAACTGTGTCTAAATGGAATAAAAAAAAAAAAAAAAAAGAAAGAAAGAAAATTTATCAAAACAAGTAAAGTGAAGCAGGAGCTAACTGAGGCATGGCTTAACTCCCCTCCTCTTCCTGCCAGCTGTGGCTGATGTGGTCTCAGGCTCAGGAGGAGAGGAGGTCGGGAATGAAATGTGGTGCTTGGCTTCCAGCTGCAGAGGCACATGCAGCCATCCCTCAGGCCTCCCTCAGGCACGAAGGAGCCAGCATCTCTCTGCATCTGCAGGGAGAGGGACAGAAACGCAGCCAGGGGATCACAGCGGGGGCAATTAGTGACCCTGGTAATGATCTCGGCTTTCTGGGCAGGGTGGACACCAGGCTAGCCTGGGGATCTGTCAGGACTACAAAACCTGAGAGCACAGAAACAGCATTTCTAGTGTCTGTTTCAAAGGGCTGGATATCAGAGGGATGGATTCCTTGGGGGCAGGACTAAACAACAAAATACAAATATGCACAGGAACTGCAGACCTCTGTGCTTAACAGGGAGCTATGTAACAACAAGAAAAATGTTCTCCCTTTTCTGTTAGTAAAGCTGCCAGTTTCTTGATGTTTCAGAAAAATGAGACATCTGCTGATGATTTACAACCACAGAGACTTCCCAAGGAAACGTGCAGCAGCAGAGAACATCACATGAGAAACAATAACGGGCTCTACAAAGGAGGCTTTGGGCAATATGGTTCCAGATACAAATTTAAATTTTTTAAGTCAATAAATGTCAGTTATTGGTTGAGCAAGGCCCAGACCAACACTCAGTTTGGTAGCATGGCTGGTCTCTGGCCAGTGCCCTGAAGTGTTAGAGAAGGGCTGCAAACACTGGTGTAACCTCTGTTCCCAGTATGGGACCAGACTGAGGCATCTGTGTCTGTGTGCACACCCTCATGTGTGCAGCAGTGTGTGCTGCTGAGGCTGGAATTGGAGCAGCAAAGATAAAGCCTAAGGAGTTAACAACCCATATCACTGCCCATGGCAGCAATATTACAGAGATCACACCTCTGCCCAGGGTGCAGAGGGCTGGGAGTCTCTGTGGCCTCCTTAAGTCACGATTTACTGCCCTGGAATGATGTCACTAACAGGTTTTTACACTATAAGTCAAAAATTTTCAATACTAATTGAAAGGCAGCAGGAGATAAATCACTGAAAGCTTGTTCCACCAGCAGGTTACTTTTGTGCTGCAGGAAAACACGTGGGGAACACAAACCCATATGCCCTCTCTGGGTTCTCTGTAAATTATTCTCACCTCTGTGTTGCAGCTGTCCTGGTGACTTCAGACTCCTGTGCTTAAAGGTTTCTTTATTTTGATTCACTGCAGGCACTTTGGAGACACCACATTACCTGTGTTTATGACTTTTTCCAGGTCATTTAAGTGAGGTATGCTTTAACAAATACTTTTCATCTCTACTGTCTCCCTTGGGGATGCACTATTCTAGTTTGTCCTTTAATTTACTACCAAGCACGCCTCCTCCTTGTACCAGAGGGGCAGGGAAGTGCTTGAAAGTGCAAGAAGCAGTGAGAACCAGCCAGGCCTGGACTTACCTTTCCAAGGGTGAGCCCAAGGACATTCCTGATCCACCTTGCATGTTATCCTGGGATGCTGTGCAGCCTGCAGTGTGGAATGCAGTGGCAGCATCTCAGGACCTGCCTCCAGGTGAGTGCCCCAGTGTGTGTGCTATGCAGCAAAGGCACCACATACAGGGGACAGCAGGAGGGATGGAAATTCTCCCCTTCAGAAGCTTGCCTGGCTCTACAGGCAATAAAAAAGTGCTTGTCACACCAGCCCATGCAGGAAGAGCTCCATGCTCAGTGAAGGGAGGCCAGGAGTTCATAGTCAGTAGATGGGGAGAATGTAGACAGAAGTCAAGGTATAAGAGGAATGGGAATTTTTCCTGACGAAAGAATGGACACCTCAGTATCCAAGGATGAGTAAAAATAAGCCTATGAGTAAACTCTGCAGTCTTTCACCTCTAGGACATTGCATCAGAGTTTTTGTGAGCTGTGCTGTAACAACACGAAAGAGGTATGGTGTTTTATTGCAGTTTCCAACAGGGAATTGCCTTCCCTAGGCAGCTCTTATACTTGATCAACACAGCCTTGTCCTTTCAGTCACTCTCAGCTTAGCCCTGACACACTTTTCCACTCTGATTTTCTTTAGATGTATTACAGGGTCTTTAAACAACAGTGTTGGAAATTGAAACACATACAGTGACCTCTGAGGTGTGCTGGGGAAGAGCTGTGCCTGCTGAGCTGGGACAGACCAGCAGCATTAGAAACTGCATATAAAGGAAAACATTCTGACTCTTCTTGAAATCCTCAGAGTATTCAAACACACAGCAATAACCAAACACAACGCCACAGTGAAGCTTGGATGAGCCCTGGCCTGCTGCAAGCAGCCCAAAGTGCCCACAGGCTTCAACGAAGCCACAGAACCTCCATCAGCCTCTGGCATCTCACTTCAGGTGGGCATCCCAGCTGAGCAGTGGAAGTGGGCTTATCCCAGTCTTCTACCAGCTTCAGGCTGGGAAAATGGATCTGCCAGTGTTGTTGCCTTGATCCAGCTTTCATATTGGAACTCATCACAAATTGGTGTATCACCTCCCTGGCTCCTGAGAAACTGCAAACTCTGCCCAAAAGGCAGTTGTGTAAGACATGGGAAATGGTACAAATGTGTATTTCATCAGGAGTGAAGATTTGTGTTGTTCTCAGCATGGCAAGGGTTGATCAAATGGACCAAGCACTTCAGTCGTCTCACTAAGGTGCATGAACAGGCTGTTCTGAAAATCAGCCTGCAAGGTGTCAGAGAAGGAAAACATGCCAGTGATTCTGTGGAGGTGACAGGGATGAATTTGGGCAAAGAGAGGAATAACACTTCAGGTGGTTGTAACAGTTCCAGAAGTATTACCTAAGACATCGTTTAGCCCTGTATTTAAAGCAAGACTTGTTCCCAGATGTGAACAAAGGCGTTTGGGAGGCACTGTGCAGGTCTGCCTCCCTCTGATGCTGCTGGGCTGATACCCCTGGGCAGGGTCCAGCCAGGGAATCCTGCTGCAAGTCAGGTCTTGGTCAAACTCTCCTTCTCCTGCTTTTTGAAAGGTCACAATGCTCAATCAATCCCCCCTTGGTGAGAGAAGCCTTGCAGGATCCTCTCACTGATCTGTCCCAAATGCTTGATCAAAACTCACTGAGGGCAGCAGTGAGGGACAGATATTCCTGCCCCAGGGGCACCTGAGCTCAGGGCTTTCTTGGGTAAAAGCAACATCAATGTTGGCCACTAAGGAGAGGTGCAAGGAAGAGTTAAGCAACCTGTGCCCTAAATCAGAAAGGTGCAAGCTATGAGAGACATGTGTCATTATTAATGTTTAGAATTAAAATAAGTGAAAATGAAAACATTGTCTGCACCTTCCTGCAAGGGCAAATTTTAAAGCCTCTTAACCAACCCATATGACCACACATATCTGTCTGATGAGACAAGGTAGTTAGCAGTCCAGGATTGACAAAAAAGGGCTAAAATATTTGAAATCTTAAGAAAATTGTATTGTTATGTAGCTCTGGCAGCCTAAGAATAATAAAGTGGACGGAATAATGAGGAAAAGCTGTGGGAGGCAGCATTAATGAGCTTGGTGTTCTACAGGCTCCCGCCTGCTTTCTGCCCACAGGTGTGGGCTAGTGGGAAGGCTGGGCTGGCTGCTCCTCCAGCCCTAATGGGCTTACACCCTGGCCACAGCATCCAGGAGAGTACAAACCAGTCTCCCTCTCCAGCATTCCTGTTGCTTTCCCCTAAATTACAGTGTCTTCCTTGCCGAGTGGCAATTAGGGGAGAGGAGACACATGTTCCAATCTGCACAGGCACCACTGAGGCTCCAAGTGCCTCTGGCTCATCCAACTCTGCCTCTGCCCCGGCAGGGAGTGGGATACAGCACTTGTACTTGTGATTCTTTCCGAATCTCTGCCATTATTTTTAATGCTCCACAGAAACGATTCCTCTTTTTCTCATGCAGGCTGCTGCAGCTGGAAAAAACTCCATTAGTTCACCATTTAGGGGAGGTTGGCAGGGCAGGTGTACCACAGACAGGTTCATAGCTGCTGACATCTCCTCACAGCTGGGATGGTACAGAAGGAGGAGTGCAATCAGAGTAATTCAGTAAGCACTGGCTGATGGGTTATTCCTGCAACTGGCTTCAGGGAATGGAAGCAAAACTGTCGGACTCTGCGTTACTGGCCTCATTTTACTAAAGATTAATGGTGAAAAAATGATTGATTCTGTTCCTGGCGAGTTCTGTGGGACTGTGATGACAACATTTGAGCTCTCTGTGGCTGCAGATTTGAGGTCTTAGAGATCACCTGGTGTTGAATATTTTTTCAGGCAACAAAACAAATGACCACCTGTTACTCTTGGGTCTAGAGGGAATGGCCCCCATATCTCTGAAAAATGTTGTTTGCTGCAGTTCTGAGCAGTCACATAGGACATTCCAAGCCAAAGGATTTTATCAGAAGAAGTTTTTTTCTTGGTGTCCAATGTTTTTGACAGCACTTTGTAAATAGTCATCTTGGTACTGATCCAGCAAAGCACTTAAGGGAATCCTTAACCTTAAGCACAGGAGTATTTCCTAGATTTCAGTGGGACTATTTATACACTTTAAGATGAATATGTGTCGAAGTATTTTGCTGGATTAGGTTTCCTCAGCATCTCCCCCTGCCCAAACTGGAGCTCTCTGCTTTCTATGAGGCCAGGCAAAGTGCCTGTTCTATGACGCACAGTAGAGTCCATCATCTTCAATTTTTTTAACTCCTCATGCATTTAAATGGACTTTGAACTGAAAGACCAAACTGTTGGTGACATACACAGCTCAGACCTCAGCCTATGGAGAAAGTCTTATAAATACGTGTATGGGATGTTAAATCCACATTTTAATAACCATTTACAGATACAAATTACCTGAATGTGTGTTGTTGGCAGAATGGGAAAAAATAATTGAAATCCATATTAAATTCAAGCCTGGAAAAGGACATCTTCAGAACAGTGTGTGATGACTCTGGCAACCAAGTATAAAGATTAAAATACACAGAGCCTTTAAGCGTAGCATATGCAGTCGTGCATATATACAGCCAGAAAATCCACCAACGTCATCAATTTTAAATGAAACATGAGGACCAAGTAAAAAATCACCCTTGGAAGATGCCTGTTCAAGAAACAAATTAAAAACATCTTTGCCACAGATCATCGGTCAGAACTGAAGTTGGCTGTGCAGGCTGAAGCACACAAACCATTTTGCAGTCTCGTTTGCTGCACCTCTGCAGTGATCAACATTTCAAAAACCCCACAGCAACAATCAGACAGAGGGAAACCCAGGGCCCTGTGGATGCTGCAGAGGGAAGAAAGGGCAAGGCAACATGAACAGCACCAGAGCCAAAGCTCCAGAGCTGGGAGCTGAGGCCCAAACAGATCCCATCCCACACAGGAAAGTTGTTTGAACATCAAAATTCTGAATTGTGCTGAGGTCTTTGCAGTTTGTGGTGCTTCAGGGTGTACAAACTGAGGATATTTCCTCCTTGTGGGAACAGTGGGGTCAAACCAAGCTCTCTGGTCAGAACCCATGTCTTGTTTGATGCATAGAGGCCCTTGTTCCTGCAGTGATACCATGCTGCAGCCCCAGCCCTCAGCCCTTCTCAATACAGTTCTTGAGGCTGATGGTGAGAATCCCTGCCTAGATGTTTTCCAGAGTCTGTATATTTCACTCCAGAAGCCTGTCAACTCCAGGAAGCTGGAACAGCAAAAACACTGGAACCCACATCCACTTGGCAGCACATATCTTTCTGCATCTCCCTTGGTTTTTACAGTCTCAGGTGCTAGCTGAGCTGCCTTCAGTGCTTCAGGGGCTGTGGGACTTGCATTAGAGCCCAGCTTGGTGTTTCAACCACACGCCAGGGCTGATGAAATTTCTCTGCAAATGCTCTTGCCTCACTGGTGCCCAGGGAGAGCTGGGCACAATCCTGGGCCTGCCATGGCCCGGGGGGTGGCAGGTCCTGCCCGCAGCCGTCCTGGGCTGCAGCAGCCAGCAGCAGTGACCCTGTCCCCACAGGCACACCAGCCCTGCTCCCCCTCCTCCAGCTGCTCTGATCACGCAGGCAGGATATGGAGGACATTGCCAAATTTTGCTTGGCTGGACTTCGATTTTTATTTTTATCTTCTGCAGCTTGTAAAAACGCTTTTAAAAGATGGGATATGTCTCTCTGTTTTCCCCACAGGCTCTGCTTATTTATGACTTTTTTTCCCTTTATCTCCAAAGGGGCTCAAAGTAACGTAAGTAAGGGCTTGTTTTAAGCTCCCCCGAATGAAAATTATTCCATTCCCAGGTTGCCCGGGGATGGTGCCTCCCAGAAGTTGCTTTAGGGTTGCTATTCCAGGACCAGCAAGGGGAGCTCAAGCCTTGTTTACGGTAGGTCCCGCACTAATTTTTTTCTGCTAGAGAGGTGTTTTTCATCCCTGTGCGTGACCCGGGCGGGGATGCCCACGGGATGGTTTGTGCTTCGGCAGGCGGGGGCTGTGGCACGACGCGGGGCAGTGGGAGGTGGAAGCGGGCGGCCGGTCTCCAGGCAGGAGGCGAACCAAGAGGTGCGGGGGTCGGCTCGGGCCCAGCCGGGGGTGGGGAGCTGCTGAGCGCCGACACGCCAGCGCGAAAAGAAGCATTTTTCTGACCAAGTCCGCCCAGCTGCGCCAGCTGTCAGCCGGGGGGACAGCGGGGGAGCAGCCAATCCAGCCCGGGGCGGGTGGTCCGCATGCACCCGCTCCATCAGCAGCCCAGCTGGGAACCGGGACGGCCGCGGCCGCGCCCCCGTCCCCGCCCCGTCCCGCCCAACCGGGGCGCGGAGGCCGGCCGGGCGCTCACCCAGGGGCCGCGGTGCCGGGTGATGTCCCCAGCGGGCCGTGCCGGGCAGCCTCATCCAGCTCCGACCCGGCCGCTGAGGCGCCAAGCCCGGACACTGCGGCGGGGCTGCGGCTCCGCGCTGCTCCAGGGTCGCCGGTGGAGCCGCGCCGAGCCCGGGGCCAGGCGGGTGTCGCTGCCGTCACAGGGTTAATCGCGGCGGAGCCGCGGTGCGGGGCGGTCTCCCTGCCGCGCCTCCCTCCCCGCGGCCGCCCCCGCCCGCCCCTCGCTCCGCCGCCGCACCTGCCCGCGCCCCCACCGACAACTTTCGCTGCCTGTTGCGCGCACCGAGCTCCGTGCCCGGCGGTCAGTGAGTGCCATGGGCGCCGCGGAGCAGCGCCACGGGTAGGCGGCCCGCGGGGGTCGGGCCGGGAGCGCTGCCAAGGCTCTCCGCCCTCGCCTCGCTCCGCCGCCGCTGCAGCGATCGCTGCCCCGCGCTCGGCGAGCATGGAGGTGCAGCTGGGGGTCGGTCGCGTCTACCCGCGACCGGCGGGCAGGACCTTCCGCGGGGCTTTTCAGAGCTTCTTCCAGAGCGTCTGCGACGCTTTCCAGCCGCCGCGAGAGGAACCGGGCGCCGGGCAGCCGCCGCCAAGCGCGCCCTGCCCGCCGAGTCCCCGGCCGCCGCCGGACTCCCCCGCCTGCCTGCCGCCCCCGCCGGGCTGCCTGCCGCCCCCCGAGCCCCGCGCCGTCGGTAAGGCGCTGCCGGCCGCCGGCCCCGCCATGGGCTCGTCCTTCCCCTGCACCGGAGAGCTGAGGGAGCTGCTGGGCGAGGCGGGTGCGATGCCGCTGCTGCCGCCGCCCGAGACCGAGCCGGCGGACAAGGAAGACGCGCTGGGCGACAGCGCCCGGCAGCTGTGCCGCGCTGTGTCCGCCTCCATGGGGCTGGCGCTGGAAGCGCTGGAGACTCCGGCCGAGCCGCTGCCCCGAGAGGACTGCATGTTCGCCGTGCCCGCCGGGCCGGCCCGCGCCCCGCGCCCGCCCGCCCGCGACCCCTCGCCCGCCTTCGAGGCCGCCCTGGCCGCCGAGCCGCCCACCGGGCCGGGGCTGCCCCGCGGCTTCGGCCGCGTCAAGCTGGAGAGCGCGGCGGGGCCGGCCGCGGGCGGCGGCTGGGGCGGCCCGTGTCGCTTCGGGGCCGAGCTGGTCCCGCCGGGCCCCGCGCCTCCCTGGCCCACCTTCTTCGCCGAGGAGGGGCAGCTCTACGGGCCGTGCCCCGAGCCGCCCGCCGGGCCCGCCGACTGCCCTGCCGATGCCTGGTACCCACCGGGCCGGGCGCCTTTCGCCGCCCCCGCCCCCGGCATCAAGAGCGAGCTGGAGCCCTGGGTCGAAGGATACGCCGGCGCTTACGGCGACCTCCGGTGAGTACCCGCGTCCCGCAGCGCACCGGCACGCGTACCCTGCACTGTGCTTCGCCCCGGCGCCGGCATCCTGCATCCCACCTCCCGCCAGTACCGGCATCCTGTGCCCGCATCCCTCATGCCGCCTTCTGCACCCCGCATCCCGCCGGCACCCCGCGCCGCCCCCAGCCTCCCCGCCGCCTGCCGCGGCTGCCCCGCGCTCACCGCGGGGCCAACCCCGCTGTGTCCTGGCTGTTCCCGCTTTGGTGCACCTCTCCGCTGCCGAACCTTCCCTCTAGCCGGGATGCTGTCATTTGGGACTGACTAGGAGAGATCGTGCCAACAATACCGCGGTGCACGCCCGGTGTCCCCGCCGTCCTGTGAAGTCGTTGTGTTTATCTCGTTTCCTCACGCATCTGTTATCCCGCTGCTCCCGGCCGCTGGGAGCGGGCGAGGTCGGGACTCTGTGCCCCGAAGCACGGACGGATCTTGACATCGAGTTAAAATCCTCCCAGCAACTTGTCTCGCCGAGAGCTGCCTGCCGGGAATGCACTGTACAGAGCAGGAAACCCCGAATGTAGTGGCAGAGAAACATCACCTGTGCTTCAGGGCTGTTTTAAGTACACGTAGAAAATGTGTTTTAAAGTAGAGCTAGAACAGGTTTTGGGAATGAACCAGGGGAGGGGAGATTTTTTTTTTTTGAGAAGCAGATTCAATCAAGAATAATTTTTCCTGGTGGATTAACCTCAAGAAAAGATGAGCCATCTCTATAAAATACCTGTACAACATTTAAAGCAGTGGCCACCTGCACACTCACCTGTCAGCACAGCAAAATGTGGCCGAGCTGATGGAAATCTGAGGGAGAAAGGGCTGCCCAAGGGATTTTCTGCTGGCTCAGAGGCAGCCCCGTCGAGGAGCATGTGAGACCTCAGCTGGGGTTTGCATTGTGGGAGTCCTGCATCCACACACTCAGCCCATGATGATTGGGATGCTGGGAGCAAAGGCTAAAATCTAAACAATTAGATTTTACCTCTAAATTAGCACCAAGCGAGTGCACTGCCTCTGGGCTTGTTTCTGTTTTAAATGCTCACAGCTTCATTTGGGTACTGGGGCCATTTCCATCCACACAGTGATTTACTGGGGGGATTGCACAGAGATGTCAAGGGCTTGGCAAAAGAAAAAAGACTAAAAGTAGTGACAGGTCAGAAGGAGTGCAGCTGTGAGCATCATCCAGCTGTGAGCTTCGTACGTGGCAGGAGCTATGGAAGCTCCGGGTGTGCCTCTGGAGTCTGGATAAATCTCTGCTGGAATCAGCGCAGAGAGGGCAGGGAGGAATGAAGTTGGAAAAGTTCAGTGTTCGGATGCTGGTGATGGTGGTGCAGGTTTGTTCCGTGCGGCCGTTCTGCCTGCGGAGCCTGTGCAGTGGGATCCTGCACAGACAGGGAATGTTGCACTGAGGAGAGCAGGTGTGGGGTCCCACGGAGGTCTGCAGCCAGCCTTGGAGGCTGGACTGGGGGCTGTGGCACCAGCAGGTACACAGCAGGTGGTACATTTTGCCCCAGTCTTGCCTTAGAGATAAACGGCATCTCCCTCATTCCTGTGGGAAATGCTGTATACTCCTCTTCCCTGCAGCTCTGTTGGGTGTGCTGTGCCTGCCTCTCCTAGCAGATTCCTGTGGGGTCAGCAGGGTTGGAACTGGCACAGCAACCTTTTCAACACCAGTGCCTTGTCCTTTGAACTACAGGGCTCGTACAGCACTACCCTGCTGCTGCAAGGGTGTAATGGAGTGACACCGTCTCTCTGTGCTCAGATGTAATTTTCAAACACCGTAAGGAAAACGGGATACTGGTTGTGGTCTGGCTCAAGCCATATGTGATAACTGCCGTCAGGTTTTACATTTCATCCTAGCAAAGTCTCTATTAGCTTTACAGCGTGCTGCTGGCCCATTCCTGCAGCTTTGCATTTTCTCCTGGATCTGTGGGTGCCAGCACTGGAACAGCCTCTGCTGCCCCTGGAGCGGCGGGTTGTGTACCAGTATCCCAGGCTGCAGTGCCTGTGGGAAGAAAGGTTTTTGGGAGCTGAGAGGCTCTGTAGTAAAATTCCCAGATGGAAGGGTGATTGGCTTTTGGACCTGCACCCCTGTGCTGTGTTGTGCTAAATCTGATCTCCTGCCCTACTTGACCTTGCACATAAAGCTTTCCCCTCGCAGCCTCAGAGGATGCAGCCTCAGTGTTCTGTGAGGACAGTCAGGGGCACTTCTGGGGTTTACAAGCTGGTGGCAATGGGCACCTCAGAGCCCTGTCCCTTAAGGTGCTGCAGGGAGGAGAGGCACACACAGGATCCTTGCTTTGGAGAATAAGGAGCATTTCAACATCTGCTGCTCCTACCTTCTTTCCTCTCGGAATGGTCCTTCTATCAGCCAGCAGGATAATGGCTCTTCCCTCACAGATGAAGTTCTCCCAAGCCCCAGTTCTACCCTTCTGCAGCTGGGACCAGGTATGGGTAGGTATTTTTTGAGGTAAACACCCTTCATATGATACTAAAGCATGAGCAGTTTTTAATATTCAGGGGAGTGTCAGTGTTAAGAGGTGCTGGCACATCTCAGAAACACTATGGTTATTAAAACAATTTGGTTTAATTTAAAGCTTTCGGTACAGTGTCCCTGGCTGCACCAGTCAGCTTCATATGTAATTAGCAAATTAATCTGAGGTTTTGTTACTCTTTGGACTTGGAGATATTTATCTTTGTGCTCTGGTTGTTACTACCAGCAGTACTTGAGGTGACTAAATAACCTCTTTCAGGAGCAAGATGGAGCATTGTCAGAATAAATCCAAGGTTCTGCCATCAGAAGATAAATTACAGTGGCGGATTGGAGACAATGGCCTCTGGTTTAGAAATGAAATGGAATCAGAGAAGGAGCTGTTATTGAATCAATGGAATCAAATGGAAGAAAAGGATTTAAGGGGCTTTTAGCTCAGGAAAATCTGCTGTCCATGTAGCTTCAGATGTTTTTAAGTGGCATTTACTATCACTGCTGTTACCTGGTGCTGATACTGGTTGGAATCCCGGTGTTTGCTGGTTACATCTGCCTTTGGTTCCCTTCCCTAGTCTGGCTGTGGTCAGTTTGGGCCAGCGCCACGTGTTCATTCATCACCTGGCTCGATGGCTCTGTAATCGTTTCAGTTCCGTAATTGTGATAGGCTTACAGATAAAACCTGCAGTAATTCCTTCCCAGGGAGGGAGGAGATAAGACTGGCAAAGAGATGAAGGGGTGAAGGGCAGCTGCTACACCGAGAGATGGAAGGAGGCAGGAGGTTGTTCGCACGGTTGCCCTCACTACCAGTCTGTGCCCAGCTGCAGCTGCTCTGGCATCCCAGTCCCAGAGGGCTCTGGGGACCCCCAGCACTGCACTGGCAGAACTCCCAAGCCCTTGGGAAGGGGCTGACCCTCGTGTCTGCTGTTGTCAGTGTGACCTTTCTGCTCCAGCATACACAGGCTGTAAATATTTCTTTGAAGACAAGAGAACCATGGCAGAATGTCGTGTGGGCAGCCGGTCCCTTCGGCCCCTATGGACACATGGATGGGAACCTCTGGTGGCCAGGAGAGTTGGGGATGTGCTAAAGCTTGTAATCAGTTCCTGATAAATGGAGAAAAGATAAATAAATTTCTTCCTCAGCACCTCTCACCCTTTCCTTGCTCAGAGACACAGGAGGACTATGATAATCCATCTGGAGCTGGATTACAGAACTCAGGGCTTGGTTGAATGTGAGCTGGCACAATAACAGGCAGTGGCAGGGTGAATGTCTGTCATGGCTGGACCTGAGGTTGTGAAACGATACACTGAGGCTGGGTAACTGGAGCTGCAGGGATGCTGGAGCAGTGCTCAGCAAGAAGAACCCCTCAGGATGGGGAGCAGCCAAGCGGGCGCTGCGCTGGAGCACAGCACTGGTGCCTCCTTTTCCTTGCTCCTGAGCATATGTCAAATCTCATAAAATGGTCTCCTCCTTCTCCCCTCCCTCCTCTGCCTGTCCCTCCCTCTCTTCCCTGCTCTCCTGTGCTCCAGCTGTCTCCTACTGCTGGGAAGAGGAGAAGGGTCACCTGTCAGGGGCTGGGCTGTGGAGGGCAGACATGTAGGGTGTTTGTGTGGGACCTACCCCACTGCTCTGAGGGTACACAGCATCTCTTTGCCTCTTCACTGCTCGAAGGCAGACTTTGCCCCATCCTCCTCTAGGCTTTCCCATCCTATTTTCCAAATGTCTTGAATTTTTGAGCCTCTTACACCCTCTGGAAGCTGGTTCTACTGTCTCGTGCTTGGTTTCGGCAGTGAGTATTCCACCCTGGTTCCTCTTAATTGCCGGTTGCAGTGGAAGGACAGGCTTTATGTGGCACCTGGTATTGGAAACAGCAGCTGAGGAATCAGAAAATTTTGCCAAAGAAACAATCCACAAAAAGCTTCAAGAGTGCTGGTGGGTCGGAGTCACACAGGTATTTTGTGTGTTTTCCTGAGGCTTCAGGACTGGAAGCTGCCCAGGATCTGCTCATGGTAGCTCTTCTCCTGCTCATGCAGCTTTTACATTCTTCCCACTGTTTACAGATTCCCTGGTATTTATGCATTGCACAGATGAGCTGTGCTTTGCACCACACCCTGCAGCCAGTCTGGCATAACCATTGGTTTTCCTCCTAGGAGAACTTTGTTCCATACTGAGAGCCAGTTAACAATGGGATGTGCTGCTTTAGTGCTGCTTTAGTGCTGCTTCTGAGGACAGAAGAGTGTGTCAAAAAATTGACTTGGAACAAGAGATAGAGTGTGTTTTGTAGCCCAGGGGACAGGGGTGACTCCTGGGTCAGGATTCCCACTGCAGAGATGGGTTTTTCCCCCGGGACAAGACCCCTACCATGGGCACAGGTACCAGCCCCTGGGGATGGGCATCAGTGGGTGCTGGAGTTGGGATTGTGTCCCCGTGGCACGGAGCCCAGGATTCCTGGAAGTCGCTGCCTCTGTCTCTTTCTCAGAGCGAGGAAGGTGTGGGACAGGCCCGGGAAGAATGAAAACAGAAACTCTGTAGCAAGGCAGCGAATGTGAGCGGCATCCAAGGGAGGATGCCAGCTCCCCACGCTCCCACACCAGGACCCTCCAAGGCCGTGCTGGGCTCCAGCAGGGACAAGAGCCCGCTCTGTGTCCGTGCCAGGGGTCACCTCCGGGTCCCAAAGGGAGCAGATTGCGGATGGGCAGTGGGAGGAACAGGCACAGGGGAAACTGGAGCAGATCAGAAGCCAGCCTGTGCATGGCAAGGGGGGCATGCTCCTGAGCTCTACGCTGGAAACGCTGCCACGTGTTGCAGGAGGAAATCACAAAATTCCCTAAAATGTTGAAAATCTTGTAGTCATGTTTTGATGCGATGAAAACACAGTTTCATTACTCGGAGTTAAGAACAATTTGTAGTAGAGATCAGTAGCTCAGTTCTTTGTGTTTTTCTGTCATTCCCATGAATTCCACTCTTGGCACAGATCTTCACTCATATTTTATAAATTGCTTGTTTGAGGGTGGCTGTCCCAGTTTGCCAGTTCTCCATTGCCAGTTGCTGTCTAGACTTGGAGCACACACTGGAGGCTGCTGGGTTGGTGTTTGCAGTGGATACTTTCTGCTAGTGATTGTGGACTAAAATTACAAAAGAAAGAAATGGTATTTATTTTATCGTACTGTGGAACATTTAAAATTTATCAAATGAGTGTTTACTGAAAGAAAACTATTCAGTGGGAGACTTTCTATGACTTCTAGTAAAAACTGTTTGTTTCTGAGAGCTGCCCTGGTAGATCCCAGAGGTCTGGGCAGCTGTGGATGGCTCTGGAGCACTGGAAATATATAGGAAAAGTGAAGTTTCCTCCTTGCACAGTGCCTCAGCCTCATTTTTTTTGTGCAAGTTAATTTTCTTTTTGGCAGATTTTCTGCAAAAGCAATGTCTGCACCTCAGACTGATGCAAAGCAAATGCCACAAAGCCTCGTGGACAGCCTGGGCCAGCTGAGGAGGGCAGCTTGGTGCCACCACATGCCTGTAGTGATGTGGCACAGGGAGCACAGGCATCTCCCGTTGGGGTCATCATTGGGTAAGATGATTTGAGCAGAGTGATCTGCTCTCACCTTGGATGAGCTCAGCTCTTCACCATGTTCATAGGAAAACAGCAATGGCAGCGCTTCCCGTGGGGGTACTGGATCCTTTCCAGCTCTTTCTTTTCCTCCAGAGACCCAGCATACAGCATGCACAGGAGGCAGATGTCCCATCTCCTGTTGCAGCAGAGCGTTTATGCCTGGTAAACAATTAGGAGGCAGGTATGGTCACATCAGCCCTTAGTGCGTGGCAGTGCAGGCGTGCCCAGTGGTGGCCTTGGCGGTGGCTGGTGGCCCTGGTGTCGACGGTTGCTGCACACTGTGGGGACCAGAGCCAGCCCTGTTTGTTAACAGTAATAGAGGTATGAGGGAGCTCATTGAAATGAAAAGGAACTGGCCCAGTTGTCATGGCAAAGACTTGTGACGGAGGTTCTCCATCCATATTCTCTCGCTGTTACCACTGCTGCCTGCCTTCCCTGATCTGCCTGTGCGGCTCATCCGTGTCCAACCACACCCCCTTAATCCCCCTGCCTGCTCTGGGTGAGGGGCAGAGGGAGGGACGAGCCTCCCAGGGGAGAACTCCTTGTGGGGGGACTCCAGCTCACCCTGGCCAGGTGCCTGCAGCGGGCAGGGCTTTGTTCTGCTTTAAATCTAGCCATTGCAATGTGTATTTAAGTGAGATTCAAAGTATCCTCTAACAGTAATAAAAACACTCCCAGTGGTAGTACTTCACTGCTGAAGCACTCACGAGCAGCGATTCATTCAGGCTCCAGGCAACTGTGGAAAAAGGAATCGTCCCTTTCCTGCAGGCAGGGGCTGAGGTTTGACAGCAGCCCCTCTGTGTGTGAGTGGCCGCAGCCCTGGCTCAGCGCTGGGGTCCCGCGGGGCCGTGCTGACTTTGTGCCAGGTGCTGGGGGCCGTCCTGCAGCAGCGTGCTGGACTTTGCGCCCCATCATTTGGCCCGTTCACCTCTGGTGGCCCCAGCGCCCCCGTCCAGCCCCCGGCACAGTGTTTGCAGGAGGGAGGTTACCGGAGTGCAGCATCGCGCCTCGGAGCCGCGCTCCCCGGGGACCTGTGCGGAACGGGGCGGGAGGTTTGCCTGGGGTCAGCTTGGCTCGGCTGCTCTCACGGTGCTGCTCGCTCCTCGGTTAGTGCAGGCTGAACAGAGGCCAGAAAGAGCAAGGTCACCCGCTGCGCTCTGGCTCGGAGCTCCCCAGCCCCCGCCCGGGGACGCCTCTGCAAATAGTGAGAACTGAAGTCAGGTGCTGACACGTCCTTAGAAGTGGTGGGATCGGTTTTGTGGGGACACAGACCTCAGATTAAGCGATTTGCAATAATAGAAATAATCTTAAAAGTATAAGCCAGTTCCCCAGGTATTTATAGCTTCTGCCCTTTTCCCAGGCCACCCTGCCCCAGGCAGCTCGGGTGTCCACAGGGGTGGATTACACCCATGCTTTTCACAGGTGTCCTGGTGGCTTCCTTCTGCCATCCAAAGGAGAAGGGAGCTCATCCTAATAAGTAAATAATGATTTCTGGGATGAGCCCGTGTTTCTGCTCAGGGAGCCAGTCTGTCATGTTGCCTGGCACGTGGGGCTGCTGGCGGCTGGGTGGATCATGCTGAGCACCTCATGACAGGGAAGGCAGCTGCCACTTCCCAAATAACTCCAGCGGCCAAAGAGATGGCCTAAGTCAGGATGGGAGAGTCAGTGCAGAACCACCAGTACTGGGACACTGACAGTGGTGGTCTGGGACACCCTTGGTGTGGGGATGGAGCACTGTGGGCAACCTTAGCCAGGGCAAGCAGCCCAGCACAAGCCCATTTACCATTTGGGGTGTGTGCCCTGAGATCGGGGTGCTCCTGGGACACATTTGGGGTGTGCCTGGGCTGGCAGAGCCCTGCTCGGGCTGTGCAGAGCAGGAGAGCTGTTTGAGAGCTCCGTGCAGAATCCCAGCCACCCCTCATGCTCTGGGCATGGCAGCAGTCATAAGGATTTACCTTTCATGACTGTAGCCAGGTGTCTTTGACAGGCCCTGCTGAGGAGATGTCCTGGGTGCTGGTGCCCTGATCCAGCTCTTGATGGAGCCTGGGAAGTCTGGTCATAGACTGAGGGAGTAGTTTTTTTGGAAGAAGCATTACAGCCCATTCCATTCCACTCCCCTCTGCAGGGACCCACTAGACCGTGTTGCTCCGAGCCATGTCCTGCCTGGTTTTGTCACCTAAGGGTGGGTGGAATGTTCTGGTGGGTGACCTCTCCCTCTGCACCAATATGCTCCAGCAGGGACTAGACATGGGCTGGCTGTAGCCAGTGGCTTTGGGAAGAACCTTGGGGCAAATCTTTCTGTGTTACAGCAGCATCCTCACCTTCCAGACCCCCATCCCACTGGGTGCTTCTGGAATTGGTGCCAGCAGGAGCCATCCCTACAGATGCCAGAGGGGAGGCTGCAGATCTCCAGAATACATTTTACAGAGGATGTGTTCAGTCTCTGGGATGAGGTGGGAAAACTGGAGTTTGCTTTCTTCTCCTTGTGCTCTCTCTGCCTGGGGGTGGATGGAGGGGGCTTCTTTATCTCTCCCAAAATGACACAACACTTCTTTCTCTGGTGTTTTTACCAGCCCTCAGCATTTTGGCTGCTGTTACACATTTTAGCTGTGTTTGCTTCTTTTCTGGTTAGAAATGGCAGAAAAAAACCACTTTGACCTTGGCCTGTGTGCTGAGAACTGAGCCCAGGCACAAGTTTCTGTATCACAAATTTCCTCTTGAAGGCTCCTGCCTCCTCCCCCTCGTGCCAATCAGCAGAGCAGCGTCCGCACATCTCCGACCTGCTGTTGGGAGGGCTGGAATGGGATAACTCGGCAGCTCCACTTTCCTCTTGAAAGGGAAATACAGGGAAGGAATTTTTGTGCTGATTGGGTTGATAGCTTTCATCTGGGAAGCAATGAAGTGCGCTAACCGGAAAATGAAATCCTCCTGCAAAGAGAGGGGATGTTTCATTTTAAAATCGGAGGATTTGCTGTATCTCTTGAATCGCGTGTGTGCCTGTGCACATTTGTGGATGTTCATCTTCTTTCCACAAACACCACACACAGATTATGTGTGTGTTCTGTTCTGTATGAGGAACATCCCCACCCCTCACCCTGGGGCCTGCAGTATTCCCTCTGCAGACATGTCCCTGGAGGGTGGGCACCGTGCCGTGTGCTGCCCACAGGAAGGAGAGGTGGCTGGAGCTCCGTGAGCCTCTGCAGGCAGCACAGGCTCGGTGTGGGATCGAAATTGCTGCTTCTCCCTGCTCAAACACTGAGAATCAGCCCCCCAACTCACCCCCACTCCCTCTCCTGCTGTCTGGCAGAGCCAGCTCTGTTAGCAAGGCAGTGCTGGGGAACACGTGCCTGGAGCCATGGGTCCGGTGTGGACTGTAACCCTTGTGGGCTGGCCTGGGCTTTGTCCCTGTGCATGCTCCTGTGCTCCAGAACATGTGACATTGTCCCGATGGACTCAGCCTGTTCACATGGATTTCGTTTTTCTGGCTCTCCCTAATTGGCTTTGTTTTCACGTGTTCTCTGTGGTCAAAAATCTTTTCCTAGATAAGAGGATCTTCCCCTTTCAAAGAAATCTATTATTTCCCAGTATGCTCCCCAGTCCCCTGAAGCATCTTTAAATGGTTAGAAAAACAATAGCAGCACAGGGACTTTTCCCCTTTCTTGTTTACAGCACAGCCTGTGCCAAAGTGCCGGGTCCTTGATTCTGGGCTGTGTTGGAGGTGGTTTGAAGAGGGAGCAGAGCACCGTGCTGGGAAGCCTGCAGGACAGAACATCCCACAGAAGCTGCGCTGAGGGTTGGGCAGAGCTGAGCTGAGATGGGAGCTAAGCTTCAGGGGGGGCAGCTGTTCTCCTCTAGTTCAATTCACCCTCCCTTTTGCCATGTGGGTGCTTGAACCCTTGGATTATGGTCTGAGTTGAAGCAGTTATGTCCAACAGGGAGAAGGTGGCAGCCTGGGGTTAGCAGGGTGGCTGGCCAGTCCCTCTCCACACGATTGCAATTAGAGGAGGAGGCTCAGTGTGTCCTGCAGGATCCCCTGGGAGCAGTGGGGATCTCTTAACTCCTGGCCATGCTGTGCCCTCCTGCTATGCCTCTGCCCTGCTATCATTTCAGAGTTGGGGTCAAGGCGGGTGCGCAGCCACTGCGGCTGCGGCGTGTCCTGAGATGACTATCTCACTGCTCACTCAGAGAGACTCGGGAGAACACTCTCAAGGCTGGGAGGCCTAAAATTAGATGTGGCATCTGTGTTTTGGTTTGCAGGCAGGCTTGAAAGAAAATGATTCCTGGCTGCTTTCATTCCTCGCCTGCTTGGAAGAGCACGGCCAAGGGGTAGTGGGCAGGGCTCTGAACCCCAGAGTACCATGGCTCTCTCTGGACATTCCTGCCCAGCAGGGCCAGTCAAAACTCCAACATGGGTCCGTGATAACTGCAGGACCACCCATACCCACAGGTCCCTGGTGTCAGCTGGTTGCAGGGCTGCGGGGCTCTACTCTCCGTGTTTTCCTGGGAATGCACTCAGCCCTCAAAACAACAGGTCTGGCTATCCCTGCCATATGTCACTAGAAGTGCAAACTGACATCAAAGCACTGTTTCCCAGTCCATCCCTGTCTGGGATACTCTAGGCTGCAAGTGTGTGCCACTGCAGTTGGATGGTGCAGCTGCCCATCCATCCATCCATCCATCCATCCATCCATCCATCCATCCACCCATCCATCCCCACCATCCAAGCCTTGCTGAGGGGCTGGTCCTGCCCTGCTCCTGTCACAGTCCTGCCCTGATCCTGCCCCAATCCATGTGCAGCTGGCAGGTGTGGGCAGCTGTGAGCCACGGGCAAGCCAGGAAGGCCAGGCCAGGAGCAGGAGGATTGGTGGGTGTCAGCCAATGGCTGTGGGTTGCTGGGGAATTTGCTGCTGTAGCCTGTTCTGCTGAGACTGGGGCTAAGAATTGCAGAGAGACCTGGCAGTAAATATGTGAAACCTTCATTATAATTAGTATGTTTATGTTGGGGATGACTCACAGCACGATCCGCTTGGAGGACGCGGGAAGAGGATCCTGTTGCACAAGTCGTGAAGTCTCCTTTAGAAAGTCAGTGCTTTGCCAGCAGAGCTGAAGGGAAATTCTGCAGATAAAGCTGGTATCCACTCCCAGACATAATAAGGCAAAGGATTTTTATGCCCCTGCAGTTGTGCCTCTGCAAAGGTTTGGTCTTGGTATAAACGTGCCTAAAAATAACCCAGTTCTGCTGTTAAGTTGTGGGACCCGTGCTGCAGTGCCACTGCAGTGATCCCTGGCATCCCCCGCTGCCAGAGGGGCGGGAGGGGGGCTGCTCCATGAGATGGGAGGTTCTGCTTCTACCTCCCGTCCCTGTCCATCCCCAGGGCTCCATCCTGTGCCAGTGGGAGGGTGCTGGCTTGGGCCATGTGCCTCCCCAGCTGGATGCCAAATCCGTGGTATTTGTGATCTCCTCGTGTTTCCGTGCTGGGTCCCACCCTTGTTGCCGACTGTTTTTGCCTTGCGCTTCCTCCAGTGGAGAAATAAAAATGCAGAATTTGCAGCACTGGTTTCCTTAGCAATAATTCCACTGCCAAAGGTAGAGGGGAAAATATTTTGTGTTTTAAATATCTGAGTCTGGGAATGAATCCTGGCATCCCTCAGCAGTCCAGCTGGGAGCCGACCACTGACCTCTGGCCACCAGCACAACTTGATCCTTGTTGCCAAGTTAAATTCCAAATACATTTGGTGTTCCATATGACACTGATTGGAATGGTTCTACCCTGAGTTTCTCTTGGTAGCCCTGTACCAGATGCTGTGGTTAGCTGGGAGTGCTGGGGGACCATGGTGGCCTTGGGGGCCACATGGCCAGTTCACCCGAGGTGCTGTGCCCCATGGCTGGACACTGGTACAGTGTTCTGTTCCTCTGGAGACCTGCCTGACACACCAGCTGTGAGAAAAGCCACCAAGAACTCGCATCCCCTCTTCCAGAGCATTTTGTAAGCATCACTGCACTTGATTTTGGAAGAGGGAAAGGTAAAAGTTCTCCTGCAGGTGAAGACATTGGTAGGTGGCATCACAAGTCTGTACCCTGGATGCTTTCCTGGGAGCTGTAAGCCTGTGCCTGCATCTAGCATCATGGCAGTGTCTCTTGGAGCATGAAATATATATATATATATATATATATATATATATATATATCAAGTGTCTCATTATTTGTGATTTTCTTTACAGGCGCATTTTCTTTTTGTGAGCAGAGGAGATGGATTTGAAAATGGAAGATTATGGTGTGGCTTAAACTAACTGCATAAATATCAGTGAGGACAGAGTGTTTCCTTGGGAAATAAGTAGGGTTCTCAATGCAACAAGGATGCCAAGGTCCTGTCCTTGGTGACTCCAGGTGACTCTGCAGTCACCAGGAGGATACACTGTAGAGCTCTGATGACCTCGGGAGTGCTCCTCAGGGCTGCAGCCTGCCTGCAGCCTTGCTGTTCCTTGTTTGCTTTTTTGTCCCCTTTGTGCTTCGTAATCAGGTGAGTTCCCATCCAAAGTGACCTTGCAATGCACTTATGCCATCCCTTTTTGTAGGTACCTGCTCCATCTGGGGGATCAAGTGTTCCATCTTCTCTGAGCTGGTTTATTTAAGCTGCCCCCTGAACCTCTGGACATCAGGCTTTGAGGCAGAACCTTTGGTGTCAGCTGTACCAAATGTGGGCAGCAGCTTCTGCTGTGGCCACCAATGAGGTGCAAAAGCTGCAGGGTGGCTTTGCATTCCAGATGTAGCAAACCTTTTAAGCTCATTTTCTGCTTTTTCCTTATGGATGATTGGAATGTGAGAGCCCAGGATGGCCATTAAATGAGGGGACTCCTCAGCAGGTTGGGTTATGCCATGGCTCTGCTGCCTGTCCCATTTATGGGTATGCAGTGCCTCAGCCAGTCAGGTGTCAGGGTGGGACTGTCTCCTGAGTGCAGGGACAAACAGTGGCTGGTCCATGCAGCTCCAGGCCTGGAGCAGCCTTCATGCACCACAGAGGAGCCCAGGAGAGAAAAGAGCCAAGGGCTGGGAATGGGAGGGCTTCAGCTGCAGTGGGGACACGCTGTGTGAAAATGAACTGTAAAAATAAGTAAACAGTGTTTGAAAACAAAAAACCGGAGTTTAATTTGGAGATTTGAGAAGGGATTTGTGCAGCTGTGCCTGTGGAAGCTATTTGTGCCCCTGGGGCTGGGAGGCAGTGCCAGGGCTGGAAAACTAAGCCTGCTCCTGTGAGTTGCTGCTGGGAGGACATTTGCTTTCTCTGAGATGTGCTCCTCCTACCAGCCTGCACTGCTGGGATGCTTAAAAAACCCATTGTCATCTGCTAGTATTTATTTAAATCTGGTGAGGATCCAGTTCCTATGTGTGTTTGCCAGGCCTGGGGCTCATGCTGTGCCCTGCTCTGCTCTCAGATGCTATCGTGCCTCTGCTGCCATCGCACACAAAAACAAGGCACGGGCAGACTGGAAACATACTCAAGGCTATTTAGCAGAAAGGACGTGAATTCAGTGTACAAAGCTGCATTTTTATAGATTAAATGTCTCAAAGCATTTTAACAGATGAATGCTTTAAAGTTTCCGTGCAGGCCTTTTTGTCTGGATGAGCGTGATGTGGTGGCTGTGAGTGCAGGCTTGGCTCAGCTCTGGCTGGATCCAGCAGCAGCCAAATGACAGTGCAAGGGGACATGAGATGGTGCTCAAAGTGAGCAGTTGTGTCCTTTGCTGAGCAAGGCTCTGGCCCCTTGATGGGAGTTACAGAACTTCATCCAGGCAGGAGCCCCACAGCTGCACTGAGGGGAAGCCAGTTAAATTTAATATTGTGTTAGGGAATGTCAGGCACAGGTGATGCTGTTTTAAAGGCAGAGATTCCTCCTGATAACATCAGTGTCCCCAAAATGACAGTGATTGAAATGACTGGATAGGGTTCTGTGTCACGTGAATTCATGTGTGAGTGCTGGCTCTGTTCTGGTCTCAACACCCTCCTGAGCATCACAGATGTGCAGGTTTTGGACGCAGCACAGTGAAGGTGCAAACCCCCTTTCTTAGGGAGTATGGGACCAGGGCGCTCTGCTCTGGGGTTCCTGTGTGGGATGAGCTGGGGCTGTGTGGCAGCTGCCATCATTTTGTCCTGGCATAGCTTAGGGGTGGGAAGTTGTGGGCAAGTGAGCAGTTGTGCCCTGGCTCCTTTTGAGCAGCCTGTGCCAGCTGTTGCTGAGATGGAGACTTCCTTTGTGGATGGGGAGACGTGGTTGGCTCTTCTTTTACCAGTGCTTGCTCTTGGCTTTATGGGGATGTTGTGAAATGTGGGTGTTTTGGTGAAATTTAACTAATGACAAACAAATGCTTCATTGCAAAGTTTCTACTCCCCAGAAATATTTGCGTGTGAGGGGAGCTCATTAAATCCTCCATTTCCTTACAGAAGCCTTCTGAAGTGAGAATAAAACTCACTCTGGGGCTGTAGAAGAGATACCGAGGTTGTTTTTTCCCCTGCCCCCGAAAGCCACCAAGGTGGCCTCCGGGGCGCGCTGCGGACCCGGTCTGTGTTTGTGTCTGTCCAGGCGTGCTACCGCCCTACCTTGGGCTCTGCAGCGGGGCTGACACTCGCCACACACCGTAGCACCTGCGAGCCCTCTGCAGCACACGCAGGGCGTGTTTTGGTCAGCCCTGAGCACTCCTGCGGGGCCAGCGCAGCCCCACGCAGTAAAAACTTCCACTCAGAGGAAAGCTTTGGAGCTGCTGGTGGCGAGCTGGCCACCGAGCCACCCCTCGTGTCCTCCCTGAACGGGGGTGAGGGGCTGTGGCACTGCTGTGCACTGGCACCTTGGGGCAGGTGGCACCTTGGGGCAGGTGGCACCCTGGGGCAGGTGGCACACCTGGGGCTCTGCCCAGAGCGCTGCTGGCCCCGCAGCTTCTCCAGGCACCTCTTTGGCCAGTGTTATGTATTACCTGCACGTTTGAGAACACCCTGTAAATGTCCCTTGGAAACTGGAAAATGGATCGTTAAGGGAACCATTAGCATAGCTCACTCTGAATTGCTAGAACGTTTATACATTATGTTTTTCTTGCAATTCTCTCTCTAAAAATAATAATGAAAAAGAAAGGCAAACTGTCGTTGTTTTAAAGTCAAGGGCATTCCTGGGCAGATGCTTCAGCTCTGGGCTGTGGCTGCTGGCAGGGAACCACATTGGTGCTGCAGGGCCTGAGGTAGAGCTGCTCCCCACCTGCCTAAACACCACCTGCTGCCCCTTGGTGTGCTGGGGCGGTGCACACCCTGCCAAGCCTTATCCCAGGAGGAGCCTGTCCCACGGCCAGGAATCGCCTTCCATGTCAGCCAGTGTCCTCCAGCCTCCAAACGTTGGTGGCAGTGGGGACAAGGGTGGCTGAGCATGGAGGGGTGTGTGGGGAGCCCTGCCCAGCCCCGTCCCTGGCAGGGGCATGTGTATGGGGTACTCTCAATGCACACCTGCTGGAAGGTGTTTCTGTACTTGCACAATTCTTGCCATACATGAACAGCTCTTTAAAAGCTGTTTCACAAGCCACTGAGTTGCAAACCTGCTTTGCAGTTTCAGATAATCCTTAAAAACAACCCAGGGTCCTCTGGGAGTCCTGTGTCTGTTGTCACGACACCTGCTGTGAGAGGCCCTGCTGCTCACAGCACACACTGCTGAGTGTGGGGGAGACAGAGTGGAAGCCTTATGGAAACAGGGAAATGAGCACCGTTGGATTTCTGACTGCACAGAGAGGAGAAAAGAGGTGTTGGGTCATTAACAGAAAGGCCTGTTATATATGAATCTAAAACACATTGAATAAATAAGACATTTTTAGCCAGGCTCTTCTGTGTGCTGCTGGTATTCCTCAACAGGGTCTGTTCTCCAGCAGCCCCTCTCACCCAGTGCCAGGGCTCTGTAGCACATGGCATGGGGGGATGTGGGAGTACCCTGAGAAGGATGGTGGGATCACACCAGGACAGGTGGGAAAGCCATGTAAGCCAAGAAAGGAAAATGATGGTTGCAACAGGATTTGACTGTGGCAGGCACAGTGCAGCCAACTGTGTCTCCTCCATTTTATCAGTAATTCAAGAAAAGCCTTGGAAATGGAGATGGTTGGGGAAGGGTGGTTGAGCTGCATCTATAGATGAGTCACTGATTGCTCCTGTTAAAGAGATGAGAAATCATTCAAAAGGTTTCTGCTGTAAGAATTGAGGATGAAATTGCTGCTCCAGTTACTGACCTGAAACTGAGGTGGGATCTGCAGAGCTCCCAGGTCAGGGAAAGGCGAGGACAGGGGTTTTTCTGGGAATAAAGGTTTTTTCAAGAAGTCCCATCTTTGTCACACTCACTGTTGTTGTACCTGATTTCTCAGAGCTCACCTGCAAGCAACAAACAATGCCAGAAATGAAAGGGGATCTAATTTTAACCAAAAGTTGTGGTGACTTGCAGACTGTTAAAAGCTAATTTCTTCATCCACTGGTTGCAGGAAAATGAGTTCTCGTAATTAACTCAACATACTGGTGCTTCCCAAACTGCCTGGACATGTTGGCTCCTGGTTTGGAAAAGTCCCTCTCCTCCTGCCATGCCCTCTGGAAAAGCAGTTTCTCCATGGATCTGATCAAACAGATCAGATCAGGTTGGGGAGGGGATGGTACTGGCTGAGAGAGCAGAGTCTGGGTGTGTGGAATGGTGAGGTGCTGGAGAAATGGGGTCAGGCGCTGGGGACATCCTGGCACAGTGGTTAACGTGGCATCAGGTGGTTGGCAGTGCTGTGCTCTGCCTTGTTTGGTGCACGAGCTTCATTGTTGAAGCCAAAATTCCATGAGCACTGCAACAGCCACTCTCAGTCGCCTTGTCTCCCTAGGCTGTGCTGTCACTGTCACTGTACTTTGTCACACTTTGTCACACGCTGCATGCAGTGGGCAGTGTAGGAGGGGTACCCAGGACGGTCTCTGCATGCTCAGGGCCAGGCTTGGCTCAGTTGTTGTTCACTCCTCTTGCTGCTCAGCACTTGGCTGATCCATCCCTGCAGTTCTGTGTTTGCCATGTCCGTGCTTCCCACAGCTTGTCCTGACCACATTTTCTGACCCTTCTCTTGTTCTCTCTGTTTGATGCTGCAGGTTGGAGGCTGGCCGTGACCATGTTCTGCCCATTGATTATTACTTCCCACCTCAGAAGACCTGTCTGATCTGTGGGGACGAAGCCTCCGGGTGCCATTATGGAGCCCTCACCTGTGGGAGCTGCAAAGTGTTCTTCAAACGGGCAGCTGAAGGTAATGGGGACAGAGCAGAGGGAAGGTCACTGTCCCACTGTGGTGGCATTCTAAGATCTCTTAAACCAGGCATAGAGAAAAATCAAGGATAAGTTGATTTTTCTCTCCTGCGTTTGTAATTTCATTTTACAGATTGCTCTCAAAAAGTAGCCAAACCAGCTTGCCAAAATACAATTCCTTTAATTGGCATTGAGCAACCTCGTCTCTTAGAAGGTGTCCCTGCCATGGCAGGGGCGTGGACCAAAACGGTCTTTAAGGTTCGTTCCAACCCAAATGTTTCTGTGATTCCATGGTTATTTTAGTGACCTGGTGAGCCCCTGGAGCAGTCAGTTCTTGCTTCTCTTCTTGACTCTCCAGAGTGCTTTGAGCCCCCATCAGCCCACCTGTGGTCTCAGATGCACAACTGCCGGTTCAGGGGAGGCTTTTCCTCTCCTGCACCCCTTCCAGAGGGTCACTTCTGTGACTGCACAAAACAGCACAACCCTCTGTCCATCAGGAGCCATCCTCTGACCTTGGGTCCATGATCATTCTCCCCAGCCTGTGAGAAAGCAACTTCTCCTTCATGTCCAGCTCTGTAGTGTCAGGCTCTCCAGGAATAAATGTGAGTCCAAATGTTCCCTCTCAAGGAAATCTGCACCATCTTTCCATGGGAATTAACATGCAGAAGCACCCAGCCCAGCTGTTTCCTTAGCTGTGCCTCAGCAATGGTTTCTACCTGCTGTTCAGAGTCGTGGCTCTGGGGCAGTAGTGAGAGTCTCTGTTGTGGAACATGAACTGCCCAGCAATGTGACGTGCCTGTAGTCACTCCTCAGGCTTGTTGTCAGGAGAGATCAACCAACACAAGGCATCATTTTTCCTTGGTGCTAACACAGTTTATGGGGGCAGGCTGTAGGCAGCTGGTGTCACTGGCCGTGGTGTCCTCAGGAGAGGGCAGAGATGGGGACAGATCTTCTGTCTCATCATGACCTTCCCCTGTGCCCTACCTCCTTTATATAAGCAGAGGTCCCAGGCTAGGGGTGTTCACCTGCTGTTGTCAAAATGCTGCTTCTATATCAATTAGATCAATCATCATTATCCTGCCTCTTTTTGGAGTCATGTTTCCCTCACTCCTTTGTGCCAGGAGCCAGCTTGCCAGTGCTGATTCAGGGAAGAATAGGGGCTATGCCAGAGGGGACATCAGTGTCCTGTTGCCAAAAAGGGCAGTCAAATAATAGTTAATAAATTTTGCATATTTCTCCCAAGTAAATAATTTGCAGATCTGTCTCTGCTGCACACCAGCTCTGTGTCAAGCCAAGTGGGTTGGCTTGTGCAGCCAGAGTAAATAACAGATGCTTGTTTAAGTCAGCAAGTTATTGTTGATTTATAGTAAGTGGAGTCTTGGCTCTCAGTCAGATGAACTGCCGCTGGAACGCCTGTGTCTGAGGGTGGGTGTGGGAGCTGTGCTCCCCTGGCACCAGAGTGGGCTCTGTCCTGGGGGTGACAGGGACTGGAGGTGCCCATGGGCAGAGGGGCAGCCTGGGCTGCTCGGCCGTGGAGTTGTTCCCTCTCCTGATTGTGTTATATCATTAATTTAAAAGCTGTTTTTGTCCCTTACTGGTTCTTGAGCCTCGCAGTGCAGCAGAGGGTTGGGAGCGTTTGGTCGTGTTGGGATTGGGCAGCAGCCCTTTGCCTTTCCTGAGGAGCTGTGTGTGCGTGCAGGGAGGAGCAGGGGGGGCTGCTGAACTGTGAGGTTTCATCTTACGCTACCCTGAGGTACATGGGTAAGTCTTTATTTTGGGGCAGCGACAATATATTGTGCTCCTTTATAGGTACTGAATGCAGGGATGGCAGGTGATGATTTCTGTTCTAACTTTTGATGAGTTTCCAGACAGATTTCTTCCTTCTTAAAGCTGAGGAGCATTACTCAAAGCTGATATTTCAGCGCGTTCTCATGTCTTAAAGTCCATAAAATGCTTCTCAGAAAACCTTAGGTTGCCCTTGGAGACTTCACAGCAGTAGATTAAAATGCTTCCCCTTGAGAAAAGAAACCTGTTACCTTCCTGGTGCTGGTGTCAAGCCACAGCCTTCGGTGGAGGGAGCAGCAGAGGGCTGTGACTGGAGCAGCACAAACAGCATCTTGGGGGAGAGGGAAATAGCTGGGAACATCATTTCTTTTTTATTATATCCTTCCGAGATAATAGTGAACTTATCTGGCAGAGATTCAGGGATATTTAAGGAGATTTTATAGACGTGCACTGGCTTCTAGAGTGAGAAAGGAAAAAAATTTTTTTAAAAAAATGCTGTGATGCTGATTCTTTTTCCCTTTGGACACACTGAGGGGTTTATGGGCAGGAGCAGGTCACCCCTGCTTTGATAAAATATTTGATTTTAGATTTGAGGAGTTTCACAAGTTCAGGTTCAATGTTTTTTCCAGGAAGGCGCTGGAAGAGTTAATAAGAAAAGACAGGAATGTTGTCCTGATCTCGTTTTTCCAGCTCTTGTGATTCACAGGCTCTCTCAAGATGTCCAGACTGTGTCCAGGCCAGCACTGAAGCACACTCTGCAGATTCTCCACACCAGGGGATTGCCTGGTCTGCAGGGTCACCCCCCTCGTTTTGTGACCAGCATTGTGCTCTCTCTTGCAGTCACCTGCCCCAGGGTCCCAGCAGGCAGAGTCCAGAGGGCTCCATGGCTGCCCTGTGACCAGGGCTGCTGCTCCTCTGCTGCCCACAAAGAGGGCTCTCTCTCTTCATTTGGTGAGCAAAAAGCTCATCCAACTCAGCACAAATATTATTTTATAATAATATAAACAAGTAGGCAGGACACCTCCGTGAGAACATGGCTGGGCCGGGTTGAAGACATGGGAGTTCAGTCCTTGTGATGCCACCCCTGTCCCTGAAACAGAAAAATGCTTCAAACAAGGCAGCTCCTGTGTCAGTTAGCCAAAATACAATTCCTTTAATTGTAAACCAGGGGGTTCCTGGTGTCCCATTCTGTCCAGGAGGGGGATCATTGTGTCTCTGCATATATCCCTGGAGAGAAGCAGACCTTCCTTGTCCCTCTGAGGTTTCTGCAATCTGGTGGCCACCTTAGCCAGCCCAGAGCTGCCTCCATGCAGCATTCCTGGCAGCTCGGGACTGGGATGCTTTGGGCTGTGTTCCTGATGGAGCTGCCTTTAAATAGCAGAGAGCTAAATGAAAAAAATAACACAGTATTTGGCAATTTTCCTAGCAGGCACGCAGCCAGGCTGCTGTGCAGGCTGCGCTGAGTGCCTCCATCATTTTCCATATGGATTAGTGTTCCATGTTCTGACCTGCTGAGGATTAGCCTTACACCAAGAGGGATGTCTCTTCGCCAACTCAACAGTTTATTGCCAGATTTCAAGATGACACCAAGTTAAAGTGAATGTTTGCAAGGATCCTTGCCATGTTATAAAAAGTTTTCTCCTCCTTCCCAGGCTGAAGTGACACGCAAAGAAATTGAGTTTGTGGAAGATTTAGTGGTGCTGTAGCACCATGATGCTCCAGTGGTGGGTTTCTTGTGACTGTTTGGGTGTTATTTGCCTTAAAAAGCCATGGAGAGAGAAAAAGATGGGATGACCAGAGCACAGGGAAAGCTCTGGGTGCTTTCCCTATGCCCACTGTAGCCATCTGGTAAATACAGAGGACAGGACTATTCAGAAAATGACTTTGCAAAGGTTGTTCATCAGCAGTGTCTCAGTGCTGGCTCCTGGGAGCCTTGTGGCTGAGCCCTCTTGAGTTATTAACAGGAGCATCACATGGGAAGGATGCCAGCACCAAACCCGCAGGCTCAGCTCTGGGCATGGCCCTGCTGGGGACAGCCCCAAGGACCAGAGGCTTTCCAGGGGAGCTCTGGAGCCTCCATGGCTACATGAGACCCAGGGGAGTTGCTTTCATAGAAAGCTTGGCCTTATCCCCCAGCTGTTAAAATTCAGTTTATCTCCTGGAATACGAGGATCTCTCTCTTCCAAAAGGCATTTACTGGTTTTTCACATTTACAGTCGTATATCTTGCTCCAGATGTTTGCACAGATTACTTTGTTGTCTGGAGGAGAAAGTTAGTCTGGGCACAACAGCTCATGTGGCAACAGGCTGTTAGTTAGATGATTCCACTGGATTGAGCAACTCACGCCCATAAATCATTATTTTAGTCAAGAAGAGCTGGAGAGCAGTTCTTCCCATTGGCTCCCAGTGTGTGCTGTGGTCCTGGGAGATGAGTGGGAGGGCTCGGAGGTGGTGGAAGCGTCTTTCTGCCTGGTGTGAGGTGGCCCAGGAGGGTCCCAAGGTGGCGGGGACATTCCTGGCAGAGGGGACCCAGGCACTGCAGTGTGTTCATGGTGGGGGCTGCTGCAAAGATGCTCCCTTGAGGTGCCTATGCTGGTCTGGGAAAGCAGAGGGTGCTGGGTGTCACTTCTCTCCTCACCTGTGCACATGTCAAACAGGACCTGGGTGGCCGGGGAGGAGGTGGGGCTTCTCTGGGTGACATCTGCAGTGTCCTCAGCTGGGCAGTGCTCTATGGGTGGGTGCCTTGCCAGTGCCCTGGGGAAAGGACGGGCTGGGTGATGGGCCTTGCAAAGAGCAGGGCTGCTGGAGAACACCAGAGAGTGGGAATAAGGTTTGGATCTGTATGTACAGGTCTGCAAAGCAAGAGCCTCTGTCTTGGAGTGACACGAGAAAATATCTCTGTTGTTTGCAGGAGAGAAAAGGAAAACAAAATAGTTGTTTCAGTGTTAAACTCTAGAGAAGGAAAAAACAGCGCGTTTATCTTTAAGTAAAGAACAGCTGATTGCAAATGTCTGACCTTGCTCTGAAATGAAGAGACTGAATTATCCCGGAATTAGAAACAGGTCTCCGTGTGAGAAGTCACATCAGAGGGAAGGAACTCACCCACATTGCAGCCACCCTTCCCTGTTCTCCTGCCTTTTAGAGCTGGTGGTTCCTTTTCTGGTGGTGAAAGGGAAACCTCTGCATCTCCAGGAATTAGGGCGAGGTGAGCTCGGCTCATTCTCACCCTGAGCAGCAGCACCACCATTACCAGCTGTTTGGTTCTTTTTGTTACTGATGAACAACATAAAGCAAACAGGGCTCACCTGTGTGGGCCCAGGCAACAGAGAACAGGTTCCAGCCCCAAAGAGCCTCTCCATGAACCATGAAGCTGGCCTGGCCATCTCAGCAATGTCACTGTACCATGACCGTGGGGAGAGCTGTTGGCTGCAGCTCACACCCTCTGCTGCTCCGGGGTGGTGCAGCCATCCTGCAGCCTCCTCCAGCGTGTCCTGTTTGTCCTCTGGGGCACTCCACCTGCTCCTGGCTTGTGGGAGAGGCTCCTTCTCCATGTCCCTTCTCAGCACTTCTGGAGCTGGGAGATGCTGCTGAGGAGCAGATGGGAAACAGCACCGTGGCCTCACTGAACAAGGTTTGGACTCCACTACCAAACCTCATCTGTGCTCCCCTCCCCTTGGTTCCCTAATGGAGACAGAGTGGAGTGGGGGATGAGCCCACATGTTGGGATCTGTCCAGATCCTGAGGATGGGGCTGTGGCTGTGGGGTGCTGCTCCTGGCACAGGGGAATTTGGAGGAGTCGTGCCTGATCCTGGAACATCCTTGGGGGGCTCAGGCAGCCAAATCTCCTTCCAGCTCTCCGTTCCCCAGAAAGTAGGGCGCTCATTTGTGAGTACCTAAGAAGGTTGAGTGGAGGGAGTGTGGCCTCCGTGCACAGTGCCCCTGGCACAAAAATAACTCCAAGTAACCCAGTTTCAGCTGAAGTTCTTTGTTTCCTCCTGCTCAATGAACTGCTGAAAGGGAGGATGGTGTTTGTGCTCCCATTAGGATCTGTAGGGATTTAGGTGTCATCAAGGCTTGCCTGAGTATCCTTTTCATGGGAAATGAGCCAGGGAGAGGGTGAGAAGAGCTGTTCTGAGGATAGTGTTAAAATGATTTAACAGGTGTGAGGTGTGGTGAGTAATGCAGGTGATACCTGAGGCACAGGGGTGGGTGATGATCCACTTTGAAGAGGACAGTTCTGAGAAAGTCAAACATGAAGTGTTTGTGCAGCTCCTGGACGCTGTGAGAGGAGTGGGCTTGGTGCTGAGCCCTGCCAGGGGCCTCTGTGGGGGTGACAGTGGCACCTGGCCCTGCCAAATCAGGCACAAGTTGGGGGGACCCAGGAGGGCACTGTGAAAGCCTCAGGCAGTGGCAGCAAGGGCAGCAGTGGTGGAGGTGTGGGGGTTGTAAAATCTGTGCACCAAAATTGGTGCATCTCAGGCCAAAACTGGTACATTAAGGGGTTGGATTCAGCCTTGTCCTTTTCATAGATCTCTGGTGACTCCAAAGGGCTTTTCCTATAGGAATGCAGAAAGTAACCCCTTGCAGGATGATAAATAAAAGCCATGGGCTGGTTTCCCATGTGGGTCTATAAGCTGCACCTCTCTGTTGTGTGCTGAGTCTAGTTTGGTTTGGAAGAGCCTGAAGAACACCGGATAAATCCTGATCCAGTAAATGTGTTCAAACTTGACAAGAAAAGTGATGATTCTTGGCATGTCTGGCAAAAGAGGCAGTGAAAAAAAGCTGTGGCCTGGAGCTGCCCGGGCTGCTCTCTGAGTGAGTGCAGGGTGAGTCTGAGGTATGGGTGACTCTGATCGTAAGTAACTTCTGAATTTTCTCCACCTCCCCAAAACTCACAGCTGCACAAGGTTCTCCATACAGGGAGCTGCTGGCCTCAGTTCCCTCCTGGCTGACTGCAGATACATCCCAGGGGACAGGGTGCCATCAGACTCACCTGTGGAATAGCTGTAATATCTATAATCTGGAGACAGCAGACCTGACTGGTATTAAGGCATTGCACAAAAAAATAATTCAGTCCCAAAAAGGTCTGTACAGCATCATGTAATGGGACTGACAGGTGACTATGGTGGCAGAAGGATCAAACTGTGGGGTTTGGTGGTCTGGGAGAAAATCACCAAAAGCCATGCAATAGATAGATGACATTTAAAAAACGAGAACCAAACTCTCCAGGCTGCCCTTGGTGATCCCAAAGGAGCCCAGCCTGTGTCCATTGGTACCCAGCACCCATGTTCTGTTTCTTTGGTGTTTCAGGTAAGCAGAAGTACCTCTGTGCCAGCAGGAATGACTGCACCATCGACAAGTTCCGGAGGAAAAACTGTCCCTCCTGCCGCCTGCGGAAGTGCTACGAGGCCGGGATGACTCTTGGAGGTATGGCTGGGGTCCCCTCCTGGGTCCCTGAACGTCACTTGGTGCATGGACAGTCAGTAAAAGGCTGGAAAATGTGGCTGGTGGAGGGTGAGAAAATGCTCAGGAAGCATTCTCAGGGTTGTAATACCAAAACTGGGAATTTCAATAGCTTTTGTTTGTGTTTCAGGAAACATACTTTTCCCTGATTTCAAATCTTGAGAATCTAAAAAAAATGTAAATAGCAGGGCGAATTGGTTCTGGTTCCAGGAGCCTCAGAGCAGAGCACTCCCTTCTTCTGATGGGAATATTCCAAGGCAGAAACAGGCATTTACTTGGTGAAATTACAGCCTCAGTGTTTTCCTTTGCTGCTCTTGTGTCCCTGGTGAGGGCCCTTGTTACAATTTGTCTCTGTTCCCAAACCTGTAACCCTACCAAAACTGACAGAGTGCCAATATCCAAAATCTGAGGTTTTCTGCTTGGAGTCTGTAAGCTAGTGTTGATCACTGGGTTGAGTTCATTTGATGAAATCCTTCCCTGTGTGGTGAGGCCCTGGCACAGGGTGCCCAGAGAAGCTCTGCTTACCCCATCCCTGGAAGTGTCCAAGGCCAGGTTGGACGGGGCTTGGAGCAAACTGGGATACTGGAAGGTGTCCCTGCCCATTGCAGGGGGTGGAACTGGGTGATCTTTAAGGTCCCTCCCAACCCAAATCACCCTGTGATTCTGTGATGTTACAGTGAGGAGGAAAATACCCTGGAAAAGGGGGCTGAAGGACCTGCCCCTGCTGGGAAGCCCAGGATTCCAGGAGCAGCTTTTGGGGCTGCAGAGAGGAGCCCCAGCAGCACCAGGCACAGCGTAGGGGGACAGGGGCAGCCCAGACTGGTTGGGTGTGTCAGCATTTTGGGTTAAATCCTGACCCCACTGCTGGGATGGGCTGAGCCTCCAGAGCTGCTGGGCTGCAACAACACTGTCTTGACGGGCTTGTTACTGAAGTGGCTCTGATTTGTGCCTCACTAAGGAGCAGAAGGTTTAATTTCTCCCCAAACGTCCCAAAAGGCAGCACAGTCCTAACTCCCTTTTCTTAGCTTATTTTTAAGTGCTTTTTTCTGGTGAAGTTTCCTTAAGAGAGAGAAGACACATCAGTGTAACCCTCTCCTGCAGGACACACTGACAAAATTAATGCTAATACGGATACCCTGCTCCCTTCTTTTTTCTTCAGCTCTTTAGGTCACCCTGACCTGTTCTGCCTGGTCTGTTTTACATTCGGTTTGGATGTCGACTTAAAGGCAATTGTTACAAACACGCAAGCTTGTGGTTGCCCACAGAAACCTCTCCCACAGTGGAGGCAGGGCATTTGAAATCACTCCCAAGCTCCAACCAGTTGTTTTTAACTGTTGGTTAATTACAGTCACTGATGGGGTACATCCCGGCAGCCCTGCGGCTCTGGTGTGGGAGGAGGAGGAGGAGGAAGTGGGGGAGAGGGAAGTGACACACTGAATGCCTTCTTCAGGCTCCGCTCTGGAACAGGATGGCAATGTGTTGAAGCACTTCACTATTGATTGAGATCACAGTGACCTGCAGCTGCTGTGCACTAACCAGGATCTTCTCTTTGTAGAGAGGGAAAAGAAAAAAAAACCCCAAGGAACAGAAAAGAGCAAAAAAAAATCGGTGATAATGCTGTTTTAGTGTGTTGGGTCCTGCTGGTGTGCTGCCCTGTGCCCACCATCCTGCTGTGCTTGTGCCTGCTGCTGGGGAAGATGCTGCAGCGATCCTGCCAGCCCTGACCCCTGGGAAATGTCCTGGTATGGGCATGGCTGTGGGAATCCTGCCAGCCTTGAGCCCAGGAAATGTCCTGGTATGGGCACGGCAGCAGGGATTCTGCCAGCCCTGAGCCCGGGGAGCATGTGAGGTGACAGGGGCTGTTCCTTTGGGGAACTCCAAGCTCCACAGTGCCCACAGCCAGAGCTGGCAGCCACCCGAGCTGCAACTGTGTGGGTCCTGGCTGGAGCAAAAACTCAAAACACGTGTAATTCTTTTCATTTTGTTTATGGTACGGCTAGAAATCTCCTGTAGTAACAGCCAAAAGCTTGTGAAAGCCCAGTCTTGAGGCATAGCTTCGTTTAGTCCTAATCCAGGTTCAGTTGCTGAGGGCAGAGCAGAGCTCATGTCTCACCAACACAGTGGGTATTGATGTGAGCAATTCCAGCCAGGGGGAATCTGACACAATTTTTGCAGAGCCATTGCAGCAGTTAAAATCAGTGTTATGTCAGATGCACTTGATTTTTCATCTTGTCTGACCTTGACTTACAGCAATTGCATCTTCATTTCTACTTGGTTTGCTTGATTAACTGACTCTAATTTTATTGATTTTCTGTCCCCACAGTGGGTATTTGTCACCTGTGACTCAATAACCCTTTTGCCTCCTACACAGCCACCCAAGTGACATTCCTTACCTCCTTGCTCCAAGGTGTATTGTCAAATCTTTAGTGTCCTCGTGGCTTCTGCAGTTTGCCAACAGCTATCAGCCCTTGTCTGCTGATCTCAGTCCATCTGTTCAGTGAATGTGCTTAATGTTCATCCCTATTTTCCCATCCCTACATTGCCATACGGGCTGGTGGAGTAAAAGTGTTTGATTCTGGTTTTAAAGTGAATGTAGCAATGAGCCACCCTTTTAAGAAACAAACCTGCCTGATGTTGTTTCAACGCTTATAATTGCCTTTGAGATGTATCACTGGGGGGTTTGCAATCATTCAGCAATACAATCTACTATTACAGCCTTCAAGTTCTCTTCATTCACGTAGACATCTGACTCAGATCTCTTAAATGTGTCTGCTATAAGTGGTAATGTTATTATTATCAACTGAAGTCGTTGAGCCAGACAAGATTGATAGCTTGACAGGTTCAGGTTTTGGTAAGCCTTGTGTGAAGTTCATAAAAACTGCAAAGGGCAGCAGGATATAAATCAAGTCCTGTTCAGCTTCTCAGTGTCCTGCTGGCAGCTGAGCTTGACGTGTGCTGTCAGGGTCTGCAGGATGTCTCCATCGTAGCCAGTCCTAGAGCAGCTTCTTCCAGGTTTTCATAACTTCCCTGAGTCCTGGCATCATGAAAATTGGTGCTGAAGCCCAGAGTGCTCCTTCCTCAGAGCTTTAGAAGTGTCTGCAAGGGAGACGCTTAAAACGTGCATCACTTTGGCCATTGCTCTGAGTGCATTCCTGGGGGTTCTTGCCCTGGTGAATACTTTATTGTGATATATGTGTCCTTTAAGTTTTTTTCCAAATCCATCCAGTATTTTCCCAGAGACCCCCAGGTCAGCCCAGGGGCTTGGGGCAGTGCTGTGCTGTGCTGTAGCTGTACCTCGAGGGTCTCTGGGCCCCTTGTCCCTGCTGACAGCCAAGCAGGAGCATCCCAGTGTTGATCACACATCCTAAGGCTCCTCCCACGTTGGTTCAAATAAGTGCAATGTAGACTTCTGCCCAGCCTAGCTCATCCTAGAGTAAAAAAACATTAGAGATGTCTTTAATTCCAATTTAAAAATTTTTGTTTGTATTACCTGCTGAGTAGGAGCCATCACCACAAAGGGGTTTGGCACAGGTGACTGAGTAGAAGGCAGTCTTTACCTCTTAAGGTTTTCTTCACCTGGTAATGTCAGTATTTCAGTGATCTGTGGGACAGCTGCTCCTGGAATGCACAAACCCAAAAGCTGATAGCCCAGTTATCACCCACTGTTGCAGAGAAGTCTGGTTTGTGGCTGCAGTCTCAGAGCCAGTGCAGTAGGTACTTGCTGTCTACTCACTTCAGTCAGGATCTTTTCATACTAGATAATTAAATATTAAGAAAAAAGCTCCCAACATTTAAACCAAACCATGTGTGCGTTTTGTACATGTGGGTTTGGCTTCACTCACACACATGACCTGGGGCACTGGTTATTTCTAAACTCTGTCACAGGCTGCCCAAGGTAGTGGTGGAGTCAGCATCCCTGGGGTGATATAACAGAGGTGTGGATGTGGCACTTGGGGATATGGGTTGGTGGTGGCCTTGGCAGTGCGGTGACTTTGGAGACAAGGGAGAGGAGGCTGTATCAAACGAGTGGCTGATGGCCAGAGGCCATCACACTGTGCTGCAGCACTGTTTTCCTCTCGCTCTCCTTTATTTATATTAATCCTTTCTCCTCCCTTTCTACCGAGAAGCCTGTCTTCATTGCCCGCACAGCAGATCATCCAGAGTACAATGCTTAAAGATCAACGTTTTAATTTACAGAGCTGCACTTTGGCTTGACATTTTTATGTTTTATTGCTTATTTTTCTAATTACAGCTGAAAGGAAATTCGAGATAAGTATCATATAATGAAGGAGCCAAAACCCCAAGGACAACCAGTTTGATGTTGTATTCCCTGCTGAAAGAAGCCATGGACTTTTGTTCTCTAATTAGTTGGGGTTTGGATTTGGTGAGGGGTGGCAGTAGCAGGCCACCTGTGCTGAGGAGTGTCATGGTGGTATCAATGAGGGGAACATGGACTCTGCAAGACCTCTGGCATCACGGCTCTGGAGTGCTGGTGTGCTTTGCAGGCAGACCAGCAGCTGTGGTGAAGAGCCAGGTGTGTGAGGAAAACACCTTTTTGTGTTGGCCACAGGCACAGTCACCAGCTGCTGTGGTCCCCCTGCGCTGCAACCTGCCTGCGCTGCTGATGGGCAGTGAGGCTGCACAGCAGAGTGAGGCCACCCAGCTTGGGTCTGCTCCTTCTCTTTGGGGCAGCTGGCAGAGTTCAGGGAAACAGCCCTGGAACCACCTGCTGGCTTCTGAAATGTGTTTTCTGTAACACATGTGCAGCATGTTTGGGAGAGCCTGACTGTAGGGCAGCAGGCATTGCAGGGAGAAGGCTTTTATCTCAGATGCATCCTGCTCTGGTCTGGGATGGAAAAATCCCACTTGGGCATCCAAGCGCAATGTTTTTTTTCCCTGGAACATGACCATGTACTGAGATGATCATCTTGTGTTGCTTCTCTTTTTGATTGCATATGAGCAGTTTTCTGAGTCAGGTCAAAACCTTTTCTCTCTCTTCCCTGCATCTTCCTCTCTGTTTCCAAGTGGGAGTTAGAGGCTGGTCGTGGCTGAGGATGTAAATGAAGTTGGTTCTTTTCCATGTCAGATTAACAGTGAAATAGATTTTGTCACGCAGTGTTCTCTTCTCACCCTTAGGCAAGAACTGCAATGCCAGGGCATTCCTTAGGCAGTGCCCTCTGAGGGAGGAGCTGCTGCTGGTCATCACTTTTCCTTTCCTCGTAACTATAAATGATGCAGCCAAGAAGCCCTGACTTTTTTTTTTAAATATATTTTTAAGTATCACACTAAACTGCACCTTTCCCACAGCCCGCAAGCTGAAGAAGCTGGGTAACCTGAAGGCACAGGACGACGTGGAGGGAGCCAGCTCGTCCAGCCCCACAGAGGAGCAAGCTCCCAAGCTGGTGATGACACGCATCGATGGCTACGAGTGCCAGCCCATCTTCCTCAACGTCCTGGAGGCCATCGAGCCTGGTGTGGTGTGTGCTGGCCACGACAACAGCCAGCCTGACTCCTTCTCCAACCTGCTGACCAGCCTGAACGAGCTTGGGGAGCGGCAGCTGGTCTACGTGGTCAAATGGGCAAAGGCCCTGCCAGGTGAGAAGGGAAGCAAACAGATCCCCTCCCTGTTCCAAAGCTTGTCTGCACTGCTGGGGGTGGGTGCAAAGGGGGTGGTCTGCAGCCCATGTCCCATCACACAGCTCCTGGGGGACCATCTCCATGGGCAGTGTGTGTGTCCCTTGCCTGGGCAGCAACCTGTAGCAGCGTGGGACTTGTCTCTAGAGAGGCTGACAATGGGAGAGGGAGCTGAGGGGCAGTGGAATGTGTTGGACCTTAAACTCTGGGTTCAGATAGTCCCTGGCCAGTGATACCGTGTGGGTACGAGGCACTTCCCCCCCATGGCAGGGCTGCAGCTGGTCCAGGCTCACGGTCCTGCTTTTCTCCCCCTCTCTCCGTGGAGGATTTGCTCCACTTCCAGGCTGTGTCTGCCAGCCCTGCAGAACTGCCCTATAGACAACGATTAGCCCTCTCCCAGGACCCAGCTGAAGTGATGAAAAGGGTAAATTGCAACATGGCAGAAGAGCGCTGCAGAATCCCAAAGGGCTCTTCCTGGCAGTCACTCACATTGCCCATGTGATAGCCTGGTGGGATATATTTATGATGCCTTCAGAGAGGTAATAAGGATCAGAAATTTTCCTAGATTCTGGTCAGCAGGTGCAGTAAATGGAGCATTCTGGTGACTGATGTGTTTATTGAGCTGGATCTGCAAGGCGTCACTGCAAGGTTGGTGACATGCTGCCTGTTCCACGTTGTAATCTGGAACTGGGCGAGTGGGATTGCAGAGGGCTGAGCTCAGTCTGGGCACAGCAGGACCCAGCTCTTCTCCCAGCAGCCCAGAGACTGAGGCATGAGGCCAGTTCCTGCCACCTGCTCCATTCTGGCCCCACTTCTCAGGGGACACCATAGGGACCCAACTCCTTGTATGTGTGGGGTGATACAGCCAGAGGAGGAGACTGAGACACAGTAAGTTTGCCACTCTCTGCAAAACCATGGTGATGAACTGTGGTCAGGTGTCTGACGTTCCCAGGAGTTTAGCAGCCCCCTAGACTGGTGCTCCCAATAGGATATTGGTCTGAATACCCTTAAATGCAAAGCAGCCCATTCCGTTTCTGCTATTCTTGAGTCACTTGTCTTGTGAAACCAGGGACAAATCCTGCTTCCTCTTTGGCTTATCTACACCAGACATCAAGATCAGGCACAGAGACACCACCAAAGCCACCACCTGGCATCTGGGGCAGAGGCTCTACCACTGCAGTGCTGATGGAAAGGGAGAGTGCTTTGGAAAATGCTTTTTATCATAACCACCCCCTTATCAGAGGGTTTTGCTCTCCTGAACTACACCTGATGTCTGACCACTCAGTGTGTAGCAGTGTCAGCTGCTGCCCTGCTGCCCCCCAGGGCAGTGCCGACTGTGCCAGGCTGGCATCTGGGCAAGGTTCATTTTCTGGCTTGTTTGCCTTGAAGAGCTCTCTAGATCACAGATATCCTTGCCTCAATGGGTTGTAATTATACACTGGAGCTGTTGAAATGCTTTAATATTTGATTGAAATAATGCATGATTGCCTTGAAATTCAATTATATTTGCCTATTTACAAGTACATTGAAAAAACCAGCGTTGGAGGTGGTGTAAGCATGCCTGGGGTTTAACTCTGGGCTGCCATCTGGGAATGGTAATTTGAATTTAGTTGCTATTTTTGTTTCTCTTGCAATGCAGCTGAGGTTTCCACACTCATTCCCACAGTCATTAGATCCATGCAGTGTGTATGGGACAGAAACTGGAGTACCTGTAACCATGGTGGGAGGCCTTGGGGCTGCCTGCTGGCTCTGAGCGTCACATTAAAATCCAGTTACTTAAATTTGGAGAAGTCCTAATGGGACTTTCTCCACTCCCTGTGTCGGAAGTCCCCTTTCTTCCCCTCCAGGGGTTTGTGCTTGTCTATCCTTGATCCTAGTCAAGGTGGTAGTTCCATGTTGTGACTCATGTCCTGGGACATGCTGAGCTTGGACTGTGGACTGACCACCTTGTCCTAAAGGCATGGAAACAGCCCTGGAAACTGCAGGAGCCCAACAGTAATTCATAACATTCCTCCCTCACTGTTTATTAGGATTTCGCAACCTGCATGTGGATGACCAGATGTCAATAATCCAGTACTCTTGGATGGGCCTGATGGTGTTTGCTATGGGGTGGAGATCCTTCACCAACGTCAATTCCAGGATGCTTTACTTCGCTCCAGACCTGGTGTTCAATGAGTAAGTGTGAAACAACAACAACCTAACACTGAGCTTTGGGTCAGCCCAGGTGACAAACTACCCTTAGAGCAGCGCAGCCCAGCCCTGCCTGGCTGTGCCCAGCCTGCTCCCCACTGCCACCACCCATGGTGACCTCCAGGAGCAGTGATGCCTCTCCGGGTCCTTCTGGCCACTCCCTCAGCCTTGCTGTGGGCTGATGCCCACCAGGGCAGGAGCAGAAGCTGGTGTGGAGTGAGGGGCTGCTCCATTTCTGCCTTTCTGCTACAGAAAGGCAGAAATTCTGTTTAAATTCCAGTTTCCAGCTCTGTTGGGCAGCTTGAGTGAGCGGAGACAGAGACAAAATACACTGTAAGGTCCTGGTGGGCCCTCCTTGGTGTACCATCAGCTTAGAGCTGGAGAGGGTTTGCTGGCACTCAGATGGAAGAGCCTGAACTCAATAACCAATCACAGCAGCAGGCAAACCCTCACCTGCCTAGGAGCTCCAACTCGGCCTCATATCCCTCACAGACAAAATTGTTTGGGAAATCATTGCAGGTGCTCTTCAGACAAACACTGCAAGTCCCTTGTAGCCTTCTGTGTCCAGCAAGGATCACACAGAGGCATTTTGGAAAATGCCCCACTCCTGCATGTGGCATCCCTGGGACAGAGCTTGGGCCCTTGCCAGCAGGGTGTGCCAGGCAAGGGGGGTCAGGGAGTGTCCTCTCCATCACACACCTGCACTTTGGTCTCCGTGCCATCTGTACCCATCTCACCCTGCCAGGTACCGCATGCACAAATCCAGGATGTACAGCCAGTGCATCAGGATGCGGCACCTCTCCCAGGAATTTGGGTGGCTTCAGATCACACCCCAGGAGTTCCTCTGTATGAAGGCTCTCCTCTTCTTCAGTATTAGTAAGTATCCACACCCTTCCCTCCACAGAGCTCCAGCACCTGCTGCTGCATCACCCTTGAGGTGTCTGGTGCTTTCCCTGTGCCTGGACTTTCACTTCCCAGGAGGAGGCTGGGGATGTCCCCTGCTTCAGTCTTCCTTCTGCTCTCCTGTTGTTGTCACTCTCTGGGTTCCTCTCACTGTTTCCTTCCCATCCCACCCAGTTCCAGTGGATGGCCTGAAGAACCAGAAGCTCTTTGATGAGCTCCGCATGAATTACATTAAGGAACTTGACCGCATCATTGCCTGCAAGAGGAAGAACCCCACCTCCTGCTCCCGGAGGTTTTACCAGCTCACCAAGGTCCTGGACTCTGTGCATCCGGTAAGAGAGGACAGGGAAATGTCCATCTGTACACATAATGTCCATCTGTACACATAATGTCCATCTGTACACATAATGTCCATCTAAATGCATAAGAAACAATATAAAAAAGAAACTTTTCACAGTGAGAACGATCATTCCCTGGAACAACCTCCCCATCACGGGAAGAGTTCAGATGCAGCTGGAGAGAGCACTAGATAGTCTCATCCAGGCTCCCTTTCCCAGGGAAGGTGGGACCTCTGTCATGTGTCTTCCCAGGGACTCTTCCTTCCCAGGGACTCTTCCTTCCTAGGGACTCTTCCTTAACCAGCTCTCTTCCTTCCCCAGATTGCCAAGGACCTGCACCAGTTTACATTTGATCTCCTAATCAAGGCACACATGGTGAGCGTGGACTACCCGGAAATGATGGCCGAGATCATCTCTGTGCAGGTTCCCAAGATCCTGTCTGGAAAAGTCAAGCCTATCTACTTCCACGCACAGTGATCTTTCAGAGGGACCCCTGTGCTGCCACCCCCATTCCAGCCATCTCCTGCCTGTTACTTCTGCACTACTGTCCTGCAGTGCCTTGGGGAATCCCTCTGCGGTGGTGGCCAAGGGGGCAGGCAGTGACAGACCTGCTGGGATTCCTGAGATTATTATTTTCCTGAGGTACCTCTGAACTGAACCCCCTGGCACCGGCCTCTGCCTGGCTCCAGCTGCTCATGGTGCTGGACAGGGACGGGCAGGGGCAGTGGCACCACGTCTGAGTGTTCTCCTCTGTTTGTCACTGTGACTCCAGCAGCCCAGAGCCACAGGACAACAGGAGAAGTGCCAGTGATTGGTGGGTTTGGGGTGATTTTTATAAAAAGAATGCAACACAAAGCAGGCTGCTGCAGCTCCATGTTTGGGTGTGGGTCATGTTGCCAGCCTCCTTCCGGATGTTTTGTTTGTATTGTGATACTGGGAAGCAGATAAGTTCAAACTTTGCAGAAGAGAAGCAGAGCAGAGCTGGGGGACAAGGCAAATTTGTGGCTGAGGAGTTCACAGGCCCTGCAGTTACTGTGGGATCTGCTCCACTCAGCTCGGCCCTGGGACCTGCCTGTGCTGCCGAGACATGAGCGATGGAGCGGACAGGCTGCAGTGGAATGCCTGCCAAGGAGGATCACCTTGGAAATCCCCCAACAGCGGCTGGCTCCTGTTATCCACCTGGGATATTTTTCTTCTGGCCTGTCCAGCTGGGTCTTGGTCTGCCCTGCAGACCCCCAGGTGCTCAGCAGTCACATTCCTGTCCTTGCCAGCTGCTGCTCCCTGACAAAGCCGAACCCACCTTGGAAAGTGCCTGATGCCCTCGGACCTCACACCTGCCTGGCTCCCCTGGGCACCTGCAGCCCCTGTCCTGTACCTGCAGCCCCTGTCCTGCACAAGCTCTGCTCCTGTCATGGCTCTGCGGACCTGGGATTCCAGCTATGCTCTCTCCTTTCATTTGTCCCAAATATTTTGTCCCAACTCTCTTTTCCAATGCCAGCAGATGAATGTTCTGGAGCCAAGACCGAGGCCAGGGTCTGTGGGACCTGTGGGACCATGGGGCTCCTCTCTGAATCCTGTGCATGGGGAGGTGGCAGTGGGAACTGGCTGGTGCCACCATAGCACTTTGAGGGGTTGGGAGGGAAGCACCAAGAGACCCCTTGCTCTTGGAAGCAGCACACACAGCTCCTGCGGATGGCAGTGGCTGGTTGCAGGCCAGGAGGACACCATGGTGCTCTCATTGTCCCATGTACATGGTCCTGTATCCACCATACCCCACACACACCATCCCTTACACACCATCCCACACACACCACCACACACACCATCCATTACTCACCATCCCACACACACCACCACACACACCACCACACACACCATCCCTTACACACTATCCCACATACACCACCCCACACACCATCCCTTACACACCACCCCATGTGCATCACCCCGCACACCCAGCCTGTCCCCAGCACACACACACAGCGGCCAAGCCTATGTGCCCTGTTGTATTTTAATTCCCCTCTTCCTGCACATCCTGAGTACATCAAAACCACCTGCTCAGACCCAGACAGGCTGTCAGTGATGGCACACGCACAGGCTGGTGCCAGAGTCACACATGCTGTCGTGGGCTGTGACACGGTCTGGCATTACCAGCCTAGACATCTGCAAGGGATCCTTGTGCTGGCACAGACAGCAAACTCTGCACCCTGCCAGGGCAGTGACTCCACCCATAGTCCTGTGTCCACCTGGAGCCCTGATCCCACCCGGAGCCCTGTGCCCGCCCTGTACCCAGGTCTCCAGGAAATGCTGTCACTGCAGCAGCAGTGCAGCTGCTCCTTTACATACTGGGAGTAAAACAAGCAATTTCCCTAATACTTTCCAACGTTTTGATGGGATTTTCATTATATGAAGTAGTGGGGGGAAAGCCCCTGTTGAAGGGGAGGATCTTTCTTTGCAATGGTTTTCGTTCCTCTGCTGGATATGGCTCTGATCCTTCTCCTCCCTGAAATCCTCTTATGTAGGCAGCAACAGAATCCATAGGTGAACTTTGTGGCTGGTAGCCAGCAGGTTGCTGCTCTCAGAGGCTCCCCCATGCCAGAGGGCTGCGGGCATTTTCAGTGCTGGAGTGAGCTACAGATATTTGCAAATGAACCAGTAAAAAATTCCAGCTGGTGCATTCCTGTCTTCTGGAAATTCTGGTTCTTCACAGCAGAGCTCAGTGAGCAGATGAATGGTGATTCCCAGTCCTTGTTATCATCCCAGGATGGCTGCAAGCAGTTGGAACAGTAATTTGGGAGAGCTTTGTGCTTCACACGGGCTTGTATCAGTGAAGGTTTTATTGGTTAATGAGTGTGGCAGTGTCCTGCTGGGTGTTCATCTGCTGGGAGACTGGAAAGAGGCCAAACCTAACAGGGATTTGCCCAGCCTGTTTTGCTGGTGGGAACATGGTGTGAATGAGAAGTGAGGGAGCAGGGAAAGGATACTGCCTGTGTATCACCTGCCCTGTGCCTGTCATCTGCTGTGAGGCAGCTCTGGATGGTGAGTGCTGAGCAGGGCAGGAGTTCACAGGCAGCACCCCCAGCCCAGGACACAGGGGCAGTCAGGGGCATTGAGGTAATGTTCTCTGTCTCTTCAGTATCACAGTAAACATCTGCAAATTGTTAATTCAAAAGTTGGGTTTCTACAATATAATTACCAGGAAATGTGGGAGCCAGGACTAGCAACCCCTGTGTGTATTTGTTGGGGGAATTAATGCAGTTTCCATGTGGATTTTCATGAGCTGCTGCAGGAACTGGGGAAGAAGAGGCTTTAAGAAATACCAAAGTCCAGCTGCTGCCATTTATCTTTATGCTTTTTGTTTCCTTCTGCGCTTTCTTGTCTACTTTTGCTTTAATAAAGCAAGGAGAATTCCACCGTGTTCACAGTCCCAAAGAAGCTGTCCCTGAGGCTCTCCTTTGGCTGGCTGAGCCCTGGAGTGGGGACCCCCTGGGTGTCACAGCTGAGAGCCAACCATCTCCGTGTTCCCCTGTGGATTCCCTGACTCTGGTCTGGCTCATCTCAGAGGTGTGAGGGGTTCTGAGCTGGCTCAGTCTGGGTCGTGGCTCAGCCCATCAGCTCCTGCCCAAGGCAGCAGATGGAAGACAAGGCATACAGATGTTGGCATCTCCCTGGGAGCAGTGTTTGTGCGTGGATGGGCACCATTCCATAACAGAGAGTATGGGATAAAGGAGGGATGCTTCCTCAGCCCTGTGTCATGCCAGAAGCAGTGAGACAGATCAAATGGTGCAATGGCGTGCAGCATTCCCAGTGCAGGGATCACTGACCTGTGCCCAGCTGAACCTGACAGGCTCCTGCCAGCAACCCCTGCCTCAGCAGGGAGCTCAGCTCAGCAGGAGCAAGAGCCAGGACAGGAGCTCTCTGCTTGGAGAGGCTGTGGTTGAGTCTGGAGAGCCGGCAGCGTCCACATGCCACTGCCATAATGTCCAGGAGGCCCTTTGTGCTTGGCTCAGGGAACAGGGTGCTCGGTGAGGGAGGTGAAGCTGGGGCAGGACCCTTCCTGTGGTACCACTCCTTGCTCTGGGCTGTGGGGTTGTCGCTGTGGTCTGTAGGGAATGCTGAGGGGTTCCCGAGGTGTCACCTCCCTCCCAGCCAGCCTGAGCTGCTGCCCTCACAATCACCTCCCACCAGCGGCCAGCCCTGCACTGCCCATGGTGTCCCTCCCCTTGCTGAGCTCTTGCCCTGGATGTTTCAATAACATAATGTATGCTAAAATTATCTATCTCTATATGGAATAAAGGCATGGCCCATTTTCTAATGCTAAAGATACCTATTCAGTGACATGCTCAAGAGTCCTCTCTGGTCATATGCTGAGGTAGTGGATGCTCTGCAGGAGATGAGACAGAATGTGCCAATTTAATGGAGACTTTTAATTATTCTTCTGGCTGGGTGCTGCCCAGTTTGCAGAGGTCCCCCCTTTTGTGGCACACACAGAGCACACGCTGGCATAGGCTGGGGTCAGTATCAGCTTCTCCAGCTTTCCAGTGTCTTCTTGAGGTTAGACAAGTGTCTGCATTCGGGGAACAATGGAGTGTCCTTTGTTTCTTCCCTCTTGGGCTTGCACAAAGTGTCCTCACACATTTGGGCAGAATGCTGGGATTACAGAGAGTGTATTCTACCTGTTTGCAGGCCCAGGGCTGGCTGTGGGCACTGGGGGTGGCCATGGGCAGGCAGGGTGTCCTGGCCCCTTCGGGTGGGTCAGAGCCTCCCCTGCCCACTGGCGCCTGCTCCCTGTGCTCATTCCCTTCAGCAGCAGAGGGACGCTGTGCTTGTGACTCACAAAGTCTCTGCACCCACATAAAACCCTTAGCAAGTGGATAAAAGCTTCTCTCTGTGCCAGGTATTTGGTGTTCTGTGGCAATTTTATGCTGTTTCTCTTTGTTAACATGTCTCTGTAATAATAAGAGTTCTCTATTTGATATATTTTACCTTTTTTGTAATAAGCCAAAAAAGCTCATTGCTGGTGCCTTTTTGCCTGAGGGGGCCTCCTAGCCCACAGCTGTGTTCCTGGGAGTAACAAAGGCCAGTGTCTGCAATTGCTCCTTCCCCTGAGCGAAAGAGAGAAGCCAATGCCACAGCATTGCCAGAAGAAAAGGAGCCAGCAGCCTTGGAATGGCAGAGAGACTTTGGGGTATGATGCTAGTTCTTTCCTGGGGCCTGGCTCCAAGGTGAGGGCTGAGCATGATACTGAGGATGCCTTGGATCTGTTTTGGTGGGACTGTGACCCTGGAGACCCCACAAACCTCGTGATGCAGGCAGTGCACACAGCCTGGTCTGGCTCAGTTTGGAATTGCAGTGCTTTGCCCAAATTATAGCATTACCTGAGGGTAAGTTCTCCCAAAGAAGGAATTGGGTTGATTGCTGACACAGCTGGTTTTTTTGTTGTTTTTTTTTTTAATTGGAACTGAATGCATTGGATAAGGAAGAGAGAGCCCCAGAGTGTTCTGCCACCATGAGGGCTGGACTGTGGTGACAGATGCTGCTGGGGCCAATGGGGTGCAGTGCAGGATGCCCTGGGGACAACTGCAACTCACGAGTCCCCATGTGGGACTGAAGGACGTTTATTTGTGTAACCAAAGAGAGGGGCCTGCCTGGCACCCAGGTCAAGAAACCAGTGAGACCACGCTGGGGATAAATGAAAATTCTCATTTCTCTTTCAGTCATGCCTGGGGCCCGTGAAAGCCCCCAGCCATGTGACGGAGTGACCCCTCACGCTTGGTGTTCAGCTCTTTTTGTAACCTGAAAATCTGCTGTTGTTCTGAGTCCAATAAATGCAGAATCTGGTTTGCTGGAGCTCTACCCTCTGCCTGCATTTGGCTTTTGTGTCAGTTTTGTGCATGAAATCGCTGTGGGTGTGATGCCAGCAAGCAAAGGCGCTGGGAATCAGTGGGTCATTTGCCAGTAGATGAGGCTGTACATTGGGTCATTGTAGGCTTTCTTTCACAGTCAGATCTCACTATTAATCACATCTGAACTCGTAATTCAATTACATATCAATTGGCTAATCCTTTCATATATTCCTCTTTAGGTCTTTTAAACTGAATTTCAGTTGATTAATGTATTCCTCGAAGCAAGGAGCTAATAAAGGCCAGTGTCCTCCTGCTCTTGTCATTGTTTTTGGTATCTTTACGAACAGTTGTAAATCCATTCTTCTGGAACGTCTTTATAAAATTGACCTATGCTCTCCAAGTAATAAAGAAGACGCTTATCAGCCACTTGTTAATTCAAAGCACAGATGTGAGTCCTGTCCAGGGCCAAGATTTGATTCACTGAGACAAAGCAAAGAGCTTGGAAAAAATAAAAGCAGCTCCTTGGGCCACAAATAGCTGGCAATGCCTGGTGTGTAATTGCACAGCAGCAGTCCACACACCGTGCCCCTTGTGCTGAAGAGCAGTGTGCCAAGAGAACAAAAACCCTTGGGTTTGTCATCTGCAAGGAACTTGACCCCATCCCTCACTCTGAGTCACAGTGAAAAATTAATGTGTTATTTTCAAAATTCACCCTTAATGGACACTGAGCAAGCCTCAGCTCCTTGGGGCTGGTATTGAGTATCAGGTACCTGCCAGCATGTCAGCCCCAGTGTCACCTGCTAAATGGCCAGTTGGACACCAACGTCCCCAGGGACATTCAGAAGCCACTGGTCCAGTGCCTCATGGGATGATGGATTTGGTCCCTTAGTGGCTACATATCCTGGGCTTACGCTGGCCTTGGTCTCTGATGGCTCCAAACTTGTGTGGCTTCAACAGTGTCTGTGGGAAGACAGTGAGGCCACTGGCTGGGGGCTGCCAGGTCAGAACTAGCTGAAGGACAAATTCACCTCACTCAACCCCTTCTGCCCCATTATGCTCCAGCCACCTCTGCTGCACATCCTGCATCCCCCATCCTACACGCTGCACCCCCCCTGCACAGCTCACCAGGACCTACAGGTCACAGGGAAGCTGCTGACCTCCCTGACCATTCCTAACTGCTGTAGCTGTGGGGCCTGGCAGCATGGTGACAGCCACCATGCCAGCACTGGAGATGAGCCACGAGAGCTGAGAGCTGCCCTCAGAGGTGCCTTGGCTCCCCAGCAGAATGGCACACCAAGCTCACAGGAAAAAGTCCAGTTACTATGAAGAGAAAGTCAACTGAAAACATGGGAACATCATGAAAACCCCAAAATGGCTCCATGCTTTAAGGTCGTTTATTTGTTCTTGTCCTCAGAGCAGAAAGTGGGATATTTTTAAAACAGAAAGAAGTTCTGTTTCCTAAAATACTGATGAGTTTTGTCAAACAGCCCTTTCAGCAGTGGTTTCCCTCCCTGCCAGGCTGTGAGCGCCAGCACTGTGACCCTGCTGCGCTGGCAGCCAGCCCTGTGTCCCTTCCACGGTGCCTTCCAGGGCTGTGCCCGTGCTCCCAGGACGAGCCAGTGGCAGCCACAGACCTCAGCAGGGTCACGCTGACTGGAGTGCCCTGACACGAGGGACATCAGCCACGGCTGGGGTTTGCTCCTTACCCAAAACTGCTGCTGCTTCCCTCTGCCAGAAACAGGCAGGCGCCAAGGGAAGGGCAAACAACACCTGCCTGGCATGCCCCGTGTCCCATCCCACAGGAGCAGGGCGCAGTGGCACGGTGTGGCAGCATGGTGTGGTGGCCACCAGGACAGCCTGTGGGGCCAAGGCACTGAAGGGAGCTGGGTTGTGCAGGACACAGAGTGAGGAAGGATGGAGCTGTGGGAGGATGGGGCTCCTGGGGACTTGCCTCTCTGAGCTTTCATGAGCATGTCCACATTTTTTACAGGATTTTAAGGATCTTCAGAACTTCTGTCTTGTGGGAGCTCTTAGAGACACTGGCAGAGGATTTTAAAGCACTTCTTAAACTTCTGAAAACACAGAAAATGGAAAACATTGTGGCCTTTACTGGTTCAAAGCATCTCCTGATTGTTTAAGCCAATCACAGGATTTTTTGGAGGCCTGACCTGATTTACAGCCATGTGTACAGGCCAAGAAACCTGCTAAGGACTGCCAGGAACCCGCCCAGCACAGGGAGCTGCTCCCAGCTCAGAGCATCCAAATGGCTAATTGTGCAGTGGGATGGGTCAGCGAGAACTGCAGAGCTGAAAACTACGGCTCTGATCCTCCAAGGAGTCCCGCGTGGGTGGATTCCGGCGCCTTCATGGTCTCTGTGTAGCACATAAATTTCAGATCTCAGTGCTCCACTAAGTATATTTAAATTCTAAATTTATCACACAGATGTGTCTGCTGCAGTCTTTGGCCTCTTCAAATTCTTCCTCTGAAGAGAACTCACTGGGGCTTGGGCTCAAGCTTTGGAACTGCTTGTTTTGTTATCTTCACTCTATAAGAACCTGAAAGGTTTTACTTGTGCTGGAAAATAATTTTCTTGCTCATATTAAATCCAAATGTTTTCTGTAAGAAAGCAAGCCAGGCACCTGTGGGTTGGGAGATAAGGATTGTTGGGGCAGTGCCTCAATGCTCATTCCAGTTCATGATCACTTCATACAAGGCCTAGTGAGGAAAGAAAACAGTTTAGCTCCCCAAACGCTGCTGTTTTGAATGTATCCAGCCCTGGTGGGGAAAAAAAAAAAAATCCAGCCCCACAAGAAAGCTTTTTTTGAGAGAAACAAGAAGCCAGAAAAAACAAGCAGAAAACCCTCCAGCTGCTGCTCCAGGTGCATTGTGTCCGTGCCCACCCCGGGAGTGCTCTGGCTGCTTGGGCCCGGAGCCAGGGCCTCTCCAGGCTGGCAAACCTGGCCGGTGCTGCACGGAGAGCCCGCGGGCGGGGGCCGAGCCCGCACAAAATAATTGCAGGAGGATCCCCAAAACAGCGACCAGCCCTGAGCAGGGTGTGGGTGGGAACGCTCCCCTTCTCCAGCTGGGGACCCTCGCGGCTGTGGGAGCAGCTCTGCTGTCCCTGGGCCCCCAGGAACACCCTCTGGAGTGGTCACCTCCCTCAGGCTTCTCCAGAAATCCGGCTCCAAAGCTGGCTGCAAGATTCCCGTTTCAGAGAGAGAAGCTGTTCTCTCCTGAGGGCTCGCTGTTAAAGAAAAGTAAGAGGCCTGAAAAAGCAAACACTGGTGCACAATGTCAGAGTCAAAAGGTGGGGGAAGACAGACGTGAGGAGGGGAAAAGAGTGCTGGATAGATGGAAAGAAGCTGCTGGTGGTCACAGGAAAATCAGAGTCTCAGTGACCCCACGGCACAGGATGCTGTCCAGGCACTGTGGCAGTGCAGGACTATTCAGCCTTGGCAGGGCAGCTTCTCCAGTCAGAAAAATGCAGAAAATGAGCTTTGGGGACTGCAAACCTAGAGCGGGGCTATGGCAGAGCCCAGGGCACTCCCAGTCCCATGGACACAGCCCTGTGTGGCCTCCCCAGGGCACAGAGCTGGGCCCCCACAGCAGGGCCTGCCTGCAGAGGGGGCAGCACTGGGGGCAGCGCTTGGGCCCGGGCTGAAGAGGAACAAAAGACACTGAGATGGTTGTTTCACTTCATGGAAACTTTATAAACACTTGCAGTAACCTAAGCTTGTACACATCACAATGGCTCTAGGGCTGATGCTGGGGGGCTGCCGTGCTGCACAGGGCAATCCTGCATTCCCAGCTGTCACTCCTGGACCACTGGTAGCAGTGACTGTGCTCACAGCAGCAGGGATTGGGCCCCACAGCAGCAGGAACTGTGTCCCACAGCAGCAGGGATTGGACCCCACAGCCTCCCCCCAGCACAATCAGCATCCCCTACCACTCCAACTGCTGGTCCCCAGTGTTCAGCTGCACCCACAGGTGCAGCAAAATCAGCACAGACATACAAGCGACAAAGATCTTCAAAAGGACACCATGAAATAGTCTGCAAGAAGCTGCCTCTCCCCACTGCTCACACCGTCAGACTGAAGCCCAGCCACCCTTGGATTCCCCCTACCCACAGAGCCCAGCTCTGTCCTGGGATTCTGTGCTGGGCAGTGGGCATGACAGGAGGAGGATATGACAAGCCACTGCTCCCACAGAGCTCCTCCAGAGCTACCTGCATCAGCAGAATCCAAGGAGTTCCCAAACTGACAGGCTCAAGGGGTCCCCAAACAGTAGCCCAAAGCAAGAAAGACAGCTGGGAAATGGTGGCCTTTTGTGTGGGAGCCACAGGCCCAACACCCCAACAGGACCAGGGATTGATGTGCTACAGGAAGGTGAGCCCACTGCCAGGCTGGTCAGAGCGGCTCGCTCCAGCTTCAGATCCATCCTTCCTGTTCAGAGATCCCTGATCAGAACCACTGTGCATTGTCCTTGAGCCCTTGGTGAGGGGCTGCAGCAGCAGGGGCCCAGCACAGCCCCAGGTGCTGCCAGTGCATGTTGCACAGCCTCAAATACCACAGCACTAGGCTGGTTTGGTTTTAAAGCCACTTTTATGTGCCAGGCCTAAAGGAGGGAGCAGCTGGGGCACTGCTGAAGCCAAGGGAATGAGAGCACCATGGACATGACACACGTGAGTGCCAGTGTGTGCCATTCAGCAATAGAGGCATGAGGTCACACAAAGGCAAAGCGTCAGGCAGGACACAACATGCTCGAGGGATGGAGCACCCAAGAAGCAGCTGTGGGAATGTTTGGCCACTGTTTTGCAAATGCTCTCAGCACCTAAAGAAAATCATTCAAAGGGAGAAGGCATCTTTGGGCAGGTAGAGGAAGCAGGGAAGCAGCTCTCTGCCGTGCACAGCCCTGGTGGCAGCTGAAGCAGCAGACAAGCCTCTACTGCTACAGAGGTCCTGGCCAGGGACACATCCCGGGCCAATGGACATCATCCACAGGGCCATGGCTGAGGGACAGACTGAGCATCTTGTATTGAAATGAATAAACAAGCAAGCAAGAAACTGGGCAGTTCTTACAAAAAACAATGAATTTGACCCACAATCAGTGAGTTTCAGATCCTCAGCACCTCTGTGCTGGCCACCGCAATCACCCAGCATGGAGACTTTTCGGTGGGCCTGTGAGAAGTGGATCTGGTGGGAGTGTGGCTCACATGGAAGAGGAGGCAGTGGAGGAAGAGAAGGAGCACCTGCTGCCCCCTTCCCCCAGCTGCACCCTTGGAAGCTGCTGACCCAAGGGAGCTGCCTAAGAGGGGACCACAGGCCAGGCTGTGGCCATGGCTCAGGCCAAGCCCCTGGCCAAGTCACGTTTGTCAGCATGGTGTCCCAGGCCAGGGACATCCAGGAGATGAGGAGATATCCCACAGAGCTGAGCACAGTGGTTCCCTGTGCCTGCCCTTCCTGCATCACTATGGGCAGCGTTATCAGGCACGGCTGTCCCACACACTGACACTTACCAAGCGAGGGACACAAACACAAAGGAAGGGGCTTCTCAGGGCAAGGGAGGACTGCAGCTGTTTTGCCCTTGCATCCAAACATAGGGACTCAGCCCTTGTGCTGTCCAAACACCCTTTTCAAAGTGTGTTTCCTGAAAGTCAGCAGGTGAACAGGCGGTGTGTATCCCCTAGCCCTGCCCATGCTGCCGTCACCTGCACGGGCACAACACAGGCACTGTCACAGCCTGCAGGGAGGAGAGGAGGGAGGGCAGGGAACAGTTCAGCACAGATGTGTGGGCAGGACCTGCTCTCCATCGTGGTCTTCCTCTCCTAATTTCTTAAGCCACTTGTGGCTTGGAAATCATCGTCCGGTAAGATAGCTGCTCTCCAGGGCACTGGGGCTGGCAAGGCTCAGCTCTTACTCCTGGGTCACAAACACAGAAAGTCTCCTAGGTCCAGCTGGGCTGAGGTGTGCTTACAAAGCCTGGAAGAAGAAAACAAACTCCATGTTCTGTGCAGCAGTGCAAATTCATCAGTAATGGCAGAACCACTGGACTCCCACAACCCCAGAAATGATGACTTTGTATTACATGCCTGCTTTCAGTTTATTATTTGATTTGTTGTTATAAACACATACCTTTAGTCTCAGCTCTCATCACTTGGGATCCTGCCTTGTGGCGATGAAGAACTGGATAAAAGGAAGTAGAAGAATAGAGAAAAAAATGAGTGCAAGGAGCAAGCTCCAACTCAGCTCCACAAGCTCCTTGAGGCTGGGTAATGGGCAAGGAGGGGTCTGTTTGCAATAGAACAAAGGTTTTCTCTCTCAGTACCAGCAGCAGCAGTTCTCAGACTTGCACACAAACCTGCTCTCCCTTGGGCAGAGGTTGGCAGCTTTTCAGAGCAGGAAGCTGAGGCTTATTTAGACAAATATTATCACAAATGGCACCTGCTGCCCCTCAGTGTGTCCCTATAACACCCTAGCTCCCTGTCTGCAGACCCCCTGTGCTGGACCAGCCATGCTCTCTCGGCAGCTGCTGGGACCTAACCAGCCCTCATCACCTCACCCATGACCCGACCTTCCCACAAAGCCTGAGCAGAATGAGCACTACACTGCGCAGATCCACACACATGGTAACAGGGATCCACAGGGATGTTTCTCACTTGGCAGATTTAACTTATCAAGTCTATATCTGGACTGACATTTTACACTTTGTGCTCTTCATTTAGTTTCAGCATTTTAGCTGAGCCTCATCTGCTGTTTATGAGTACGAGGCAAGGCAGGCCTGGGACTGGGGCTGTCTGTGCTGGCTCTGCCTCAGAGGAAGCACCCTGTGCTGCAGGGCTGCTGCTATCCACGTGCCACCTTCCCCGTGCCAGCCTTACCTGCCTGTTCTTCGGGAAGCCGTCTCAAAGAACTTGGTCCTAGAGGCCACCCTGCAAAGAAAACAGGAGAAGTCTCTCTTCTGATTGAACCGGCAATTTGCTAATGAGATTTGCTAATGAGATCAGGGGAATGAGCTGCAGCATTGGCAGAACTGCAGAGATCACCTTCAACTGACAGTTCTTGTGCCAAGGCACAGCTGGGCTCTTTCTGCGCCGGCTCCACCCTCACACCACCTGCCAGCACTTTGGCTGGGCTGCTTATAGAACCATGGAATCATGGAATCGTTTAGTTTGGGAAAGATCTCCAAGATTATGGAGTCCAACCTTTGACCAAACACTACCACCCCAACTAAAACATAGCACCGAGTGCCACATCCAGGCATTATTTCCGTGCTCTTGCCTATAATCCTATATGCATCCACCCCCTTTATGATCTTTCCTTCAGTGTTTATGTGCTCCTGCCGGAGCTCAAGAAGGAGAAGTTCTGCCAGGCAGTTCTGGCACAGAGCTGATGCTCATGGCACCTTTGTATTCTTTCGGTTAATTCCCACTAAAGCCAGCAGGATTTCTGACTCTTAAAATCTGAAAGAAATCTGAGGATGAGAGAAGCTGAACTCCATCCAGTTTCCTTAAGAAGATCCAAGCTGGATCTTGTCCTGCCCCAGAAAATGTCTCATTTGAGAGGTTTGCTGGGGGCAGGCAGGGAGGGGCTCAGCTCCACTGACTCAGGAACAGTAGGGAAGGGGATAGGACAAGGCTCAGCCCTGGGGCTCTGCTTGAGCAGCTCCAAAGCTTCGTGTTTGCCTTTGCTGTGCCCCACTCCCCTCCCTGGCCATGCCCTCTGCTCAGCTTTCCAAATAACACCCAAACCTGCACTTGCACCGGTGCCAAGGGGACATCCACAGGCTCCAGCCCCTGAGCCCCCAGGTGTCCCCACCAGCACCATGCCCCCACCACGGCTGCTGGCTTACACAGATGAGGGCATCTCCTCTGCTGTCCCTGCTATCAGATCTGGCCTCTGCTCCAGCTTTGGAGGGATGGGAGTCCGGCACGGTGGATCTGGAGGTCTCACAGGGGGACGTGTTATCACGGGCTTATCACCATGGGAACGTGGCTTAGGGACACCGTCACAGTCACCTGCAGGGATGGAGATGACAAACACTCAGCAGAAAGCTCTGGCAGAGGCCAGATATTTATGAAAGGGCACTGAACAGGTCTGTGGGTTTAGTTCTGTCCCTCTGCCTCAACACTCTCTCACTGACAGCGGCCAGTAGCAAGAATGGAGGGACAGATTCCAGGGAAAGGAAGTTCCCACACTACCTGCCCCAGAAAAGCCTTCCTGGCACTGGGAACAAGGGCTGGACCTGAACCTGCAAGGACAAACTCAATGCACTTGATGACCGTGAAGCTGAAACTTCCTGGGAATGACAAGTGTTCTTAACCAAACTCTGTGCAGTGCTGCTCTGTGAAAGGGAGAGGAACAACACAAACTGGTGATTCCTGCAGCTGAGCTTTCATCCTGGACACTACCTGTCCTCTCCTCAGCTGCTTTTCTTCCCCAGGATCCAGCCAACCTTGCTATTCACTTTACCCTTCAGAGCCTTTAAGAGTCAAGTCAGCAAGGAACGAGTGTCAGACTTTACCCGTGCCCAGGGGTAAAGTGCCCAGGAGTGTCAGACTTTACCTTAGGCTGTTCTGGTCTCCCAGCCCCTCCTGCTGAGCTACATTGAGAGGATTCAAGGGGAGAAGCCCAGCACCCTCCCCAGGGAGGGCTGACTCGGGCATCTCGGTCTTTCCCCCCCTGTCTCTGGCCAGGCCCCTGGTGTGTGCACACTCACCCTCTCTGCCACAGATGCCCGGCCGGGGCGCTGGTCTCCTGGCCTGCAGCGTGGCAGTCCTCAGGGTAGGGCTGGTCACCACCCCGTTGGCCGCCCTGCCAGCTGGCTTCGCCCCTCCATCCTGCAGCCTGTTCCCCAGCTTGCCCAGCTCGGGCTCCGTGCGTGGCTGGGGCCGGCTCTCAGCGGGGGGACGGCCGGGCTCGTCCCCGCCCGGCCGGGGCGCGGGCAGGCGGCTGCGGTGCAGGGGCTTGGGGGCCTCCACGCCGCCACCATTGGGGGTCTGGCCGAGCCGCTCTGCTGTGGAGGAGCAGAGAGCCGTGGGGTTAGCTGTGTACTGCACTTGATGTGCCACCTAAAGCCACCCCTCTTGCTGTGCTACAGACCCAAGAGCAGGAGCTCTGCTCTGAACCCGACTGCTCCCTGCAGCCTCGGGCGGTCCAAAGTGAATGTTTCTGCTCCCAGGTCAGGGAAGCATTGAAATGCAAGGCCAGCCCCAACTCCATTAGCAGTCTGGGGGTTTCAAAGAGCAATGTGAATCAATCATGTTTTGCCAGTGTCACAAAGTGCACTTTATACCAAAATATCATCAGAGCTTTTAAAACTAATGGAGAAAGAGACTTTCCATCTCTTTGGTGACTGTGGAATCAGGGCACAGCCTGCAGTGCCAATTAGAGCAAATCAGGTGCAGAAACATGATTTTAAGCTGATGTGCCTTTTGGTGTTAATCCAGCTGACTGTGAGGAAATGCTGAAGCCCTTATCATAATGTCAGAGTAGATCTTGGCCTAGAAAATACCTTCACTGTGTCCTGAAAAAGCTCTTTGGAGTTCTTCCTCTGGATGTGGAGCTGCCAGCAGCTGAGCCAGCTTGAGACCTCCTTGGGCCTCCTGCAGCACAGCCCTCCCTGGCTACCATCCCAACCAGCACTCCGTGCAGTTTTTTTGCCTGTGATGCCACAAAGCCTCTCCTCTGGGCCTCTCCTGTGCCAAGGACCAGCCTTAGTTTAGCCAATGGAAGATGCAGCAGGTACCAGAAAAACCCAAATCCCACGAAGTCTATCTTGTGACATGATGCAACCAATGTATGAATGGTTTTGGCTTTCCTTTCTCTCTGAACAGCCCTCCCTGCCTCCTGTGTCCAGGACCTGGGAAGTGCAGCCCTGCTGTTACCTCCATTGCTCCTGGAAAGGTGTTACAGGGAGCAGGAGGGGTGAGAGGCAGGTAAGGCATCAGGGAACAGCCGGACTGACCTCCGCTCTCTTCCACAGAGGCACCAAAGAAGACAGGTCTTTCCCTCAGGGGACGCTTGGAGATGGTGATGGGTTTGTGCCGCCGGGCAGCCACCCTGGGTGGGGGCACTGGCGGGGCTGTGGTGTCTTCTGGGGGGCCAGAGTAGATCTGTAAAGGGAGACACGTTCAGGTGACCCGACACAAAGGGGCTGCAGCCTCACCTCCTGCTGCAGGTGCCCCTGCTCAGCCCAGAGGGGATGGTGACATTGTCCCCACCACTTACACCCTCCCCACCATGGCACCGTCCCCACCACTGTCCCCACCACTGACACTGTCCCCGCCAATGACACTGTCCCCACCACCGACACTGTCCCCACCAACGACACTGATCCTGCGGCTCAGTAGGAAGATCACAAACACAATTTGTAGAAGCAAATTCCCCTGGAGCAGATGAGAGAGGCTTTGAAGCTTTGGAGCAGACAGCTCCTGACCAATATCAAGACTCCCATCATCAAAGAGATACAATCCCTGAAAGACCCAAACCAACCCTGCATTGTTTCAGATCTAACACTAAAACCCTTCAGCTCTTGGCTTACAATGACGCGTTTGGCACCAGGATGAAATACTGGCATGAAAACAATGCTACTGAGAAGTTTTATCTCCTTTTCTCACTGGTCATGTGGCACCTATTTGGTTGGGATTAATTGAGAGGTACTCATTTATCAGCTCTTTATTTAAGAGCTGAAAAAGAAATACATCTGAAGAGCTGAAACACCAAAGCAGCTGCTCCTGTGTTCTTCCCAGGGATGTAATTGAAGTTTTATCAGGCTTTAAAGCCTGAGTTACTATGGAGAGGTGGCCTGAGCTGCTGAGCCCAGAGGCTGTGCTGCCTGTCCTGGGAGATGTGGAGCTGGTCCCTTCCTGGCTCTAGCCCAGAGGAAATCTGTGCCAACCACACCGGCATGCTAGGTCACCACACCCTTGGACCACACTTCAATATGGAAAAACAACTTGCATCACCCAGAAAAATCTTAACATGAAGAAATGTAACATTCTGCTTTAATTAAGCACCTAATTCTGGTAATTCAAACCAAAAGTATATTCCTTCTTCTCTGGGCCAAAGAGCAGCCCTAGGAGACCAAGATGGGGGATGGGAGAGGAAAACATGTCCCTTATTTAAACTCCTTGGTCCCTGTGCCTGGGGAGCGCAGGCAGTGGCAGACAGCTCTCCACTCCTCAAGGTCAGGATGCTCTGGCCCAGCCTGGGCTGGCTCTGGATAAATCCATGTGCTGGGACCAGGCTTTGCTCCTGACAGCCTGGTCCACTTCGCATGAGGAGTGGAGGAACAACACAGAATCACAGAATGGTTCAGGCTGGAAGGGCCCACAGTGGTCATCTGGTCCATCCTCCCTGCTCGAGCAGGGTTTCCCTAAAGCAAATGGCACAGGACCGTGTCCAGACAGTTCTGGGATATCTCCAATGAGGGAAGACTGCACACCCACTCTGGGAAAAGTCCCCCACACTCAGGGTTTGGTGACATAGGGTGAGTGCTGGCTCACTGCCTGCTGGGCTCTGCCCTGGGCAGGGGCAAGACATGTTCCCTGCTCCAAAACACAGGGTCTGGAGCAGGGTCTTGCTATGACATAGCAGCACATGAATTAAAAGCAGCAGTTCATGTATTATTAAAACAGCAAAAGATTGCCTGTAGGAGGGAAATTTTTTGGAAATACCAACCTCATCCCTATATCCCGAGCAGAATCTAATCCTGCTTTTAAAAGAAACATTAAGCTCCCCATGGACACTTAAACAGGTACCAAAGAATATTGCTTTCAACACCTGAAACCCAAGCTAAACCAACCACAACCAATGACTGTGCTGAAGAGGTGGGTGCAGGCTCTGATTTACTTCTAATTGAAAATCCAAATTAAATAACCTAAAGGTACAGAGATATTGACAGACCCTCACCTTAAGGAGGTTTGTACAGGGAAGAAGGTGTTTCCAGAACAATCAACCTATTTAATTTAACCACAGCATTGAAACATGAGCTGTGGAAACAGCAATTATCCACAAACACTTCATGAATAGTTACTTTATCCTCAGAGTCTTCAGATTGCACCATATAACCCACATTCCCTCTTCCTCCAAGACTCATATGAGCTGTTTGCTCATGTGTGAGCTGAAGACACTCTCAGCTCCAACGCCAAACTTATAAACTCAGTCCAATAAATGTGACTAACTTAACCTTATTGCTGGAGAAATTAAAAGCAAGCAAAAGGACATCTGGCTTAATTAAAGCTGTAGTCCCAGCTCTCAGAGGTGGCAGGGTGTGTTGATTCAGACTGTGCTGCAGGCTGTAAGAGGGGAGCACAGAGCCTCATCTCTGGAGCCAGCGATTGAGATCCCAGACACAAACCAGTCTGTTTTTACTGTGGGAACTTATTACAAGTGTTCATAGGGATGTACAAAGGAATTGGCTGGTGTTTTCATGAGCTTCTGCTGTGAGTACTCAGAAGCCTCTCTGAGCTCCTTCATCCCGTTTCAATCCTTGGCATCACAGCCAACTCCCACCCCTCATCTGGTCCCACATCCCCATGTGGTCCCCACCTGGTTGCTCTGGCTCCACATCCCTGTTGCAAGAACCTTGCTGTTCTAGCTTTGCTTGCCACTTCCCTTTCCAAAGGGAGCTTTGCCCGCACCCATGTGCTGTCCTGTATTCTGGGAGCTGACCCAGCCCCCTCACAGCAAACAGCATCCCTGAATGAATGGCTCCAGGAGCTTCCTGCTTCTAAGGCACCAGAGAGGTTTGCACACTGTGCACTCTGCTGTGAAAACCTGTAGGACCAGACTCACTCCTTGGAACCCAGGGCTGGTACCAGGGCAGTAATCTGCTCGCTGCTTGGGATCTGCTGCTCTGGATGCAAACGCTGCTGCAGCTTTCAGTATTAACACCCAGTTCTTGTCATCCTGCAGCCACCTGACACCCCTGAGCTGGTGTTGGGTATCACTGAGAGAAGGTTTGAACACAGACACAGTGCAATATTCTGCTATCCAAAGACAGAACTCCACATGACAAAGCTGCTGTCTGCACGTGCATCTTCAGCACCACCCCAGCAACCGGACCCTGGCTGGGCACATGGGTGATGCTCAGGCTGAAATATGAAATACCCAGGGCAGATCCATGGAAGGCAGATGAGACTGGAGGCTCTCCAGGACTCTCAGTCCTGTGAGAGCATGGCCCAGGGCCATGGGCAGCAGCCCTCCAACCACTGCATCCCAGGGAGCAGCTCCTTCAGACTCCCCATACCATCTCCACACTCTATCTGCATGCCTGTATCTGTATCTGAACACAACCACAGCTGATTTACTTTCATCAACCATTCAACACTTGTCTGCTCTAGGTTTTTTCCACTGATTTAACACTTGTGCAGTGTCTCACCTTGGACTGTGCTCATTAAAACCAATTCTGTCCTGGCCTAGCTCCTGTCTAGCAAAGGAAAGAGTGAAGCCCTGTAACGTCCAGTCATACAACAGGGTCTTTTTCTTATTTAAAAAGAAAAGGCAAAAAATGCCCAGACTCACTGTTTCCTCTGGGACCAGATAATAGCAACATCGAGGAACACACCTGCTACTCTTTGCTTCCTCCTGAAGCCTTTCAGAGCAGCGTGTTACATAAAGGCAGCCCAAGGAGACTCCAGAAGGAGCCGGAGCGCTGCCGTGTTGCCACAGCAACAGTCTGCAGGAGCAGGCTGGAGCAGCCGGAGCTGCTCTGGGGCTGCCCCGTACCTTCCCAAAGTGCTCTATCAGGATCTCGACCACGATGTTTTGGAACTTGATGTTCATCATGGCTGCCACAGTGTCCTCCTGTGCTCGCATGAGGGTGGGCCCGAAGATCACCCCCATGTTGGACGGTGACATCAGATTCTCCCGGCTGTGCTCACAGACGCTGCAGAGAGCAGAGGAAAGGGGGAACAGAGTTTGGTTTGGTTTGTTTTTCTCCAAACAGATCTTATTCCAAGAGAAAAAAAAACCAAACAAACAAAACCCAGGATACACTAAGAATCAGTCATTCAGTTTTCTTCATTGTGTTTCAGAATTTGTTTCCCAGCAGTGACAAACATGGCTCTAGCTCTGACACACACGTTTGGCTCAGACAGATGCTGGAGAGAGCAACGTGCTGACAGCATCTTTATTTGATCTCTTCCCACTCCAAGTTCCTCTTTAACTCTGCAATCAAAAGTTATCTGCACAACATATACACAAAAGGAATCATTTAAATCCTGTATCCTTTTTATCCAGAACTGACTTCTGGCTTTAATTTTCCCTCTCTCTGAAGGAAGAGAACTGAATATAGGCAGCACACTATGGTGGTTTCCAGTAAATTTCTGAGGGGTCATAATTTACAGCTCCTGCTCTCAGAGAGTATTTTCATTTGAAAATAATTTCCTGCTCTGTGCATGTCTGAAAGGGAATGGAAGGAGCAACCAGAAAGAGAAGCATCACTTCATGCAGAGGGCAGGAAGGACAGTCACCTCCTTTGTGCAATTCACATGGAAATTCCCAAGGGGACTACAGTGGGTAAAATTTTGCACACCTGACCTCCCAAAAAGGCCTGTTCTGCTGATTCCATTATTCCTCTTTCTTGGGTTTTAGAGGAAAACATCTGCTTACTTGACGAGGTGCTGGATGAGGAGTTCTAACATCTCCCTGTTCTTCTCAGGCAGTTTATAGACCAGTGCATGAATGGCTCCCAGCCTGTAATCCAGGTTCTCGGACTCTGGAAAGCAGGAACATAAAGAATTTATACCAAACACTTTCAAACTAAATACACCAGGAAAATATAAAGCCAAAGGAAACCTGTGGAATCTGTTTGCTGTGCAGCATGGGAGCAAAAGAGAGCAGAGGGAAGTGAGATTTCACAGCAACAGGGTGAACACTGTGAGAAACAATATGAAGTGGAAAGAGGAAGAAATGGAGCTTGAAACAGAGCCCAGGGACACACTCCAAAAGAGGCTGGGCATGGGCAGGTCCTTCCCCTTTGCACCCTTGCTCCACACACCTGTCTCTGGGAATCCTATCAGCCCAGAGAGCTCTGACACTGAACAACACCTAAAATATCCTGCAGGGAAAAACCCGAGTCCCTGACCCAAAGAGGTCACCCTTAGAAAAATAAATAATCAAGAAACAATAAAACACTCAGTGTGAAAAGAATGATGTGGGGTTTGGGTGCCTGGGAAGCTCAATGGTGCAAGTTTCTGAGGAAGGGCAGGGAAGGGGTAAGTGCCCTGCCTACATCCAGCCATCATGGGCTTAACCAGCTCTGAAACTAATAAATCCTGTGCTTGACCACCTTCAGCAAGAGGTGGAACACTTCCTTTTCTAAGAAAGAATGGATGTTATTCATTCTCCAGCAGGATGAAGAAGTGGGCACGCTCCCAGTCTCGCTGTGACTTCTGGAGACACAGTGGGATGAGGGATGCTCTAATGCCACACATTTCCAAATGCCAGCACTCCCATGCTGAGGGTGATGACCAACTCCCTGCATCCCTGTCTTCCTAACAAGGCACTGGCTCACAGCTGTCACGGCTTATCTGCAATGGCCACAACGAGGTGGCAGCCGAGGACGGGCTGGCGCAGCACAGGCGAAGCCCTGGCACCACACTTGTGCTTCTTGGCTGACGTCTGTTATTCCCAACTGTGACTCAATCCCAACAGCTACAGCAGAGAAATGTCTTCCACATACTGGGAGACACTTGTTTTCAACATCCCAGGACAAATTTCACAACCTGAAGGGAACACCTGCTTATCTGGGTGGCAACAGCACATCCCACTCCCTCGCAGGTTTTGAAACAAATATATCAATACTAGGGGGAAACAAGATTTGTGCTGCTTTCAAGTGAGTAACATCCTCTGGCTCTCCAGACCCCCCGAGAGCACAAGACCATGTGCTCTGGAAGGGCACTGCAGTAGCAGTAGCAAAGGAGGGAAGGGAACATCCAGCACCACCTCCCCTGCACAGATAAGCACTTGGAGGAGAGAGCCTTGCTCTTTCTACAGGTCAAGCAGCCAGACAACATGGAGCTGGGCTGGCAGAGCTCTGCCAAGTGATTTTTATGGATCCTGGTTGGGGAGAGCAGGGCCAGGGACCATCAGTGGGGAAGCTGTGGGACTTACTGGCAGCCAGGACCAGCTCTTTGTGGAGCTTGTACGTCATGACGGGTTCAGACAGGTTCCTGTAACAACCAGAAAGAAAACTGAGCTCTGCAGGGCATTGTGACCCACTCATGACTCATCTTGGACCAGTAGGCAAACTGGCTCATCCCTCAGTGCCACCAAGTCCCAGTGACATTTCCCTCTGTAGTCTATATCAGTGAAACAGCCCTCCCCATGGGACTGAGGGGTTCTGCAACACCCATATTAATCATTCCTCTTCCCAAAGCCTTTGTCACTTTGCCCTTTTCAACAGCCAGATGTGAGTATCTGGCAGTTCATTTCACTCTTCTGGATCAGCCCCAGTCCCCTTTGCCCCCTTGGGGCAGGTATGACCTGCAGTGCTACCTGAGATAGAACTTCAGTGAACTGGTAATGGTCTTGATGTCCCAATCCCCACTCTGGAGATCCACGTCCCCAGGGCATTTTGGATCTGGAAGAAGAATGAAAAAGTTTTAGAAAAAAAGTTAATTTAGATGTTGCTAATAAACAGTCTGCTTGGGGTGGGGGTTTCCCCTTGAGACACACAAAGCCACAGCAGCACACAAAGAGAGCTCCTAATTCCCATGGCTGGAAAAAGCAGAAAAGAGGCACCAGTGTCAGGATTTTGGAGAAGCTGGGGAGTGGTGCTAATGAGGGACAAAGAGGGAAGCACAAGGTATAATTTAAGCAGTGCTGAGAAGTCACTGAGAGCATATTCTCTATAGTTTATTTTTTCCCAAGGTTGGCAGAAACAACGCATTTCAACATGTCCAAGACAAGCTTTCTGACATCCAAAGCAATATGAATGCCAGCTCAAATCCCTCATTCGCAGCTACTCCCCTGAAGGCTATTCTGGAAGCATTCCCTCTTGCTGCGTGGAGAGGAGGGAGCTCAGGGGAGGTGCAGTAGCATGGAAGTACAATTTTTCTCCTGCCTACCCCTCCAATAAACCACATCATGTCTGTGGCACCATGAAGTGAAGGATGTAGCTGTAGAATGGGGGGAAGCTGGACTACAGAAATAAACAGGAGGATTTACTTTTGAAAATAAATAGGACTACAGATCAATCTCCGTTGAGTGGTTAAAGATGAAATCCTGCCGCAGCAGTTATTTCTGTGGTGTTGGATTTTCCATTGTGCTTTCATGTGCAGCAGGATGGCAAGTGGTTACCCAGACCATGCAGATAAACAAAACAATAAGCCACTCACTGGTGGGATTCAGAGGAGAAAACCACAGAGCTGCTCACAGGGAGGGTGAGAATCAAGCAGCAACAGAACCTGAGGCTCAGCAATGAATCATAGGCCAGCGGAGCTGGGCAGATGCCCGAAGTCATGGCTCTGTGAGAACTGGGCATAGCCAGACACCAGTACAAACCAGGGTTTTAATAAACAACATCCAGAGTAGAAGCAATAGGAAACAGCCAAAGCCTTTGAACGCTGCGTTAATATCAGATGTCTGAGCTGGCGTGAGCCCGAGGCACACAGGCAGCAAAGTGAGTGCAATCTCTGCCCTGTGCTCCAGCCCCAGGCAGGGCTGGGGAGAATGGTTTGGTCTTGGGCAGGTGGGGATCGATCACAAAGGTCCCCCGAGAGGCTCACAGGTGCCCATGAGGTGAGGGTACGATGGCCTCAGCCAGGGCCCAGCCCAGAAGGGCCTGTCCCTGCACAAAGCAGCACTGCTGAGCCCCACAGCCTGCTGAGACTGTAAACACCGTCCCCAGCTGCCAAGCTTGTATGACAGACAGATCCAGCCACAGGAAGGCTCACAGCAGGAACGCATCAACTGACTTCTTAACACATACATTGGCTCCTTATCGTACATACTGCACACAGCGAGGTGTCCCCATCCTTCCAGAGAAAAACCTTACACTAGGGTGGAGAGCTCCCTGCAAAGGCCGCCTTCCCTGTCCAGCTCATCGTGTTATCCCAGGAAAGAAGAGGAAGATGAGCCTCAGAGGGGTTGCAGGGACCAAAACCCATGCTGGATGCTGGACATTTGTCACTGTGGAACCAGATCCTCTCTATCCCTCACAAACAATTCAAGAACAGGACAGTTTAATTGCACAGAATAATTAATTCTCACCGAAAAAGGCATTCAGTAACTTCTGCACCTGGATATTGCTGCCAACAGTCCGGTACACGCCCTCCGTAGTGATTCCTAAGGGGACAAAGCCAAGAGTGTTAGCCGAGGTTTCCTGCTGGTGGTCCAAAAGCCCCATCTAGTGGAATTATTTTTCTGCTGCTGGGCTCTGTCCCACACCCCGGGTTCTGTCCCATATCCCAGGCCCTGTACCACTCCTCGGGCTTTGCAGGCAGGGGTGCCATTCACCCCAGCAGCAGAGGCCACCAGCACCCCCGTGGTCACCAGGTCAGGTGAGCACAGCCAGGGTGTGGGACACACCTGCCCACACACCCCATTTCTGTGGGGTGCTGCTTTGTCATGGATTTGCTCAAACCCCCAAAGAAAAAAACCACAGTGAAGTAGAATGTGAAAACACTGGCCAGTGCTGGGACAGGCAGAATCACTGTCTCTCCTAGCTCTGTAAGCAGGGTCTTTGTGCCCCTGCTGCTCCCCACTCCAGTGGGCCTTGGCTGCCACAGCCCCAGCAGCCCCAAGCCCCCATCTGGAGATGAATCCAGGCCCCTGTCCCACACTGGTGATGTTCACTGGTGCAGGCTGGATATGTGACAGTCCAGAGGATGGGCTGCCACCCTTCCACCTGCTTCTGCTGCTTCACAGGCCAGGTCTGAAGCAGCCTGTGGCCATCTCTTGGCCCTGCCACCAGAGCTGTTCTTCTGCCCAGCAGTGGGTGTGCTCAGGGCCAAAACTGAGAAAACCACGAGTGAAAACAGCATAAAGGTGAAAGTTCAATCCCAACTGACTTGGCACAACATTCCGAACCAGGTGGGATTTCTGCTCCCAAAGAACATGCATTTAACTGGACAACACACATTCCTCAGCTAAAAGCTGAAGGCCTGTGTCAGTGGCTAGCACTGTACTGCAGGAACTACAATTTAATTCAAGGCCATGGGGAGCACGGCCAGGCTGGAAGGATTCCTCACCTTTGGTCTCCACTGCATTGATGCATTTCCGAACAAACTTGAAGCCCACCTCGTTCAGCTCCACTGTTTTGGACAAGGAAGTCGTGTTAGCTGCCTGAGCACTCCTGGAGACCCCTGGGACCCCCCCAGGCCCACCCCCAGCCTTTCTGGGCACCCAGAGCCACAGTGCCCCAGCACACAGAGTGTTCACACCTGCACCCACATCCCTATCCCCTAGGAAGCACTGGCATTCTGGACATCCTGACAACGAGTTACTAGTTCCATATGTTCTCCCATTTTTTCCTCAAATTTATTTTGAGTTGAAGCACTGCTCCCTACCCCCTCTCTGTCTTAAATAACAACAGTGAAAATCGGTTAATAATAATAATAATAATAATAATAATAATAACTATTATTATTATTATTTGGATTGTGCCTGATAAAGACTTGAATAATCACTTCCAGAGCAAAATCTGTAGTTTAAACTTGTCCTCGTCATGGGACTGTGTAATTTCTGCTTTATCTACATCACTAGGATTAAAAAGCAAAACCAATCCAGCTTGACGTGCTAAGGAAAGCTGAGCACAGGGTTTGCTCCACTGAGCTGGGGAATCCTATGGGATCCCTGCATTTTCAGCAGGTTGTTTATACTGATTCTGTCTCCTCTGAGCAACAGCAACATTAAGCTGAGATGTCTCTTAGCCCTTCCTCAGGAATAAGCACAGACCCACCTGGTGCTTGATACTGAGGGCTATGATACCACTGGAATTCTTACCAGCTCTAATCTATGACAAATAGAGAATGTTTATTCAGTGAAACCATAATTCACATTCCTCCCAGCGTGTGATGTGAACACAGCCACACAGAGGTTTGTGCTCATGCTTCTGGGAATGCTCCCTCCGTGCTCATTAGAGCCAGCTAGTTACAGTGCTGATGAAGCGAGCTCTGAGACAGAATGCAGGTTTCACCCAGCTAACAGAGTCCCAGAGGGGTTCCAGGGCTCTGCAGGGCACACCTCACTACTGAGAGGAGGAACACAGGACTTGGTGGTAGGTGGGAGATCCAGGGAACTCAATGCCGCCTCTATTGCCCTATTACAACCTTTGTTAAGGGACACATCCTCAGAATCTCTCACCGGGGTTTGGAGGTGCAAATTGAACCTCTCATCCCACTACTGCTGGCTAAACAAAAACTGCTCACTGCAGCTCTGTGCAACTCCTTATCTGGGCTCAGTGCCAGACACTGTGGTACACGAGCAGAAGTGACACGGCTGTCAAGGAGTGGGGACAGTGCTACTCAGCAGGAATTGAGGATGAGTGTATCTGCAAGGAAAATCCTGCCTGGCCTCGAGGCTGTGAGAGCCCAAAGAATAGCAACAGAAGTGACTCACTTTCTTCCTGCTTCGTGATGGGACTGTGATAAATCTGAAAAAGTGGAGGGAATGGGGGAGGGAGAAGCAAAAACATCATCAGCATGATTTGGTATGTATTTCTGAAAGAAAATGCAGCATCCCATAAATCACCCCTAGATTGCCCAGAGGCAATCACAGCCAAAAAGACAATGTCTCATAGAAATGCCATTTTATAACTAGGCATGAACCCATTATCTGCACAATCAAGGAGTGCATTTCAGTGGGGCACCTAATTGCTAGGGAAATTCTCTGTTCTGCAGGGAAACCACAGGGCTCTGAGCTTTGCTCAGAATGAAGGAAGGGAACACCAGCAGGCACAGAAAAGTGGGAGAACACGGGTGCAGGACAGGCAGTGATACCTTTGAAAAGGGATAGACAAAACATCATTTCCAGCAGGTCGTGAGGAGCAGGAACAGGAGTAAACCAGTCCTCAGGAGGGCTGGCACAGCTAGGGAACATCCCGAGATTCAAGGGGGGAACTCCAAATCCCCAGTGGGAGCTGAGGGAATGGCATGGAGCCCGTGCAGCAGTGATCCCGAGCAGCACCCGCCGGCAGAGGACACTGCTGGGCAGCGCATTGCAGCTGGGAACAGCTCCAGGAACACTCACCGGCTCCTTCCCGTCCATGGCCTCCATCCACAGCCTTCGGTTGGCTTCTGACAGCGCCTGCAGCGTGATGGTCCCGGACCTGCGCAGAATTCCCCCAGGGACAGGCAGGGAAAGCAAAAAAAGTTGTTTTTAATAGACAGCAAAGAGGGATTTGCTGCAGGCCCGTGCAATTTGGGGCCACCAGACGTGAAGCCTCTCACCTTTCATTAGTTTCAATGTCAAAACAAAACCTTTTGTCTATGGAGTCAGTCTTTCTCCTTACGCAGGATTTCAGGGTCAGGTCCAACGTGCCCTAGGAGAGAATGTGAATGCCAAGGTGAGAGGACAGAAACATGGGGGATTTTGGGCTCCTCAGGCCAGCACAGCACTGCCCACAGTGCTGACATTCCGATGGCATTGGTACAGGAGCACAGGTGGTCCTCCCACCATCGTCACAGGCAGACGTAAGAGGCTCTGAGCTCCAGGCCTGCTCTCAGCCAGAGAGCCAGTTCTGGACTCTGTTCAGCACTACCCCACACAGCAGCACTCTTCCCCTACAGTGCTGGAACACTGCTCCAACCAACCTAGCAAGGCACTCCCTGGTGAGCCACACTCACCCGTGCTCTGACACAGCCTGGTCCTTACTTTTATCAGGGCTGGCCATAAGTACCAATTACCCACACCACCAGTGATCCAAATGGCTTTACACAAATACTGTGTGGCAAAGGGATGTACGTTTCCTCACCCCAGATCAAGCAGATGTGCCCTGGAGAGGCTCAGCTCTGGCCCTGGGTGTCCATGCCCCTGTGCTCTGCAGCAGAGTCAATTCATAATTTGATCGTGGGTTTGTGGCCAGCAGTGACCTGATGGTGCAGGCTACCAGACTGCCAGTGTCTGGCAAAGGAACTAAGTTTTCCAAGCCCTTACCTAGAGTAATGTGCCTTACTAGACATGCTTACAGCAAAAATGACAACAAATCTCTCCATACAATAATTTGGATATTTCTTTGCCCAGCTCTCTGCCAAAGGGTTGCAAAACATCTATTTTATTTTCCTGCTGCAGCCTGCGGAGCCCTGCCAAAACCAGACCATGAGCTCACACACTGGAGCACACAGGCCTGGCTGGGAAGGCCCCGGGGACCCGCTCCATGGCAGAGGAGGGCGGGGGACTCAGCTGGAGGCACTGGCCGTGCTCCATCCTCCCACCCCTCCCCTGTCACGAGGAGGGACTGAGGGAACTCCCAGACTTCTGTAAACCAAAGCACTTTGTGAAAGAAGTCGTTACCCAAATTGCTGCCTTAGTGCAGTTTGGGGCTGCACTGTTGCCCTCTCCTCTCCCCACACTGTCCCAGTCCCACAGAACCAGTGCTGAGAGCAGAAATCAAACCACAAACTGTGGTTTGAGCACAAGGAAATGCATTTGGAAGCAGTAACTCCTGTAGTAACTTGAGTCATTCAGGCACTTCAGCAGCTGCCACAGTTCTTGTGGCTCCCAGCCCCTGTGCACGGGGAAGGCTCAATGTCAGCTGGTCCAGAAAAGCACAAATTTCACCTCAGACTGAATTCATGGGCCAGCACTGCCTGGTATCTCTCATGTCACACAATCCATGTCTGCTGCCAAACCCTGCAGGGCCTGGGCTCCCAGGGACACAGTGGAGTGAGACCTCTCCTCATGGGGATGCCTCTTCCAGGTGACACCAAACTGCCCTGTGCGGGCAGGGAGGGGACAGAGGACATCCCTCTGCTCTGTGGCACCTGCAGGGTCAGCTGTCACAGGAAGGGAGGCCATACACAGGTGGAAGGTAGGCCCAGTGGTTGGACCAATGTTTGCAGGCATCCAACTCACCTGCTTAGCTCCAGGCTTCTGGTCTATGGGTGTCATCCGTAAGGTTTTTGCCTCTTTTTCGTACTGGCAGTAATACTTCACCCAGGAGATGCCCAGTGCCCCTGCAGAACACGTGAGAGGCTGGAATCAGGGACAGGGCTGTAGCTGGATGCAGCCAGCAAGGCATGGTCAGTGTTGGCCACATGTCCTCCCTTCTCTGGGGATGGACACCGACAGCCCTGGGGGACATCTCCCTTGCAGGTGTCTGCATGGGCAAAGAGCCAGGAGGAGAAAAAGAGGAGAGGAGGAGGAGGAGAGAAAGGGGAGGAGATGAAGAGAGAAGCAGTAGATGTGGAGGAGGGGAGGAGGAGAGAGGGAGAGAAGGAGCACAGGAGCAGCAGCTGCCTCCAGCACCCTCCCAACTCACTGCTAGTGAAAAGGGCGTTTGTGGGACTCTGACCACAAGCCAGGCTGGTTTGGCCAAGCCCAGCCAAGACCTACACTGGCAGGATCCTACATGTCCTGAATGTCTGTTTCACAAACCTCACTATTTTTTCCTGTGGGTGAAAACTCAATAATAAAGACAACAGCACATTTAAAATACTCTGAAGTTCCTATTTCTGGATTCCTTGCCACTTTTCTGTTTTCTTACCTGAACCCCTTTACAGGAAATAATTCAACTGGTATTTTTTCTGTAATTTGTTTTTAAGTTGCAGTTGTCAGGAAAAACAACTTTTCATACTTGAATTATAGGGAAGCATAAATAGAGGCAGCAAATAGCCACAGTTGGGATCTAAAATTGCTCAGTGTGCTTTCTTTTAAAAGCAAGATAAACACACATACAAATATAGGTATAAATAGATTTCTATACAGGATTAAGAATGAATGCTTACAAAGTTGTTTGTAGCCTCAGAGGTCACAGTTTTGCACAGACTTACGTCCCCTGAGCAATCCTGCTGCATGGCCATGGAAAGCTGCAGCCAGAGTTTGGAAAAGGCTCTATTTTGTCTGTTTGATTCTGTTCAGAATTACAAGTTTTGCTCTCAACAGCTTAACTCAGCACTGGTTCCACCTTGGCGTGCTCAGCTGCCTGCAGAGGCTGCCAGAGGGAGGCTGGGCAGGACACCAGATTCATCCTGGTAAAACACAGCCAAGGCAGAGCCTGCCAGAGCTCCAGGCTCTGGAGTCATAAATCCCATCTCACAGGGCAATTAGCCCTGTGCTGTCACAGATGTGCACAAAGCTCTGTGCCTCTGCTGACAAAGCTGCTGGTGCTTCCCCAGGCACTGCAGGCAGTGACACCCCGGGCACCTCAGGCACTGGCAGCAATGACACCCAGTGCAGCAGGGCTGGCCTGGGCAGCTGAATACAGCCCACAGCTGGGTCATGTCAGGGCAGCCCAGGCCTGCACGTTCCCTATTGCATCCAGGTGCATCCCAAAGCCATTACATTTCTCCTGAGTGTACAGGTAGCCCTCGATGGTCGGCTGCCCAGGCAGTTTGCAGGTTAGGGGTGCTTCCTTCATCCTCTTCTTCAGATCTTCCAGTTCCTCCCGCGTGCTGGAAAAGTGATTCCTTGTCTGGTAACAGAAAACAAACAGAAGCATATTTGAACATGAGCAAAGAGTGAGCTGCAGGTTATTTATTCCTAGATAAATCTGAGGTGCTGTAGCAGAAATGAATCGGTTCCCAAGGTAGAAAACATGGAAACCACTCCACAAATCCAAATGGAAACTGGGTCTGAAATCCACTCTAAGGGATGATTGAAGAGACACATCACGTGCAGAGATGGTGCTGGAGTGCCACAGCTGGGAGGCCACTTGTTCTCTTAATTAAGGAACGTCAGCACATTTCAAGGCTGGCTGGAGCAGAGGCAGCACCTGAGCTCCCGTTCACACCATTGCTCAGGTAACAGGTGTGTTCTTCTCCCAAAGGTGTTAATTCCCAAAAGATCATGCTACACTGCTTAGCATGAAAGAGTCACATCAACAGGGGGTACAAAATCCAGGCATTTTGATGGAATACTACTTGGACCAATTAATGAGCCAGCAACAAAACCATCTTGGCTCAGATTTATGGCTGTTGTTCCACAGAAATCAAGGCCAGTCAGGAAAGACTGAGGATAAAGAAAACAGGACTCAGATATTCCACCCCATGAACACACTTGGCCAACAGGGGAGCTTACCAAAGCATGTAGCAAGCCTCTAGGAAGCCAGTACCATTAAGAGCAAGGTTAGAGACCTTCTTAGAGTAAAATTTCAGTCTCTGAAAACTGAAAGAAAATCTCAGGCTTGTTTATGCACCAGGTTAAATGATGCAACTGCAGTAGCCCCTTCCAGAGAAAATTATTTCATAGACCTGTGAACTGTCCAATGCAGGAGAGGAGAAAACCCACGTGAACTGAGAAGGAAATAACTGTATCTGCAACAATGCAAACACGGTCAGACTGCTTGGGTGGAAAGGCCTTGCCATCAGAGGTGTGTAAATCCAAATGAGAACAGAAGTCACACAGAAAAGTCCTTCAGCTGGGCAACGACTCACATTCTGTAGGCTGAGCTGGAGCTGCTGCTTGTATGGGAGGAAATCCTGGGTCAGCTCCACTGTCAGGTTGTTGTAAGTGAAGAGGCTGTGGAGAAATGCCAGCACCTGCAATGGAGGGAAAGGACACACTGAACTCCTGTGTTTATAACGGAAGGACAGAGTGTGGGGTTTCAGAAATTACACATACAATTATTTTTTCCTCACAACTTTGGAATGCCAACCTTGGTATGGCTTACCCACCACAGTGTCCCTAAAGCCCAAGCTACCACCCACACATCTGTCTGAATAAAACACCCAGAATGAAAGACCCTGCAGGGAGAGCCAGAGCAGATCTGCAGAGTGCTCATCCACAAGATCCACAGGATCCCACGATCCCACACTCCACTGCAGCTGGCACTGGGGCAGAGCCACCACCCAGGGCAGGTGGTGACCCCTGCAGGCCAGGCTGGGACAGTGAGCAGGGCAGGTAACACCTCTGCAGACAGACAGCACTTCCCAAACCCAAGATAAGCCATAACAAGACCTGTAGCTCTATACAGTGTCCAAGCTGTTCCTCAGGATCCACAGACAGCCAGAAAAACAGGGCTGGGGCTTCACAGTGCTCCAGCCCGCACCACTAAGGCTATCAAGCTGCAGCAAGCCAAGGGTGAAGGGTTAACTCCTGCCCCACAGGACTTAATCCAACCTGGAAACTCATCCCTTCCTGCCATTGCCAGCACATCTGAGCATCAACCAATGAGACTGAGAGAAAAGGAAGCTCCTACCGGCTCCACAATACTGAATTTCTTGCTTTCTTGTACTTCCTGGATCTGGTACACATACTCGAGGGAGGACTCAAAGAAATTGTGTCTCTCTTTATCCACCTGAAGGTCAGCCTAGAAGAAAGAGGGAAAGGTGGAAAAAGAAAATACATCACAGGTAGTTTGAAAATATTTGACTCGCTTTTGTCTGTCAGCCTGCACTTAGTTCTGTCCTCACTAAAAACCTGCCTGGTGTTCAGCCCACCTGTGAACTGGAACACTGGATATTCCTCTAAGTCTGCCTATTTCTGGCTCCCTTTCACTCAAGGATCCAAAACCTCTTCTTACTCTGCAAGGACAAGGATTTCCCAAAGCTCATTTATTATTTTAGCATAAACTTCTCCACTTCTTTTCCTGTCAAGGACACCATCACCACCCTCTTGCCTGACTCCATCTGATCCCAGAACCAGCAATTCTGGAGCTGCAGCAGCAGCAGGAGTACACAATGCCCCTAGAACTCACACAGTCTGCCTTGCAGAGATGCTGGTAGGTTGATCTGACAACTGGTCTGACAGATCTGACCAGATCCAGCTGCTCTGGTGTGGGCTGGAACAGCTGGGTTTCCTTCTTTGCTGCAACATGCCTGCAGCAGCACCAGCTGGAAGGAACCCCACTCCTCTGCCTGCCCCCACAGCCACCCAAAAGCACCAGCAGCAAGGCAGGATGCCAGGCCAGCAAAAGGAATTATAACTGGTTGCTTTTCAGCCAGAGCACTTCCCCAGGCGAAAGGGTGGCCAGTCCCCAGCTGTGCCAGTGCCACTGGCCACTGTCCTTCACCATCAAGGTGACAACAAGCAATGACAATGTCTAAAGCCACTACCAGCATCCAACAGACACAGGAGAACTATGAGCTTGATTTCCCTGGTCTCAGAGAATCCAGGCTTTGGGTAGATTTATTTGATTATCAATTTCAACAGGTTACTGGAAGGGATGATTCCTCTCCCCCTTTTTTAAGACATAGAGCAGCTGGTGATGTTGCTTCTGGATCTAACTCTGAGAAAAATTCCATACGCACCTCCTGTAACTGAGATTCCTTCTTTTTGGAAGACAAATGCAAGTGGCGATCCAGCATAGAGTAAAACTTCTCACCATCCTTCTCAAACTTTTTCTTTCTTTCCTGTAGGCGCAAGAGGTTGAAGCAGAACCAGTTATTGGCATTTTCCACATCATGCATCAACACCAAGATCCTTTGTGCAATTCTGTATTCCCATGGACAAATTTTGGTCAACCCAGCCAGAGAACAGAAGGGCACTTCTCATTTGCTCTGCTTTCACAGCCCCTTGCCTACCCTGGATGAAATTACACCTCAAGACCCAGTCTAGCAATACTCTGTGGCACAAAAAGTATTTTTTCATGCCAACATCATAGCAAAAGCTCCACTGATGAGGTGCTGTTCCCTCTCTCAATCTTTTCACTATCCAGTAAACTGAAAACCTACTTATACATCAAAAACCTGTTCACAATCTCCTGACATGCTGTTCACACAGCCCAGAAACAACTGGGCAAACACTGGAATGTCAGAGACATGTCAAGGTCAAGAAAAGGTTCATTAGATTTTGGAAACTTTCTGTTTTAAAGAAAGAGTTTATCATTTGTTTCTAAAGAGTATCAGAAGGAAAGCAGAAGCCTGGCAGGTCCACAGGCACGCAGGAAAACCTCAGCCCTGTCAGCAGTGGTGCAAAGAGAGCCCAAATGAAGGAGAGCAGCAAACAGAAACACTCGAGAAGGAACTCCCAAGAGCAGGGAGGGAGAAGCAGAACTAAGCACCAGGCTGTTGGCTCCTGCCTTGCACTGACTGTGACACTGGCGATCACAAAACAACCAGAGTAGGGGCCAGGTTGACAAATACCTGCTTCAGATGGTATCTGACATATCAGGGATTCCTGGGAGGCAGCTAAATTACTAAAATCAGGAAATTCCAGCCTGGCAGCAGCCTCAGTGCCAGGTCCAAGCAGTTGAGAGCTGGTGTACACACAGTGCAGGTACGTATGGGATGCCCAGATCCTCTGTCTGGCTTTTGAAAGCTCAAGAAAGTGGAAAGCAGTTCCAGCTTCCTGGGGAATTACTGGCATCTTTCAACATCTATCTCCTCAAAGCCCTGAAATCCTCTTTTCTTGCCCCACTCAGAAATGCATAGATAAGCAAGCACACACCAGTGCTACCAAAAACCAGAGCAGATGGACTCTGCCAGACTGCTGGGTATTAAGAATTTTCCTCATGAATTCAGTAGTGACCGCAGCTTCCACTGCCTGAAGTTTTGCTTCCCCATTCCACTTGCACAGACTCTTCCATCTGTCTGTCAGGATACCCTGCAGCAGGATACCTGGGGTGTCCCAGAACCCCTGGGCTCAGCACAGGTGGCTCCCAATGACAGTAACAAGCCTTCCTGCCAGCTGCCTTCCAGGCAAAAGGATTCTATCCCCACATGGCTGTGTTGAAAGCACAATTACCACGAGGAAATGGCACCAACCCGACTACTCCTGCTTATATGTAACTGTCTGGAGCAGGGCAGGCTTAGCCCAGCAAACCTTTTCACCTCAGCAATTACACATCCTGCCCTGCAGACCCTGGGATTACAGGACACCTGAAGGGAAGTGCATTCTCTGGAATCACACACTGCAATATCAGGTACCGTGACTCCATGTTAGCAGTCTCACACATCAGAACAGAGAGATCTACATCAAATCCAGAGGAGTAGAGAGTCCTCCAAAGGGTGAATCCTAATTTAAGCAGTGCAGCAACTGTGGGGCTGAGGCCAGGAAGGAGGATCAAAACAAACCTCCACCCTGATCAGCAAACCCAAACCCAGTGCAGCGATAGCGTTTGCAGACCAGCAATTCCTGTGTCTGTAAGGTCAAACTCCTGGGCTGTCTGTGCCATTAATGCCCCATCTAATGCAGCCAGGAACTTGCCTTGTTTCCATTTCCTTAATGAGGAGCCTCCAAACCCCAAGGCCACAGAAGTGCAGGGAGTCAGAGCTGTGGGGCTGCTGGCACAGTGCTCCTGTGGCCACCTCCTCATGTCTCAGTGGAGATGGCTGTGCCAGCAGCAGGTCCTGAGACGGAAAAGCAGGTGCTGCCATGGAAAGCTAGCTCCAAACCCAACTGAGAGCTCCACTGTCTCCACCAAGGTGGCATGCAGAGGTGGTGGTGGCAGCACAGGGATGGTGCCATCCCTGTTCCTCAGCAGAGCTGTGGGTGAGCAGCTGAAGGCACAGCAGGAATGGACTGAAGCCCCCTCCAGGAGTCCTCTCCTGCCTCTCACCACCAGCAAGCAGAACACACAGGGTGACTCCACCCTGTGGAGAGGCCACCAGGGAGGACAGCCACACTCCAGGCGAGAGCTGGGACCAACCTCTCCTGCTCTGTGTCAGGGAGGCTGCTCACCTGCATCAGGAGCTGTGGGAAACAGGGCAAGGGAACAACTGCCCACCAAAGCCTGGTGTTACTGTGGCCAGGCACAGCAGAGCCCATGGGCAGGGAGCAGGATGGGATGGGCAGGGGTATGTGCCTCTGGATGCAGCAGCCTGGGAGCACGTGGCTCCTGGCTTGTCCCCAGGAGAGGTGACATTGCTGTGGGAAGCTGTGGTGCCCGTGCAGATGACCACAAGGACCCATGGAGGCGGCCACAAACTGTGTGTGGCTGTGGTGCCCACACAGATGGCCACAGGAGGCCACAGGCTGCAACTACAGGGAGACCACAAACCACCAGGCAGCAGCTTTGCCACCAGCTTGTGGGCAGCTCCCTGTGGGAAGACATGGTGAGTTCTGAGGAAGAGGGGTCACCTCTGCTCAGGGAAAGGCTGGTGAAGAGAAAAAGAGCCTGGGAGAGCAGTGCAGCTCCTTCTGCAGCAGGAGCTGGGAAGCCAGACAGTAACTCCTCTGGGGAGTGCCTCCTCCTCTGCCAGTGCCCACGGCAGGCAGGGGCTGCACTGGGAACATGGAGCACTGAGCTCTTTCTGGGGATTGAAGGGACTGGGAATGATGTCCAAGACACACCCATGTGCAGCATGGCATTTTGGGCCACTAAGAGGGAGCTTGCCAATCATTCCCACTCTGGCTAATTAGCATATAACTGAACAGCAGAAGGATGACCTACAAATCCTTCTGAGCTGGCTGCTGAACAGAGCAAGCCAAGACAAAAAAACAACACAAAAAATCACCCAGACTGAAGCACAATCTGGAAACATGAGCACAAATTAGTCCCTCATGAATATTCAGCAAAGGGCAGCACCACGTTCCCATTAAGGTTTGCCAAGTCCAAGAGCCACCCACCTTCCATTTATTGCTCACTGGGAGCAACTGTGCAGCTCCCACCGAGTGCAGGCAGGAGGGTGCTCTGCAAAATCCCCACGCTGGGAGCTTTGGCAGGCATTGCTGTGCCCGGGAGTGAGCAGGAGCCCGTGGGACAGCATTGGCTGCCTGCTGTGGCAGGTGATCCAGCAGCAGCTCTGGCTGCTGTGTGTGCTGGGTCCTGCCCACACCCCGACTGCTGCTGGCACTGGGGGGACACCGGAGCCCTTTGGCAGCTTGGGGTCACCAAGAGGAAAGGGGCAAATGGACTCGCCAAAACTCCCCCCTAACCATTAGCTGCTAATTAGAATCCTGAAATTCCCATCTTCAGAGAGGTAGAGTGAGTGGCAAGTGAGAAGCTCAGCTCATGGGCCACTTCTTCTCTCCATAAGGAATTAAACACACTTTTCCTGAAGGGAGCTCCCACCTCCATGCACACCTGAGGGGTTTGGGTGCAAGAGCAGTGGATGAGGATCATGAGCATGAGGATCATCATGACTCATTTTTATCAGGCATCAGCAGGCTAATTCAAAATCAGATTTCTAAAAAGTCAAGGCATGTAGAAAGAGCAGTTCTATCAAAGCACACTCAGCTCATCCTGGTGTTTTTCCCTCACGCACTGCTTTCTCTCAAATGCTCCTTAGGCCTTGCTCCCCTAGAGATGAAAACAAGTAGAAGTTATTATCCTCTCTTTCTTTTAAAATTATAATTAATGAAATTAATAACAATTAACTAAGACCTTTTAGGAATATGTTATCTCCTATGGAAGAAATTTTGACAAACACTGCAGCTATTCAGCATTCCTCTTGCCCTTACAGTACATCCAAACAAGCTTTTTCCCTCTGATTTTTTTGGTTAGCTTTGTGTTTTTTAAAAAAAAAGCTGTCTCCTTCCAAGTGAAACTGGAATCAAACTTTTCTATTCAAATCCTCCTCGACTCAGTAAGTGTGGCCGGGCTCTTCCCAAAGTGTCCCAGCCCCACAGCATGGAACTGAGCCCCAGGGCTATGGAGAGGGAGGGATGGGGCCTCCATATGTGCCAGCTCCTTTCCACACTCACCCCCTGCCATGAGTGCCAGAGCTGGGAAATGGGTCAGCTCAGGAGGTCCCAGATCCTCCCTTTTATCTGTGATGTGGCACATCACAGCACAGCAAGTCACTCACAGTGATAGCAAGTCACAGGAAAAACATTGACCCTATAGGGCTGCGGCAGGAGTGGCTGTAGGGGCTCCCAGTGACAGCCCAGGGCTGCCCGTGTGGGAGCACACCCTCCCGAGGAGACTCTATTCCTCCCGGGAGAACGGGTGAATGCAGACTCAGATGTGTTGGTCAGACTGGCTGCGCTCCAGCCAGAGGCATCACAAAGCCCCGATTCAAGGGCTCTTCCTATTTGGCTCCAGCAGCTCGTGCAAAGGGAACAGAAAACATCTCACAGAAGGCGACGCTGCCGAAATACGGAAACTAAGCAGAGGGCAAAAATTCCTCGTGTCATGTCTCCAGCCTGTTCCACAGCCAGGCCTCAGCCTCTGCCCCTGGTGCAGATCAGAAAGGGTCCATGGGGCGATGCCAGGCCCAGCAGGGATGGGAGGAACCCCCACTGACAGGGCATCGCTTTGAGGAGCCTCATTTGCACTTCACAGCTTCTGCTGCTGGGTGGGGATGAGCTGGAGATGCTTTTCAGGCTGGCAGGTGAAGGAAGGCTCTGTGCCCAAGGTGACACCTGAGGGTGCAGCCCACCAGCAGTGTGGCATAGGCTCCTGTCAGGGAAGCATCAGAGCTGAGGACAAGGGGCTGGAGTGGCTGGGGCTCACTCCCAAACTCGCACCCTCTCAAGGCTTTGGAGTGGCACTAGGGACAGTGGTACCTCCCTGTGCATCCCTGTCAGCGTGGGCACACCTGGATCCTGGCACGGCACAAGGTGCTGCCCTGTGAGCTCCTGCATGGAACACTTGTGCTGAGCCACAGCACAGCCTTTTTCCCACCATGGTGCCCTGGCACCTCTGCAGCTCATGTTCCTCACTAGAAACAAAACCCCAAACCAAACTACAATGGCTGAGCCACCTCCAACAACCCCCTGCCCTCTGCCACCACTCCAGCTGCTCTGAGCAGTGTCCTGCCACTGTCACCACCCTGTGCTTCCACCTGGAGTGCCCTGCCCATCCACAGGGACCGAGGAAGGGCTGCAGGCTGCCAGGTGAATCCGTGTCAGTGCCGGAGCTATGGCACCAGCCCTGCTGAGACCTGTGCCTGCCTGCCAGGCACGGCCACTGTGGAGCAGGACATGGACACATGGCCTGTGGGTGCAGGCAGCTCGGTTCTCAGGGCATAGCATGCTCTTGGCTGTGGGCAAAGTGGCCCTTACATACCTTAAGGGCTGTCTGGGAAGAAAACAGCCTGAAGGACACGAGAGCAGGGGCTGTGGGCAGCACCTCTGCCATGCTTATAGCTGTAGCTCTTAAGAGGGTTCCACACACCAGCCCTTAGGGCAGGGCAAAGGGCAGGAGGGCCATCAAGTATTTCTTCTCAAACTCTGTATTTATTAAACATCAAAGACTCCAAATAGGCTGGGCTGAATCCAAGCCTCAAGTGTTCTCCAAAACATCTCCATTTCAAAGCTGGGTCAGAGCCAGACCCATTTTAAGCTGCCACTGAGTAACATGGAACCTGGACTTCGTGATAGCAGGAAAGGGAAAAATTATCTTTTGTGCTCCACATGTGCAGAATTTGCTTTTTATAGCTTGTTTCTTTAAAAGTTTGGTCCATCTGAAAGACTCATTAGACTATGACTATAATCAGGTTCTGTCTGCTGGCTGTGGGCCTGATATTTCTGAGCCTGAGAGAATTTTTTAGCCTGCTAGTAGCAGCTAACTTCTTTCCCAAGGGAAAACTTCTCAACTAGGTTTTCTTCTCAAAAGAATCTTGTAAAAACAACTATTCTTTCTCAAAACAATCTTGTCTAAGTGGTGTTTTTCTATTTCTCTAGTTTAACCAATGGAATTAGAGAGGTATCATTCTTATTCACCAATGATGTCAATTCTGTATCGTAACAGCTTATAAAAGAGTAGTAAGAATTAGACAATAAAGCTTTTTATCTTCTTTGCCTTCTGAATTTTAGAGTCTATCATCTCTCTTTCGTGTCCTACAGTGACAGCTGGCCTCTCCTGCTTTCCCTCCTTCCCTTTTTCCCTCCTTCCCTTCCTCCCTCTTTCCCTTCCTCCCTCCCACTCTACCACACACTTCTCTGCAGAAAGTATTTTATTCTCAATAGCACTGACTGAACAAAGGGGAGAAGAGAGAAAGCAGCAAGGAGGATCTCCTGGTTGAAACAAGCACTCCTTGCTCAGGACAGAGGCGGTGCTGGAATCAGGCCAGGAGAGGAACCAAAGAATTCAGGAAAAGATTTTGGAGCCTCTTATGACTGAAAAATCAGACTAAAAGTCACAGCATGAACCCTCATGCCAGCAGCTGAAAGTCAGCATTGAACAGGGAGTTTCTGAGCGCCTGAAGTCAGAATGCAGTAGAGCAACTGTCTGCTTGCTAACAACAACAGGAGAAAAATCTGAATTCAAACAGTAATAGAAAACAAATCTGTTTACATTGAAAACAAACAAACAAGCCTTACCTTGGTGAACCCTATCTGCTCCTTCCGGAAGTTTTCCAAAGGTTTGATCAGCAAATCACTCGCATTCTGCACCTATAGTGCAAAGAAAAAGCAGCATTTTAATTGCAGGATGCTGATCAATTTTCTCCTAAACAGAGGCTGAACAGGGCTAGAAGCCAAGAACTCTGAGATTTTAATGTTTTTGACTGGAAACTATCTCTCTGTCTGTAGGTGAATTCACTTAAACCATCTGCACCTGCTCTTTCCCATCGGTAACACACAGCAAACCCCAACCACATCCCAGGGGGCTTTGGGGACATCCTGTGGATGATAGGGGGTGTCCCCCACCCCCATCTAACAAGGCTGCTCTCAAATAAAGGATGGACTTCCCTTGTCTCGAGATTCAGCCAGAAGGTTATTTGTCACAGGAACAGTCAGGGAAAAGGGAAAGCCTGCCTGTGTCTCTTCCACTCCTGTCTCATGTCTGAGAGATGCTTTCCTGGATGGTGCTCTGTACACCTTGGATTACCATGAATCCACATGAAAGCTCATCCCTGTTTGTATCACTGGCTCCAGCTCCAGCCTGGCACTGGGACCAACCTGCTGTCTCCTCCCATCCCCACTTCCCTGACAGGCTCTGTCCCAAGCTCCAGAGAGTGGAAGAGAAGGGAACAGGACACCACACAGCCACAGCCCTTCAGGGAATTTAAAGCTGATGAACATGGTGAGTGTGAAACCTCCTGAGGGAGCTGCTATAAAACAGAACTGGTCCTACAAGTAGAGGGCAAAAAGCCCCAACTTTGAAAATTGGACAGTGCCCATAATCCCTGAAACAATACCTTCCACTGCTCCCCCCACTGCCAAAGGAGCCACTATACCTGGGATGTAATTAATAATAAAGAAGTATCTCAGTGCTTTCCTGGTTTCCTGCTGTTCCTTGCCTGCCCATGGACCCTCCAGCCCAGCCTGGCAGGAGCTCCTGCTGCTGCACAAGGAAGGGGAACACAGAGCCAAGCAGCCCATTCCTGGCATGCTGTAAGCTCTCCACCGAGCCTAACTTTCATGTTTTTCCTGGAATTAGGAGTGAAATGGGAAGCCAGCACTGGCTCTGGAGGAGCCCTGGAGAGGCTGAGGGCACATGGCAGCAGGAAGCTGATGGCGAAGCATTGTACTGCAGGAGCTGGAACAGCACAGATGGGCTCAGGGACACCTGCCCTCCTGCAGCCAGCAAAATCTGAGCAAAAACACTTCTCATTCTTTAACCCTTGGTTTCACCACAGAAGCAGCTGGGGAGCAGCCTGCACACACTGAAGCCCCTCCAGCTGCAGGGCCTGGGGCTCTGTGCCTGCCTGTACTGCCTGGGAGAGCCACAGCCACAGCCCCCCACCCCTATTGCTGTGCCTGCCCCATGCTCAGGGTCCCACGGCCATGGGACCATGGACCAGGTGAGCACAAAGCACATTCCCAGTGCTCCCAGCTTCCCTCCCTCTGTTCCCTCCCTTCTTTCTCTGAGGATGAGAAGCCTCACACCGAGGACATGGTGCTGTGGCTGTGATTTGGCATTTAGCTGTGTCAGGAATGACAGAGAATGATAGACAGCTCCTATCTCCTTACCATCATGGACCTCTCCAGCTCCACTTCCTGCAGCAGCTCCGCAAACTCCTTAAAGGACTCGGCTGTAAGAAAAGAAGAGGCTGGTCAGTGGAGCTGGGATATGGCACAGGAGTGTGGGACACATGTCAGGACACCCCAGTGTGGCTGCACCCCCAGCATGGTCATCTAAAGGCTGGCAAAGAAAATGAGAAGAGTTTCAGGCCTTTTGGCAGAAACTTCGTGAGGCAATGCCAGGTGCAGGCTGGCCTCGAGGGGTATTTATTTATGCAAGGGAGAGGAGGGTCTCCTGCCTGGGGACATGAAGGAGTGAAGGCCCTGGGGAGGTAAGAGGATGTTAATTAGCTTTTATTAGGAATTGTGTTGTAGAAAGAGCTAAAAAAGGCAGCAAAGAAGGGGCAAATGAAGGGAAAAGGCCAAACAGGGGAAAGGGGAGCTGCCATCCCCAGGGCCTGCAGCAGGACAGGCCCTGACACAGTGGGAGCTGTGGGCAGGACAGGGCTCCCTGGCCTGCCTGGATAGCTGCCAGCAGCACCAGGATGGGCCTGGCACCTCTGTCCCAGGAAGAGCTGCAGGTGCTTGCCAGGACCAGGACAAGTGTGTCAAATGAAAATGGCCTGGAATGACAGTTTGCATTCAGCACCAAGAAGCACAAAGTCCATGTACAGGAGGAAAAGCAGCAGGTGTAGACATGGTCACAGAAACTGACACCAGCCCCCAAAATGTTAGAAGTGAAACAAAAAGATCTCATTGATAAGCAGTTGGAGTCCAACTACAATAAAAATAGCATGAAATCTTTCCTTTAACAAACTGCAATGAGAATAATTTAGCCTGAGGAAGTAAAAGACTAGCTGGGAGTAGCTGACCCCATACCAAGGGGGAATATGTAGTCCCTCTCCCTGCTCATCGAAGGAGAACTTGGGAAGGGGCTGAATTTGTCACAGGGGAGAAAACCTCAGCACCAGAGCATTGACAGTGCCAAGCCAAACTCCCATCTCTCCAGGCTGCAAGGCAAGGCTGGGCAAACACCTGCCCATGCAGGTAGTGTGGCTGTGTGCTGGATGCCTGGGGAAACAACCTGATCACCCCAGTGTACCTGGGAACTACCTGGGAGTTAGCTGGGAAGGTTTCCCACAGTTCCAGCCTGCTCAGCACAGCGTGGGACAGGTCTGGTGGGTCCTAGGCTCCTTCTTGCCCTGGTGGGAACATCCCAGAGTGGCTCTGTCAGACCCCAGAGCTCTGCAGTTCAGACCCTCCCTCCCTACAGCATACTGGGCTGGGCAGGGCAGCACATGAGGGGGCACAGGAGGTGTACAGCAAGGCAGACACAGGATAAGCTTGTCCCATAGGTCAGGGAGAGGGTGCCCCTGTGTGCTCTCTGCAAGCTGAGGGCCCTCTCTCTTCTCCCACAGCGGCACCTTGGGAGATGTACCTGTCCTGCTAAAATCCAGCATGAGGATTCAATCTGCAGCTGCCAAGACACACAAAAGGGAACAACTGCAGCCTCGTGACACATGGAACCTCAGCTGGCAGTGCCACAACAGACCTTCCTGATGAGTCAGGAACTTCTGAGCTCTCCTCCAGTGAGAGCTCCAGCACCCAGCAATGCAATGGCCCTATAGCTCATGGTGCTCATGCCCAGGGCCACACGTGGCTGTCACTGTGGCTCCTCAGGATGATGGAGTGCACGGACACCAGGGGCCTGAGCCAGGAAAAGAATTATCACAGGGAGAAAGAGAATCCAGCCCCAAACTTACAGGGAATATGTCAGTGCCTAAAATGTTCCCTGGCTGTTTTTTCCCCTTTGCTCTACAGGAAGAGCCCAGGAACACGTTTCCTGGCTCCAGGCACAGAACAGCCCACTGAGTTTGACCCTGCACCACGCACACGAGGCTCAGCTCCTGCTGCCGGCCCAGTGGGGTGGATCTGTGCTACTGGCCTGGGTCAGAATTTGCCAGCCCTTGCAGGGCAGTGTGGAGCAGGGGGCCACCAGCAGCCACCACCTGCTGAGCCACACCTGGGAACTGACACCTGGAAACACCAGAGTGACTCTGCTGGGCAGCCAGAAACATTCCAGGAAGGTCCTTACAGCCAGAGAACTCCAGGTCCCGTGCCTGGGAGGGAAGAACATGCCATCCCATTTCACTCTTTCATCTCCTTTATCTCTGCAGGATGAAGATGCCTCCTTCATCTCTGCAGGAGCTGCTGATTTGGGTCCCGTAAGGTGACAGTGGAGGAGTTGCAGGAGGGAGCACAGGAGAGGCTGCAGCTGTGGGGTAACACGAGTGCATCCATGACCTTGCAGATCTCCAGGGAAAAGTGCTGCTCACGACAGACATCAACTCAGTGTCCTGACTGCCACCTGCAGTGTCCCCGCTGCCACCCGCTCGAGTGTCGGGCTGCTCTGTGCCCACACAGCAAGAAAGCAGCATGACTTTAGCTCTATTTACAACCCAAACACGTTCTCTTGCAGAGCATAAGAAGTGCCTGTAAGTGTTCTGCTTCACTCCCATATCCTGCACATCAAATGAGCTCTGCACTCCCACGCAGATCCCTGGCACCCTGGCAGGAGATGGGAGCTGCTACGGAGACGTCAACGCCCCGCTGCTGTGTCAGGAATAAGGAAGCCTCAACCCCTTCAGGCACACCAGGGTTTGGGTGGGAGGAGGAACACAGCCCAGGCTTCTCCACAGGGAAACTAGGGATCTCTTCTTGAAAAAGCAAAACAAATACTCCCCAGCAAAACTGAAGGGAAGCATGTTCCTTTCACATGGAGGGTTTTACATCTGCTGTGATCTCTTCTTGCTCCCCCTCATCCCACAATCCCTTTATTCAGCCTCTCTCATTCCCAGCAGCCTTGCTTGGTTGTTGGAGCTTTGTCCCTTCCAGCCAAGAGGAGGGACACTCCTTTCCTTGCATGGCTGTTTGCCTCAGACCCCTCAGCTCCCAGGAGGGGCATTCACATGGCAGAGTTCTCCCCTCCCTGACCCATATTTGTTTGGAAGCTCAACACCTCTGCTGCCATTAGATTTGGAGGCTGACTCATTTCCAGCGGGTTTCACCCAGAGACTTTCCATAAAGGAAATAAGCCTTGGAGGGGCAGGCTGCAATCTGCTTCACGTGGCTTTAAATACAACAGCCCAAGGAACAGGCCCTGCTTCCTTCCCCTTCTGACAGCGGCCGACAGACCTGACACCAGCAATGTCACACTGCTGCCACTCTTCAACCACTGCCTGACAAAAGCTGGTTTTCTTTCTTTCCCTTTCGTGCAGCCCTCGGGAGCAGCCTGGAAAAGACCCTGTGCCCTACCCCATGAATGCCCTGTGCTCCTGTGGAGAATGGCTGGAGAATGCCTTGTGAGCCTATGGGCAGCCCCAGCCCCTCAGCCCAGGCAGGTGGCCCAAATGTTTTGTCTGATGGGGCAGGGTCAGAACCTCGGGGGCTGAGGATCACCTTTTGTCCCTCCTGCAGCCCCCTGTCACCCTTACAGGGCCCACTCACCCTGCTAAGCCAAGAGCAGCTCCATGTGAGACGTGCAGGGTTTGGGGCATTAAGGCCCCTCGGTTCAGCCCCCGGGCTGTGGATGCTGAGTGATTCCCAGAGCTGTGCTGGGGGAGGGCAGGGATGTGACATGGCTCCAAGATCACTAATCCCCAAGCAGATGTGCAGGCAGCAGCCCTGCAAGGCTGCTCAGGGCACAGATGGCCATTGTTTTCCATTTGAGACACATCCAGCAACCCTTTTTGCCAGCAGTTTGCAGCCTGGTGCCTTTGCAGGGCAGCGTGGGGCAGTTTGTTGCTGTGAGCCCTTTGCAGCACAGCGATGGCAGCTCTGGGAGCACGGCTCCACGGCAGCACTGGGAAGAGGGGATGGCTGGGAGGTCAGCACCACCCCTCCTCCCCAGCACCTGGCAGCGTGGAGCAGGCCTGGAGCCATGGAAAACCTCTGCAAATTATCTGCTGAATTGGGAATGTGAAACTCGACCCATGACTGTTCAGCTTCATAAAATAAGCTCTGGAAGATCTGCCTGGAACCCGGCTCCTGAGGTTGCTTAAAAATCATCAAGCAGGCTAATTCCTAGAGAGGGAGACTGTTCCAGTTGCTGGAAGTCAGCTTCAAAAAGCAGAGAACTCACCAATATTGATCTCATCATCTGTTAGTGTATCACCAATGAAGTCGAACTGGAAGGACTGCAGAGTCTGGGAGAACTTCTGCACTGCTGAGGAGTATCCTGGAAAAGGACAGAGCAATCAGCTGGGGGTTTCTGCAATTGTTCTACAGAGGCTGCATATCTTAGGAATTCATCCTGAATGGAACATAGACCATAGGAAGGTAGTTTTGAAAATCTATAGGCATTGGGAATTTCAGCCCTGCAGAAAATACTGCAGTTTCATAATTACCCTCAGAGGCTGCAGAGAAGATTTGATTTGGGTTTTTTCTCTCTCTGAAAAAGCTTCTGCAGCACTAATGGATGCACCACAGTACAACTGATCGATAGCCTTGTGTCCAGCCACACACAGGAAGGGACACTGACACACTTCCCTGCAGGAAAACATTCAGGAGACACTCCAGAGCTCTGTGTGCACCAGCACAGGGACTGTCGGACAGGCTGGCCACTGTTCACAGGAATTGTTTCATAATATGGGAGAAAAATCTGTAGAGTCAGAAAATAAATGTGAGGAAAAAGGCAGGACTAAAAATAACTGTCCCTCTGTGGGGTCATGGACACAGACAGGCCCTGAGGGAAGGACAGAGCACAGAGCACAGAGCTGAGCCAGGGGGCTCAGCTGGGCACCCACAGATGGCCCTGGGACCTGCTGCTCCCACTGGTGAGGAACAGTCCAGGCTGGAAGCAAAGAAATTGCTTGATGTTTTCTGTGGCTCAGTCCAAATTATTTTTGGATCTTCCAGAGAAGTTTCTGGCCCAAAGGATGCTTTGTCTCTTTGCACCCTGTGTGGCTGCAGGACGCAGCTGGACGGCGTCTGCTGGCATTGGCAGAGGGGCCCTGGGATGTGACAGTGACACCACAACAGAGCCCGACCCAGGGCCAGCAGGGACAGCACACTCACTGGATTGAGCACATCATCCTGCACAAAGCTACAACAATCCCTGAGATACAAACAGAAGGAGGCTTTACTTGCTTGACCTCAGAGTGTAGGATCTAGGTGACAAAAAGAAAAGCAAAGAAATAATGTCAGACTCTGATTTACATTGCTACTTTCCCTAATTTGGGACTCCAGCTATAGGCACAGTCCCAGTGGCAGTGCACAGAGATGGCACTTTCAGAAATTCATGAAATTACAAGTGGGGAAGATGTGATGGCACAGATGTTAATGTGCAACCACCTCCCACCACTGCTTTGCCAAACCTGCACCATGATTGTTGTGTGTAGAAACTTGGTGTACATGGATGGGTTTTTTTGATTTGAAAATAAAACTTACTACTGTGGTGACAATCATGGGATGCTCTGAAATGCTGCTGTGCAGGGGAGAGAAAAATTGGACAAATTTGAAATGAATGTTGGGGAAAAGAAATCAAGCGGCCTGTGTGGGATACTGGCAGGTCCCCAGACTGCCCTGCTTTCACTGTCCCCAGGTCAGGAGCTCCTGACCCTCCCCAAGATGCCTGGGCAGGCAGGGGTGGGGGGACTGCCAGGTCTCCGGTGCAGGCTCAGAGTGCAGTCCCTGCTTCCCCCTCAAAAGCCTCGTTCAGCAGCTCCCTCCGATGGGTCAAACCTTTGCTCCTGAATGGGCAGATTCAGGCCTGAATGTCGCTATTTAGCCCCAGCTGCCAGGGGCTGGAGCACGTAAATGGGTGAACTCTCACACAGAACGATGTCATTGACTTGATGGAAAACCTCAGCAAATAATTCCCCCTCAGTCCCCCAGTGCTCACTCAGGCCAGGCTGGAGGCTCATTCAGCCCCAGCTCAGGGGAATCTTTGTTCATCCCCCTGCAAATCCCCGTCACCGTGACGCTGCTGTGGCCCCAACCAGCCCCTCCCCTGCTGCTGGTCGAAGGTGATTTTCATTCCCTCCCTCCAAACTCCCCTCCCAGCCCAGTGTGTGTCCTTGAGCCCCTCTGAAAGCAGCAGCAGCCCCAGCCAGCATCCATCTCTCAGTCTGTCTGTCTGTCCCCTCCACGGGCGCTGGCTGGGGCAGGTGACAAGGCACCACGGCTCCAGTGTACCCGTGAGCCAGGAGCACAGCAGCACACGCAGGTCCCACGGGTGGTACCTGGCAGGGACAGAGCATCTCCATGTGCCAAGTGTCCCTGTCAGGCCAGGGGAGACGGAGGGAGAGAGGGAGGAGGGGTCTGAGCCTGTACCATGCGTGCCTGGCAGGCTCTGGAGGAACTCTTAATGGAAACCAGGCTTCTCCAGACCAACACAACTCGGCTCCCACACGTAGAGAGCCTTGGCTGAACATTGGCTCCTGACAGAGCTCCTGTGTGCATGCACAGGACAGCATCGCTGCTGCTGCAGCACTGCCACAGCCCTGGGGTGTGACTGGGACATAACATGGGCCTGACTGACTGCTGGCACCAGGGGACAGCTTTGGGATGTGACTGGAACATAATACAGGGCTGACTGACTGCTGGCACCAGGGGACAGCTTTGGGGTGTGACTGGGACTGACAGCTGGCACCAGGGGAACAGAGGATGTCCCCACTCGGGGGCTGTGTCCCTGCAGGGCCCAGCACCAGGCCCTGAGGCAGAGAATCGGTGTCAGTGCTCAGAGACACTCGGTGGGACATTGCCCCTTCCCTTGGTGGCACCCAAATGGCAGGGTGGTGACACCAGTGATGGGGCAGGGCAGGGGGGACAGGGAGAAAGGGATAAGCCATGGCCACAGGAAAGAGGCTTCACCACAGGAAGGAGCCAGCAGGAAGAGATTTGCTGTGTGGAAAAATGAGGCTCCATCCCATGCTGGGAGAGATAAGTCTTTACTCTCCTTTGTTTTAACCATTGGAAATGTTTTTCCCCCCAGTACAAACACTTGGTTGCCAAAGGCTCCTGCTCTGCACCCCCAGAGCCTGGGAGAGGTGGCTGCAGGGCCTGTCCTGCTCCCCAGCAGCAGGACCCAAGGATCAAGGAACAATGCCACGCTCCAAGCTGGAATATCCCTGTGAACAGCATGCCAAGGCTCAGCACTACCCCAAGGACCCTGCCTGCTCAGCCTGTTACCATGGAAACACACCAAAATGAATTTGATCAGGAATCCTCAAACACTCCTCTCCCTTCCAGCATCAGGAAGCAATGCCAAGTTTCACCATCCGTGGTTACAATCATTTACTCCTCTAGTCAAAATGAAGTTCCAGCCCTGCACAGAGTGGCCCCAGCCGGGCTGCAGGAGCACCAGCGCCAGCTGTGCTGGCCTCAGGAGGCACACAGACAACTCAGGGCTGTATTTATGTGTGGATAAACACACCTCCAGAGCCAGCAGCTCTGGAAGGATGTGCCTCACAGCCTGCTCAGTAAGGACCTACAGTTTTCACTTCAACCTTTGATAGCAAGCACAGGTAACCAAAAACCACAAACCAAAAAAGTGCTGCTACCGCTGCAAAAGCCACAGGTTCCTGACAAAACACAAACACAAGCAGAGCCCTAAACCAGGCTGTGAGGCTGCTTTTTCCTTCAGTGCTTAGAATTTAAACCAGAAGGAAACCACCACCACAGGAGAGACCCATGGGGGAGCAGGGTGAGCAGACACAGCCAGAGAGTGGGGCACGGAGGTGCTGCTCCAGGGTCTGCAATGCTCGAGGTGTCACAGGTGCACATCCTTAATTAGCTTTACTAATTGCAACTCAGAGGTCACAGTCTGTGTGACTGCAATGGTCGTCTGTTCCCAAGAGATGAAACCATGCCCCTGAGCACACGGAAATAGAAGTGGCCATGACAACCAAGTGGTGGCAGCTGTGGGGACCAGCAGGATCTCTGAGCCAGGACAGGAGGGCCCTGCCTGGGCTGCCTCATTTAACACCACAGGGACACAGTGGGACATTGGTGTGACACACGTGCAAAGAACAGCCTGATTTCTAGAAATAAAAAATTTGAAAACCAACAGAACATCTCCAGCTGTACAGAAGAGTAAGTGTGGAGGGTACACAACCCAGTGGCCAGGGCCAGGCTGCCAGCACCCTCACCCCCGTTATCCACACCCAAACGTGCCTGGTTTATATGACACTCGTTGGCTGTGCAGCAGCTGGTATACACAGCACCACTCTGCTTCTTCCTAGGAAACAGCCAGGTGGGAATTGCTGCTTCTCCAGGAGCTAAGGGGCAGAGCCAGCAGTGGGTCCAGCAGCTCTTTGGCCAATCCCCATCACATGCTGCTCCCAGGGCATCACCCTGCAAGTTAAGGAGGAAAAAAACCCATAAAAATACTGCCCCCTAACCGCATCACCTTTGCAATCATTGGTCAGTGACACTTCCAGTGCAAAGACAATCCTGAGTTTAATCTGATCCAGCTGAAGGCATGAATAGCTGAGCAGTGATGGGGCTGCAGAATCCCTCTCCTGTTCCTCGGAACGGACAGGATGTCCTGGCCCACACTGGAAGGTGGGAAGTGACTTTCACTGGTCTCCCTGCCTGCACCTACGCATGGACAGCTTGGACAAGAGCAGCCAGCAGAGATTCCATGTGGGAAAAAGCAATTCCTGAGGTTCTGCATGCACCCAACCCACAGACTGCAGTGCCAAAGCAACTCAGTCACAGCTTCAGCAGCCCATGAATAAAACCCATAAGGAATCAATAGGGAAAACACAGCCTAGGTTTGACCATGGCAGTGCAAATAACCAGAGCAAAGCTAAGCAGGAGCTCCATCTTTGCATTTTGCTTCCTTCTTCTCCAGCTTGAAAACAGAACTATCAAAGCCAGCCAGACACTCTCCTTCCAATTAAGCAAACAAAAGACATTAAAAGTTCACTCTGCCCTTGAACAAGAGTATTTTAAGACATGGAAATTTTCAGGTTGGGATCTCAATCCTGGACATCCATTTTTGTCACTGGAACATTACAAGACCCTGACACAGAGCAGCTGAGAACACACTGACATTTCCTACCAATGGTCCCTATGGATGATTTTCTCCTCCCTGGTGGAGAGCTGTGCACGGCATGTGTACAGCATGAGAAATGCCACTTTTCCCAGCATGCAGAGAGAGGGCTGTGATTCCTGAGGGGAAAATAATGTGCCCATTGTTACCAACTCCCTGCCAAAGAATTCCCCAGGGAATTGCATCACTAAGGAGATGGAGCTGATCACCCATCAGCACCCTGGGGACAAGGTTTTGGGCACAGTACCTGAACCACTGCTTCCTGGGAATTCTCGGTCTTTGAAGCAGAGTTTTAGGAGCCAACACAAAGTGGCCAAAGGACCAGGCTCTGCTCTGTACTGTTGGACATACACAGCGTGAAATCCCCAATCACATACCTGCATGAAATCCCCAGTCTCTGTCCCACAACAATACCTCAGCCTGGAAAGGTATGAACTCCCCTCCCTGAGCCCAGATGTGCCATCGGGATCAGGAGTAACGAGCCCTGACTCATTGAACACTCCCAAATACTCCACAGCTGCTCAAACACAGAAACAAGTTGATTTTCTTACACAAGGATAAAAAAATAACCTTCCTGTCAGCCTTCTAGATAGTCCCAAATCCACACAGGATCCTGCAAGGAATCCAGCCCTCTCGGTGCTGCACAGAGGAGAGATGCTCACCACTAGGGAATTACAGAGCAGCCCAGGACAGGCAGTGCCTGGCATTGACCCAGGGCAAGCCGTCCGCAAGTGCCCCTGAAGGCTCTGTGGGGACTCAGAAATCCTGACACATTGGACAAAGGCCATTTTTCCCACACTGACACGGGTTTTCCACTTGCCAGGAGTAAGTGGCTAGCATGAACTGCTAAAAATAACTTGCTATATTTAGCTGTGCTTTACAAATCTCTTGCAAAGGAATTTACTGGATGTCTCACACTCTGTCACACATTTACCTCTCCTAATCAGCCCTTCATTGACTGAGTTGCTCATAAGCTGCCACTTCCCTTTCACAGCCAGTCCAGCCCAGGCTCCAGGCAGAACAGCAGGGCTGTGCTCACAATAAAAACACATTTCTCAGTAGCTCTCCCTAACCAGTGACCTTTTGCTCTGCAAGCTGGTTACCTACCCTCTGGACCACCACCTCCACTCACACACCCCCTTCCCACTCTCCCTGCACCCACCACAGTTCTGTTCCCTGTCCTAAACTTCAATCATTTATTCTCATGAATTCTTCTCCTTGCCCAGCCAGCCTTGTGGGAAGCGCCCAAACGTGCTTGACAAGCTTATTTTCTTATTTACTGTTAAATTAAATACCCAAGGACTCAGACAGCAATGGTTCACGCTCATCATATAATTCTCACGCCTCCCTTATCTCCCTCATTGCCTGAGGGAAAACAGCTCTGCCAAACCTGCCATGCTCCAGAAGAACTGGCAAAGGTTACGAGGCTGCACCTTGAAGCTCAAGGCAGTTACACAGAGGAGCTTTCCTGGATGGCTGGAGCACAAGGAGATCATGGGTCTCCCCACCAACAGCTTAGAAGTTTAGCAACTTATCAGCCCGAAACCCCAACCAAAACACAAAGCAACCAAGCAAGACTGGAAGGATAACAAAGTTTTGGGGTATATTGGTCTGTTTCAGAGAAAACTGGGAGTGAGGGATGTGGGATACAGCTCCTGGGAGAAGGATGCACTCTTACCCTCCCTTTGATTGAGTTGTACAGCATCTTCCTCCCAAGACCTCCACACTGACAGATCCATTGATCAGGAAGAGAACCATGCAGCAGAGTCATGTTTCAAAGCAAAGACATGGAACACACCCCAGTGACACCCACTGGCTTGTACTGGTTTCCTAGAGAGTGGCACTTTGGGCTGTATGTTTAATATTTTTATAAGGGTGTTGGATGTCGTGTGTTGGATGAAATTTTTAATGATTTTTGCTTCTGAAACACAAGAGCAGCACAGAACCCTGCAGCACAGCCTCCTGCCTGGCCCAGCTGAGCCAGGGCACCCCTGCTCTCCCCACAGCAGCAAAACTCCCACTGGCATCAGCATTTCCCTTAGTGCTCCTCAGGATGAGCCATGGGTAAAATTGCACTTTGAAAGTCTGAGCTACTCAGAGAATAACTTTTTCCCCTTTGGCATTTTGCCGGCCTTTCAAATCAACCTTGCAGCCCTGCAAAGCTGGATGAGTTGCTCAGGCAAAACTGGAAAGAGACACAGGGCAGCCAGCCCAGAACACGTGGCCAACTGAAATGGAAGAAAAGATGAGCAGCCTTAGAAATCAGCAAATGTGGTGAAATGCGCAGTAAGAAATAAAGCAACTGTTTTTTAAACAAATGGTCCCAGAGCCACAGAGCCAGAGAAGGGTCACAAAGGAGGAAACGCCACCACAGTTCTTTGGTTCACCACAGACCAAGCCAAATCATGGGGCTGGTGCTGCCACACCTGCAAGAATTTCAGATCATCCGGTGTCCCAATCCGACTGTCAGCACACCAGGGAATTGCTCAGCACTGTCCTGGAGCACAATAAACCTGGGTGTAGGAGGGAGAGCCACAGCTGGGGAACAGTGCCCAGCTCCGTGGGCACCGGTGCTGCTGGTGGAAGTGGTGGGCAGCTCCTGAGCTGGGCAGTCAGCGGCTCCCAAACCCCACATGAGAGGCTCCAAGAGTGGCAGCACTCAGCAGCTTCCCTGAGAACCCACAACACAGAGGCTGCTGGATGCCTGCCCCTGCAGCAGGGATGGCCAGAGGAGTCGTGGGGATGGTGCTGCCAGGTGAGCCCAGGGGATGGCAGTGCCAGGTGAGCTGTGGCTGTGGCAGCTGGGTGACACTTTGGGGCTGGAAGCCAAGCAGGCAGCCGGCTGGAAGCAGGGTGAGGCTGGCTGGTGAGGCTGCTGCACCTATTTGTGCACCTGTTTACATCCCACAGAAGCCAGCCACCGCCTTCACAATACCAGCCTGGGGACAGGTCCTCGGGCTGGGGAATGAAGGACAGACTCTTCGAAAAATAAAAACACACGAAGCTGAGCCATGGAAAACAAATGGATTCTCTCCTCCCTTGGGAGGAGTGAGCTGTCAGGGAGGGGCAACAGCCGCTTTCCCAGGAGCATCAGGAGAATGAGGGCAGAGCTGCAGAAATCCCTGCAGTGCTCCAGGCCACCCAGAGCCCCCGCTCCGAGCGCAGCCGAGCCGGCTCTTGGCACAGCGCTCTGGCGTGAGCGGCAGGACGAGGGTGTGCTCCAAGATCCGCGGCTCCCCGCTGCACAGGCAGGACGGACACGGGGAAAACAAACATGAAAACAACGGACTTTTATCCGGGGCAGAGCACGAGCAATCCCCACGGAGACATCTCATGATCTGCGGAGCCCTCCCATGCATCTCCCTGCAGCCCCCCCTCCCAGGCAGGGCAGGTTCCGGCGGGCGAGGGAGCCGCGCTCGCTCCGAGCACAGATGATTTCAGAGTTTCCTTCGATAAGGGCCGGGCAAGGGGCCAGCTGAGTCACACAGCACGCCAGGGAGGGATCGCCGGCGGCTTTACCAGCGATCCGAAGTGGTTCGGTGCGGGGAGGAGTGCGCATCCCTCCTGATCCAGGCTGGGAGAAGATGCCAGATGCCAAATGTCCAGAAGCGTGGACATGGCCTGTCCTGCACCAGCTGGCACCTCCCGGGAGACTCCTGGGCACCGCCAATCTGACCCACACTGGGGCAGCCTGACCTGCAGAGCACACTTAGGGGGGCTTTGCGCAGAGCTACCCCCACTCTGGGCACCTCTGCAAGGACTTGGGGGTCTGGCTTTGTGCTTCCACACACCTCAAAGGGTCCCCCAGTGCTCTGCAAGTCACCAGTTCATCCTGTGATGGAGCAGGAACAGATTGTGTCCCTTGTTCTCCATTCTCACAGCTACAAGGTTTAGTAGTATTAGTAAATCTATTTTTGTTTTAAACATCTCCAGGTTCTTCACAATCAGGCTTGGCTGGGGGGAACAGGATAAAAAGGAGAGAGATCAGACTGAGAGAGCAACTGACTTCTGGGCTGTACTTATATTTATAGCCTTTATCTCAAGCTATTCTGCTGCTCTTATCATTACTTGAACAACCCATGACTGCATGTTCACCTGCATGGAGAATTCTGTGACAAGAAAGGACACGGGGCAGAGAAGCCATGTTAGAATGTGCTCCAGGAGAAAACAGCCAGCACAACCTGGGATCGCTGCTCCCAATGGAGCAGCTCGGCCAGGGGCACTGAGGAGGCTGTGAGACACAACACAGGCCAGTGTGGACAATCCACCATCCCCAGAACAGAAACAACAAGGTTCCAAAAGCTTTCTCATTCACACGTGTCAGAACCTCAGACAGAAGCTCTGTGTGTTTGGAAGATACATTTAATGCTGAGTAAGGAAAAATAACTGCCGCCTCCGGAACTTCTCCAGCACTGCCAAAGCTGCTGCATTTTGGTGCTCAGTACCTATAAATGGTGATGATTGTTCACCATTTTTTTTCCTATGGAGCCACAGTTCTCCAAACCTCTGTGTTCCTGACAGGCAGTGCCACACAGCAGCGCTCTGGACAGTGCAACCCCCACAGCAGCACCTGCCCCTCTGTCCCTGGAGAACGACCCAACCTGGCCCAACCCTCCCTGCAGCCCAGATCCATGGCTGGGCAGCCAGAGATCAGTGCCAGAGCCCTGTTGTGTGGGCAGGACAATGCAGCATGGCCAGGATGTGCCACAGGTGTCTGGCTGTGCACTGCAGCAGAACAGAGTGGGTACACCACTGTCACTCCACAGAGCCAGGCTGGCACCCAGCAGGACAGAAGCCACCTCTGAAAAGCCTGGGAGCAAGAATGGGATGCCACATCTGTAGTTACCAGTGTGCCACCAGCACCATTAGGAAATAAAATACTCCAACAATGCCTCAAGAAAAAAGCCAGAAAAGCTGAGTCTTCATACAGTGACTCAAAGAGGAAACTCTTAGGTCAGCAGCAGGGCTGCTGCAAGCTGTGGGCTGTGAGACACACAGAGCATGGATAACACCCCACATCCTCCCAGGGAAGGAGCCAGAAAAGGCAGCAGAAGATGGATGAAAAGCTCCCTGCATGCCTCATATGCAGCACAAGAAAAAAATATCCTTAAACACATGAAAATGACTTCACCTCTTGTCCTGGCCCCTTGTGCTGCTGTACGCAGGCAAGTCCTTGGGAAGCATATCTGGGCTGGAAAAAGCTATGACAAAATATTGCACACTGGTTTGTTTAAGCTGGACCAAGGCTGCTCCAGAGCCCTTCCACCAGCCCCCGAGCTGGCAGGGACAGGGCTGGCTTGATGCCATTGCCAGCCACCCCCTGCCCACATTCCTACCCTGGGCTTCCTAAAACAAAGCACTGGGCACACCTGGGCACGGATGGAGCAGCTGCAACCAGCAGAAGCCAGTGGCTCCTGATGGGGAGAGGCTGTGGAGCTCAGCACTGCAGCAGGGAGGATGCAAGGGACAAGGAGCCAGGCCTGGGGCCATCACAGCACAGCCAAACCATCTTGTGCCCAGGCTGGCGCCTCAGCCACTGGCACAGCAAACCCAACAGTGACAACTCGCCCAGCCACAGATCTGCTCCAGGGCAAGCAAAACCCAGCACACACATCCCTGAGCCCTGGAACACAGGGTGGGACGTGCCTTGCAGATGGATCTGGTAGATCCTGTGCTGGCCCCTCGTCTCTGCTGCCTGCACTGAGGATACAGCTCTGGCGCTGGGGGTGAGTTGGCTTTTGGGAGGGTTTTTGTTCTTTTTTCTGCTATTGTGTTTTAGTCTCTGTTTGAAGCGTGTCTGGTTTAGATTTGCACCAACTGGGGCCCTAGTCGTGTGCTCAGAGCTTGCAGCCCAGGAGCAGGAGCTGCTTCATCAGCAGCTGTTGGCTGCAGAGACCCCCTCTGCCCACCTGTGCTGAGCATGCCTGCAGGGTGCAGATGCTCCCAGGGGGAGCTGAGCTCTGGCTCTGGGTGTGACGTCTTTTGACAATTAGAGCTGGGAAGTCAGGAGACAATTTTAGAAGATACCAGCAGTAACTGGTGCCCTTACTGGCTGAAATCCCCAGTGAGGATGAGGAGGACCAGCAAGGAGCCGATAAGTGCAAGAGATCACATTATTGCTGGATGAGAGTGATGTATTTTCCAGCAGGTCATTTCCCCCCTGCTCCATACTGTCTCATGGCTAAGCTGTCTTTGTGGGACAGGCCATTGTCACTGCAGCACCTCAATGCCCAGATGTGCCTCCCAGCAATGCTGATGCTTGCCTGAAGAGCTGCAGCCTCTCCTAGTGTGGGATAGATTCTTTCTTCTTCCCCATTTTCCAGAGGAGCTTTAGGGTTGTTTGGACACAGTCCCTAGGATCTGGCTGTAACACACTGCAGGAACAGATTCCAGCCATTGTCCCCACACCCTTCCCATGAACCAGGACATGAGGTTCTGGGGAACTGCACAGACATGCCACTCTGGGTGGCTTCAATCCCATTAAAATAACCTGTTCCAATGCCACACTGCTTCCCACACTCCCCCAGCATTAAACCCCCAGGCATCACATCCAACGACAGCACAGAAACCTGTCCAGAACAGGTCTGCCATGCTGAGGGACACAAGAGTTCCCTGAGGGGAGAAACCAGTTCCCACTGACAGTGCTGTGGGACCTGCAGGGATGATGATGATGGTGGGACCTTCCCCGGGTGTCCAAGGAACCCCACTTGTGGAGAAAAGCTCACACAGTCCCTATACATTCCTTTATCATGTTATCCTTCAGGATGAAGTGCTGACAGTACTGGAGGAGGCTGGAAACTGCCAGCACAATCTCAGGCACTCTGCAGAGCTCCACGCTGGACAGAAATCAAGTGCAAAACCACATACACAACATTTGCATGAGAACTCACAGCTCTTCGATCTTCAAAGGACAACTTTCACCATCACAGCTCTCACAGGTACTAATGAGAAAAGCCTCCATCTGACATTTCTCCAACTCCATTTAATTGGGAGAGAAGATCAAAGGCAGGGGAAATAGGTGGTTTTGCATTATCATACATGCAGCAGAGCACAGTGAGCAGGAGAGATTAAAGAAACTCACACTAAAGCACAGAAAGAAACTGCTGTAAAGCAGCCATTCTTACAGCCACAGTGATGCCATGGAGTCAACATGGAGACACCCTGGTGGCCTAGAGCATGTGCCCTGAGCGAGGCTCCTCTGTCACACCAGTGAGCTCTGGGCATGGACAAGCTGCTGTTGGAGCTGAATCCCCAGTGCCCACATCAGGTCCTGATCCTGGCCAGCCCAAGGGGATGGGCACCAACATGAAGGGACAGACAGCTCCCATTCCTTCTCCCTTCCTGACCAGGGACAGGCCGTGGTGGTCTCAGCACTGCCAGTACAACGTGTGGGAGCAGCACTGTCACTCAGCACTGCCAGTGACTCTCCATACTCCTGGCACAAAAAACAAGGGATGCAGCCAACTTTACAACAAAAGTAATTTCCATTTCTGACTCAAAGTATTATTTTCTATTATTGGCTTTCACACCCAAGCCTGTTACAAATGAACAATAGTATTCTCTGCTTTAGTCAGATTGATTCCCCACTTGGCAATACTGAATACTTGGTTTCCTTATGGTGTTCCACGTAGTTGTGACTACTCATCTGTTGGAGGAGTGCCAGTCAACAAGAGAAAATATCACATTCAAGGGCAGCACTGGTAGGGCTGTGACTGCAGGATGACCTTCCCCAGGATATGGTGGGCTGCAGGCCCCTGGAAGAGCTTCACCCCAGAATTTTATTTGTTCCAGTTGGTGACATATCAGTTGGGTGGAGGGAATGGAACCAGTTTCTCTTAATCCATGAAAGGCCAAAGAAGTTTAATGCCTTCTAAAGCACCCCCCTCATTCAGGTAACCTGGCCTTGAATACTTCCAGGGATGGGACAGCTCCAGCTTCTCTGGGCAACCTCTGCCAGGGCCTCACCACTCTCACAGGGAAAGAATTTCTCCCCATTATCCCATCTAACTCTGCTCTCTTTCAGTTTGAAGCCATTCCCTGTTGTCCTGTCACTCCATCCCTTGTCCAAAGTCCCCCTCCACCTTTCTTCTAGGCCCCTTCAGGTACTTCACCCTCTATCCTGACTGGATCTCACTATCCTGATGAGACCACCACCACTTCTGCATCCCAGCAGCTGAGGGCACCTCCACCCCACCCTGTCAAGGGGCACAGAGGCATTGTCAGCCATGGCTGTCCGAGTGGACACTGGGATCTGCCAGCAGGTTGTGGCCATGGCCACTGAGTACCCCAGATGCCCACCCACAGCTCCACATGGACAGGGTTCAGAGATATATTTATTTTTTTTAAGTTATCTGTTAGCTAAACACAGGGAGCTGATGGCAGGATTGTCTCCAGCACCTCCCTGGCAGCCTGCTGAATCAGCTACAGAAACACCCCACAGCATTTCAGGCCAGAAATCCTCAGCCCTGGGGGTTCTCAGTGCTGTCTGGGTGTGCTCTGCTTTCTTCTGCTTCTGTCCTTCCTCCCTGGCCAGTCTCCCTGGGCCGGCTCTGCTGACCCAGCAAAATCCCTCACATCCCTGTGCACTACAAACACTGAAAAGGGAAATGGTTTTGAACAAAGTGATGAAGAAAAGCATTTCCATTAGCAAGCAGGTTTGTTTTAATCCCTCTGATTTCCATTTTGCTGTTTTGTTTTGTTGTTTTTTTTTTTTTTTTTTTGCCCTGGACTGTGCAGAGATTTGGGGTTTTGTACCCACGTTAGGTCTCACAGCCCTGTGACGTCGGCAGTTTCAGTCACACCAGCTTTTGTCTCTGCTGCTTCCAGATGGGCAAACACGGGCTATTCCAGCCACGGCCTTGATAACAAGGAAGCTCTGAATTATTCTGAACAAAAGGGCAGCAGCTAAACCTATTAACACACACTGAAACCAACCAGCTGGCAGGAAAACTGTGTGTGACCAGCGTGGATTGTCTGTGTCCCTGCACTGCCCCTGTGGATGCTCTGTCGGCCTGGGCCTGGATTCTGCTGCATCGGTAACAGCAGGGAATCATGGAATCATTCGGATTGGAAAAGACCTTTAAGATCATGGAGTCCGGGAAGGCCTGGGAGACAGCACAGGGAAGGCGTGTTATGAAGGTGTATGCCCAGCTGTGGGGAGGGAAAACAAACCTAAAGCAGTCAGACGGTCAGTGTCAAACGCGTGGGACTCGGTGGTGTCAGGTGACACAACCTGGCTCAGGTGCTCCGCTGATCTGTCAGCACTTCTGAGCGGGCGACTCCCGCTAAGTCAACACCAAAACCGACACTTCATTGGGAAAAACGCTCACCGCGATCTCAGGAATGACAGAACACCGACAACAAAAGGAGGGCTTGGAGCAGGGCGCTGGAGGGCCCCTCTCACGCTCACAGTGGGCCCCCAGGGTGATGAGATGCCCGGCGATGAGCCCGCCGCGCTCCCCCCCGCGCCCGGGAGATGCAGAAAAACGGAGCACCTTCCCCGAGCAGGGATCACGGCCCCCATACAAGCACACAGACCCCCGGGAAGGCTCGCCCGATCCCGCCGCCGGTGTCAGCCCAGCGGGACGGGGGATCCGGCCTGTCCCTGCGTGGGGACAGCTGCGGGTGGCCCCGGGGGTGGCAGTGCAAGGACAGGGACACGCCGGGGGTGGCGGCCGCTGCCCGGAGAACGCCAGCCCTTCCCGGAGCGATGCAGGGCACGGGCCCAAAGCGGCTCCAGCACGGGGCTGCAGGCGATGCCCAGGGAACGGGACACACCCCGGGGACCAGCTGAGCCCTGCCCGGACCCCCGCCTCGGCCCGCTCACCGCGGATGGCGGCGATGAGCGCGTTGCCGTCCTTGATCACCTCCTTGATGAACTTGTTGGTTCGCTCCAGCTCCTGCTCGTAGCACTTGAGGCGCTCTCGGAAGTCGGGGCTGTCCAGGTAGCAGTCGCTGAACTCCAGCGGCGGGTGCCCCATGGCCGCGGCTCGGCCCGGCTCCGCCGCGCTGCGCCTACGGACCGCTGCCGCCGCCGCCCCGGGCGCCCCGCGCCGCCGGCATCCCGCGGGCCCGCCCCGCCCGGCCGGCCCCGCCCGCCGCTCCCCGCCCGCTCCCGCTGCCGCGCCTCGGCCGAGGGACCCCCGCCCGCCCGCTCGCCGCGCTTCCGGCCGCGCCGCTGCCGCCGGGAGGTGTAGTCCGGGATGAGCCGCCCGCAGCCGCCGCCAGCCCGGCCGGCCCGGCCCGGTGCGCTCCGCACGACGCGGGACGCGCGCTCCGGTCCCGTCCGCTCCGCACGATCCAGGCCGGGCGCTGCCGCCGCCCCGCGGGCCGGTCCGGGTGCGCCCCCTGCCGGCGGGGCGGGGGCGGCACCGCCCCCCGCGCGCGTTGCCACGGACGCCGCGGCGGCGGCGCGTGACGCGAAGGCGCGCGGTGATGACGTCAGGCGGCCTCCACGTCGCCCGGGCGGCCAAGATGGCGGCGGCGGAGGGGAGCGGGACTGAGGGGACCCTGGTGAGTGCGGCCGGGGGGGCTCTGGGGAGAGCTGGGGGGACCAGGAGGAGAACCGGATAGGCCGGACTGCGGGCGGGCCGGGGGCGTTCGGGCTTTTCTCTTTCCCTGAGCGGGGCCAGGCAGTCGGTCAGGTGCAGGGCAAAGGCGGAGCGGGGTCTGGAGGCCTGGGCGGGCGGCGGCTCGTCCGAAGGGCGGGGTCGGGGGAAGGGGCCGAGGACGGGGGCGAGGAAAGCGACAGGAGAAGAAGACGGGAAAGGGGACAGGGTCAGGCGCAGGGCCGGGGAGCCGCCTCCCTCCTGCCATGCTCTCCCTGCCCTGCCTGCCCAGCGTTTGCCGTGGAACCGGTCGGGCTGTGCTCTGTTTGCCTTCCCCTCCGGGCACCCCAGAGCCTTCCTCGCCCGCAGGCGGGAAGGGCATCAGCCCGGTTAAGCCTGAGCAGCCTCGGTGTGTACCCGGGCCGGTGGTGTCCATGCAGCTCCCCGGGGCTGTTAAATGCGGGTACTCGGGGGCTGGTATGCCTGTGCAGCCCTCAGGCATCACCTCCCTTAAAACACAGCTTTTTACTTCTTTCAGTTACTGCTGCTGGAACAGAGCACAGAGGGCGGGTTCTGGGGGTGACGGGACAGGCTCACACACACCTGCTCAGCTCTTCAGGCCATGACCTGCTCACATCAGGCAGCGACAGCCTGGCTCTGCTGCAGAACCTTTTATTCATTGTATCCCTGAATTCTGAGCAGCTCTGTCCCTCCCCAACCCATCTGAAGTGCACACAAGCATGTTTGTGTTTCTTCCTAAAGGTTTGTACCCATTCAGTCCCCAGGTCTGGCAGATGTGTCCATATCCCAGGATATTCCAGTGGAAGGGGAGATCACTGTCCCTGTGGGATCTCACTCTCCTGATGAGGATTACTCCACACTGGATGAGCCAGTCAAGGAAACAATTGTGAGTCTGAGCCCATGGCTGGGGTAAAACTCGGGTTTTCTGGTGTCTTTGGCAGCTGTTGTGCAAAACCTGTGTTTTTGCACAGCTCTGCTCAACCTGTACTTCAGTGGGAATTGTTTTAGAACTCATCACGTAAAACAAATTCCTGTGGGTCAAAAAGTGTCTGAATTGAGGCCCAAAGTTTCTCTGATCCTTAAATCAATGTGAGAGCAGTGGGAGCTTGTGAGAAGCTCTACTGACTGAAGGTATTTTTAATTTATTTTCTTTTCCTAGAGGAGCAAACAAATTGTTGGTTATATTCTGGTGTTATTAAAAGATAAAATATTGTGGTTGTTAAAGAAAAGGGTGTGATGCTGTGGTTGTTAAGGAATGTAGGAAAAGTACTCATTGTTTGTTGCAGAGGATGCAGAGTTCTGTAGAACTTGGGTTGGATCCTCTCCTGATTTGCCATCCATGTTCCTTTACTTCTGTCTCTTTGCTTTAGCTGGGAGCTGTAATTTTTGTGAGGGGATAAATTAAAGTGTTTTGTGTTTGTTCTAGATGAGGGACCTGAAGGCCGTTGGGAAGAAGTTTGTCCATGTCATGTATCCCAGGAAGAGCAGCGCGCTCCTCAGGGACTGTACGTGCTGGGCCCTTCCTGATCTCCAGAGGAGAGGCAGAATCCAGTGGGACAGGGATTCAGGAGTGCTGAACATCCTGAGCAGCAGAGTTGACAGCCGGGGTGTCACCAGGGCTCTGTGACAGGGTGGCATGGGCCAGGATGGGTGGAACTGGGAGCTTTAGCAACTGGTGGGTCTTGAATGAATTTTATTATAGATCATGGTGTAAGATGCTGAATAAGAAAATTGTAAAGCAGTGAGATGTGGAAAATGGTGCCTTGGGAGTTGGGTAAGGGCCTCTGTGACTCCCAGGAAAGCAGAACTGAGGTGGTTCTGTGACTTTTGTGATGTGTTTTCCCTCTCCCTACAGGGGATCTGTGGGGCCCACTGGTGCTGTGTGTCTCCCTGGCTCTGTGAGTATTCTGGGGAAATTTGGGGTTTTGTAGCCTAGTGCATGAGGGAAATGAGGCGTAAAAAATTAGTAATTAATGCATTAAGATCAATTTCATTTGATCCCTCTCTGTCTTGTGCAAGCACTGCTTGGTTGGGTTCTCTGATAAAATGTGTTTGTGACACTGCAAGCCCATTAGAACCTCCTGTCCCTAAATTTAGGACTTAAGGATGAACTCTTCCTGGTCCCCTAGCCTAGGAATGGTTTTACTGAAGGTGTCTCAAGTTGTCCTGATTCAGCTGTGGTACCTGCATCCCGTAGTTATTCCAAGGTTTCTCTGATGCTGGTTTGTTCAATCACACACTACTCTGCTGCTTTGAGAGGTACCAAAACTTTGATACTTTAATTTCCATCTTAGCCTGTTGTCCATGGCTTGATTTCCTTCTGAATTCTTTCACAGCCCTCGAAACAGGGAAACAAATGGACTGAAATCACCTCAGTTGAGTCACAGCCATTTTCCTTTCCTCTGCAAAACTGAGGATATAATGAAAATATAAAATGGATGAAAAACTGTAGGCCTGCAGCATAACTGGGGATCAGTGTTGGGACTCCTGCTCTGGCACCTACTCCAGTCTGGGAAAACTCCATCAATGCTGATGCCTCCATCTGTCTGTTCCCCACTGCAGCTGTTTCTCCCTGTTCCCCACTCCAGGATGCTGCAGGGTGGCTCTGCAGACAGCAAGGATGACGGAGGGCCCCAGTTTGCCGAGGTCTTTGTCATCATCTGGTTTGGGGCCGTTGTCATCACACTCAACTCGAAGCTTCTGGGAGGGACCATGTGAGTGCCGGTCCATTCCGCGGCAGTTCACGCGCTCCTGTGCACAGAGTTTTCTGTCCTGCCTGGCCTGACTGCTGTTTCCCTGTTGCTGTCTCCCTGTGCAGCTCCTTCTTCCAGAGCCTGTGTGTGCTGGGGTACTGCGTGATGCCTCTGACCGTGGCCATGCTGGTGTGCAGGCTGGTGCTGCTGGCGGGCGCGGGCACCGTCAGCTTCATCATCCGCCTCATCGTGGTGGGGGCCATGTTCGCCTGGTCCACCTTGGGTGAGTCCCTCACGTGTGCCCTGTGCTTAGGGAGCTTGGTCCGTGCTCATTCCCTCAGGCAAAATCAAGGGATGCTCTAGTCTAAGGTGTCCCTGGGCTGCTGAAGGGCTGTAGAAATAGTTCTTCCAATCCTTGAGCTGGCAGAGTTCAGCCTCTGCCTTTGTGCCTGGTGATTTCCATGGTCATGTGCAAATTGCCTCAGGCAGCAGAATGATGATAATTTAGTGTTAAACCCTGTGAGACTGTTTGGTGGTTCATTCCATGATTATGTTGTAAATACTGTTAGAAAATGCTGATTTTATGGAGATGCATTTGCACGATTTTTCCTGTTCTTTATCTGTAAGTCTGGCTCTTGTTGTACAGTGTTAATCAGCATTTATGGCCAGGCTGGTTGGGGCTTGGAGCAGCCTGGGCTAGTGGAAGATGTCCCTGGCAATGGCAGGGGATGGAACTGGATATCCCTTCCAAGCCAAACCATGCTGTGATTCCATGATTCCATGACTTGTCATTCTGTATGATAAAGGAAGTTGCACTTGGTGATTACAGCCCGCTGGTTTGAGCAGTGGTTTCTTTTTCAATACAATTGCAGTGCAGATCCTCACTGCAGTTTGCTCCATGTCATGAGGACTGTGAGGGTTCTGCTGCTCCTGCTCCACCTGTTTTGTGTTTCCGCAGCATCCACAGCGTTCCTGGCGGACAGCCAGTCCCCCAACCGCAAGGCACTTGTCGTGTACCCCATCTTTCTCTTCTACTTTATCATCAGCTGGATGATCCTGACCTTCACCCCCCAGTGAGCACCATCCCGAGGGACTGGTACACGGACTGGACTTTTTCATGGATGCTGCAGTGAATCCTTGGCTTTATCTCTTTCTAATTTATACGTAGGGGTACTGTAAAAAGGCAGATTGTGGGATAAAGCCAGAGAGCTGCAAAAAGTGCTCATTTGTGTGTCCCTCTTTGTGAAAGATACTGAGGTCCAGCTGCTGAGGGGTTTATTTAGCCCTGTTCTGTACTGGTGTTAAATAAACAGTGCCCACTGGGACAGGGATTGTTCCATCTGAGGAGAGCGCGGGAGATCCTGGATATTCAAGCTGTTGGGAGATGACGTTCGCACAACTTGGCAGATTTCCTGCCCGTGCTTGGATTCTCACTGAAGATAAAAATGCCTTATCAAACCATAGAACTTCACTGCAATGTGTGGAGAGGAAAGAGATGTGTCTGACTCCTTTTTATTCCCTTGTAGAGTGGTGGGATGCACACCCAGGGCATTGAGGGACTGGAGCTTTCCCAGGAGAGTTCAGTCAAAACTCAGTTGGGTCCCTTCCCTTTGCAGGGAATTGGAGCTGGTGGCAGGGAGTTGCCTTTGCCCATATCTATGTATTGTGTGTGTCCATCCCTTCATGTGGCAGGAAAGAGGGTTCCAGCTTGGTGCCTTCAGCACTGCATCTGTGAGGGGACTGGGCTCACTGCAAGTTACAAACCTGTGACCACAGGGAACAAAGCTCAGAGTCCTGCAGAAGTGCTGAGACTGCTTTGTAGCAGGGGGCTGGGCTCTCACTCTGCATTTGGGAAGCGAAAATTCCTTGGAAAGTACCATGAATGTGTATATATGATTAAAAACAAGGGGTTCTGTGCAGGAAGTTGAGGTTTTGCTGCACAGGCTGTTTGAGTCTGAAAAACCATACCAGGGCTTGGGCCCTAAAGTGTTAAAAACAGCTTGAAGGAAGGGAAGTAAATGGTACTAGAGGTGTTGGTTGCTCTGAAGCAGGATATGAATTCTGCTCTCACCAGCCTCTGTGTGACTGTTCCTTTGGTTGTTCATGGGGACAGCAAAGAAATGTGTCTAAATGTGCATTTTGTTCCCTTGTACTTCCCATGAGAAGTCAGACACTTCTGTGGGTTGTTTTGTGTGGTTTTAATTTTGCTTAATACTTTAATGAATGGGAGAGGGCTCCTACAGTCACTGCACATTCATTGTGTACCTCTCCTGGGTACAGGTGTGCAGGAGTCTGGTGTCTTCTGGCACAGACACTGGGAGCTGGGATTTGCTTTTGGAAACTACAGAAATGATTCCTGTTGTCTGTTGTTCTCAGTCAGCAATCCATGAAATATCTGGGGTGGAAAAGCTGCTGTAAAATGTCCTTTTTCCTACATTTGTGCAGACTGAAACTGAGGTCTGTGGGTTCTGCTGAGGTGTGAATGTGCTTAATTTCTAGTTACATGTGCAAGAGCAGTCTGTGCTGTAAACACTGGCAGTGGGTGGGAGTTGGGATGGAAATTGCTGAATTTCAGATTAAAAGTGCATTTTTGCATTTGTGGATAATGAGCTGCTGTGTGTGGCAAGGCCTGGCTGTGGCACCAAGGGGCTGGAGGGGAGCTGTGGTGGTTTGTAGACGTGGGAACCATGGAAAGGGGAATTTTTAAGCTTCCATTAAATTATTGCTGGTATGGAATGTGGTTTTCCTTTTAAGTGTGCAGTTTTTCTTTCATTTAAATGTTAGTTCAGCTTTTTGAAGCTGAAAAGAAGTATTCAAGGGAAGCAGATGGTAAAGCTGTTGATGGCTATGGTGGGATTCCTTGAGCCAAATCTTTCTGTCCTATAAGAATTTAACCATGCTTTCAAAGAAATCCTTGGATTCTCTCTGGGTCTTGTGACTTGAGCTGTTCTATCTGAAGGATAATTGGAGTAGCATTTAATTGATCCAGTAATATTTTGAAATTTTTTACATGACTTCAGAAAGTCAAAAAGCCCAAACTGGGCTCAAACCAAACTGGTTTCCTCAGCCACTCCTGGAGGTCCTGCAGAGCCCCTGCTGTGACGGAACCAGTTGTCCCTCAGCGAGAGGGTGGTCCCAAAGCCAACGGGACATGGGCACATTAAACACAACCAAACCATTTTGGTTCAGGGAAACAAAATTCCTCAAGCTTGTTTGATATTTGCAGATGCCTAGAATTAATGCATCTGATTGATAGTCCCTTAAAGTGCTGGTATCACCTGCGAGTGCTGAGTGCTCCCTGAATGTCCCTCATCCTGTCCAGCCAGGTGTGCAGCACATCTCTCCCAAGGGCCCTGCAGGGGAGTGATCCCTGTCACCACAACAGAGAGGTTTAATTTGTGCTGGAAATGTCTGTGGTAAGAACTGTTGTCCTTTCCAAGGGGAAAGGCCTTTCCTTCTTGTTTAAAGCTACTGGGGATGGGGGGCAAGGAGAAGCAGCTGTGTTGCCTATAATGGGGTGTTTGAACTGCTCTGCAGAGAAATGCCTGATGTTCCAATGCACAAACCAGGCTTTCTTTCCTACTAGAATTTTTTTTAATACTGTTTATCAGCAGAAGTTGTTGTATATGTTTAATTTTGATCTATTTAATACCAATAAAAAGGAAAATAATTTATTTGTTTTAACTTGAAAAATTCAAACAGGCGAAAAGTCACATGGGCAATGTGACGTGTGGATGGAAGCTCTGTGCTCTCTGTACCTATGGCACCTGCAATACCAGGAGCTTCCCTGGCCTGGCTGAGGCTCCCCAGTCCCTACCCTTGTGTCCCCTGGCCCCACACAGAGAGCAGGACACGTGAGCCACACATGCCAGAGCCTCTGAGGTTGAGCTGGGACATCGCCCTGCCCAGGCTCAGATCCTGCTGGTGCTCACAGACTGCTCGGGGAAGGAGCAGTAGTGCTAGTGTACCCCAAAATCGGGGTTCCAGTGGCTTCAGGGCTGGGAGGTCTCAGGAGCCACCCAAGGGACCTGCATGTGCCTCAGCGCTCAGCAGTGCTGGCCAGGGATCACTGGGGGCTGAACGAGGTGGGGGAAATGGGGGAGCAGAAACCTGGTAGGAAAGGGCCTGATGGGTGAATGGATATTAAGGCCCATCCCTGACTGGCTAATGAACCGATGGCAATTAAACCCATTCCTGAGCCACACCAGGATCTGAGGCAGTGGCTAGGAAGGAGTTTGTCCATGCTCTCGCACTGTGCTGCGGGCTGACAATGAGGACGTCCACGACACGACATCCATCCACCCATCCTAGCTAGGGAGCGGGTGGCAGCAGGGACACGCTGCTCCTGTGCCAAGCATGGGCTGCGGGGCTGGGGAAAGCCACCGTGGCCCTGTGGTCACCAGAGGGCGGCAGGACCGCGCCATCCCTGGCAGCGTTTTGGAGCTCAGCTGTCACCTCCCCGTGGTTCTGGGAAGCACAGTCGCGGTGTTCGGTCCCGCAGCCAGGACCGGGCTCGCAGGCAGCCCCGGAAGGTGAGGTGTGAGCTGCCAGGCTCAGCCGCCACCACCAGCCACCAGCTCGGGCTGTGGTGCCTCACCTGGCTCTGCTGCGGGGTTCCTGCCTGCTCAGGGCAAGAAGACACTTTAATTCAACAAGGGGCATTTAAAAAAAAAAAAAGAAAAAAAAAGGCAAAAAAAAGAAAAAAAAAGACAATTTACCAGCCCTAGAAATGTAACTGTTCTGCTCCAAAGAGGTGTTCCCAAGTGCAGCTCTGGACTTTGTAGTTACACTTTGTTTGGATGAAGCTCGAATTTAGCATTTTTGTCCCCCAATTGAATCTTGTAAGGCAAATATTCCACATGCTGAATTGTACCCTAGGGCAAATGAATGGGACAGGTGACAGGGGAAGGAAGGATTTTCCCAGTAAAATCAGGAAGTAACCCTTACAGTGCAACTGTTGACAGCTGGGACTGTGAACCTGATTCTGACCTTTGACTGCTGGCAGAGAAACCAGGTGACATGGCTGCAGGAGCTGGAAGTCAGGCTGGAGGCTGCTGAATCTCCACACTGCAGGTACTCAATGCAAGGGCAGTGACGAGTGGCACGGGACAGACTGTGTCCAGCATGGAGAGTTCCTCAGTGGAGATGTTGGGGACAGCGTCACCAAGGACAGGTGTGACAGCCAGCACCAGGGGTAGCGGCGGGGACAGACACAAGGGTCCCTGCATTGCTCTGCTGTCACCTTGTCAGGGGGCAATGCCTGTGCTGGGGGGCTCAGGGTCTCTGGGAAGACAAGAGTGAAGGTTTGCTCTATTTATTCTGAATCCTAGTTGGAATAAAAACCAATAGTGAGTGCACTTCCTGATGTGGGAAGGACAGGTTTGGTGTTTCTGCTCCAGTTACCTTCCCTGAACCTTGTCCCCTCTGCCCACGTTTCAGGGAAGGGAACAGAGCAAGTTTTCTGGAGTGCCACAGCTTCCCCATGTCTGGTACCTTGCCATATCTGTGCTCTTGAGCCCTCTGAGCTGCTGTTTGTGCTGCTGATGGAAGCACAGGAGCATCATCAGAGCCTTGGGGACAGTGGGGACATGGGCAGGCAGGGTCCTGCCACCTGGGAACTCTGTTCTTCCCCGCTGTGCTCGGGTGGGAGGAGATGGAGCAATTCCCTGCCTCAGCCAAACTTCCCCTGCCTGTGCAGAAGTCGTGGCCCCATCTCCTCCCAGGAGCCTGAAACACACCTCAGACAGCACCTGAAATCCATCCCAACAAGCCCCCTCCAAACCCTGCTCTTTCCCCAACCCTGCATTGCCAGCAGTGAAAAGGGCACAATGTGAAGCACACCCTCCTCTGAAAGTATAGAGGGAGTTTGGTATTTTAAGAGAGAAATGAAGAATACAAACTCAGCTGGTCAAGTTGTAACTGGGGATCTGCATGCTCTGGTGAGGAGAGCATGGAGGTTCCAAGAGTAAGGACCATAACACCCCTTTCTAATCAAATGGGATGGAAAGGAAAATGAGGAAAAGAGAAATAAACATAGTCTCCTGTGTGGTTCTTGCTAATGAGTTATAGTTTTGCATTGCCAGCTTTGCCAGTGGTGGTGAGGGCTCCATCCATGGGTGATGGAGCCAAGGAGCGCTGAGCACCAAGCAAAGCCACTGGAGTCTCCAGGCCAGCAGGATGAGCCCCCAACCCCACGCTCTTCCTCATCAGCTGAAGAACAGGAAGGTGTCTATGGCTTCCTCTGTCCGAGGAGCAGCGTGTGCAGTCCTGAGGATGAGCCTGGATATGAGCTGATCCACGACAAATCCTTGCTGACCCTCTGGGGATCTTTTCCCAGGAGAACCAGGAGGCACCGATCAAGATTTATCAGCCTCCCACAGAGCCCTGGAGAGCACAGTGGGGATGCTACAGGCCACAATGAATCTTTCAGCAGCAGTGAAGCATTGCCCTTTGATAAACATTCCCAGACAAAGCCTGGATACATGCTCAGGCACAATGAAACAGAGCAGGTGGGGCTGCTCGGAGCAGACCAGGGGAGAGCCCTAGACTGCAAGCAAGATGAGGTTAATGCCTTCTCTGTGTCTCCTGGGGAAGTGAAGACGTGTCCTGGACAGCTGGTAAGAGTTCCGCATAGTGGCTGTGGGTGCCTGTTCCCTGTGCCCCATTCCCTGCTCCCTAGAGGTTCCCAGCTGATCCTGAGGTTGGGATGCTCTGGCAGACACAGATGATTTGTCTTCTCTTTTACTCTAAACTCCTGCTTCAGGCTGGTGATGTGCAGTTCAAATCCAGTGTTTAAAGTTGCCTTCATACACTTTAAGTTGATCTTACTACCCTGAGAAGTTTCTACCCAAGTAAGAACAGGATTTCTGTTCATCCTGGGGTGGTGGCCAAGCAGAGCAGAGATTATATCAGGGTTGAGGGCAGAAGATGTTCCCCCAAGGCCCTGCAGGGAGGACAAGCCTCCCTGGCCAGGGGAATTGGCACAGGCTGTTTTCCTCTATGTTTGGTTATGGCATTGTTGGCTTTTCTCTCAGCTCCTCCTGTGCCTGTGGGCCCACAGGCTCCTGGCTGGGCTCCCTCACTGCAGTGTCTGTGCTCCTTGTGCAACCTGTTTGTCTGTCAGGTGCCAATGACATCTCTGCACCCCTCTGAGTCCCTGTGCTTACAAGAAACTCATGTGAGCATAGTGGCCCTGGAAGCATCTGGTCCTGGTTATTTTGGTTGCAGAGAGCTCCAGGCTCTGGAGCCCTTGGAGCAGAGTAGCTGTGGGGGCCAGTGGAGCCATTCGAGCAGCCTCATCATCCCCATGGCTGTTCTGGTGCTTCCCCATCCCTATCTCTGTTCTCATGCTTCCCGCAGCTACTGCTGCAAGGCAGGAGAGCCTGATAAGCTCATTGAGATCTACAGGAGAAAGGCAAAGGGTGAATTTCAGAGCTCAGCAAGAATTGCTGGATTTCACCAGGATTGTGTTTTCTGGTTATTTTCAAGCCTTTTTCTGGTGTTTTGTGTCACTGTCTCAGGATCATAAACAGAACATGCAATTATTTATCCTGGGCACTGATTTAAATCCTTCCTCTCCCCATAACTCAGCCCTCCCTTAGCAAAACCCACGGTGCTGAGGTCTGGGCAGGGGCTGCTGCCTCTTCTTTCTCAGGGCTTTGGAATTCTTCCCAGCAGTAGGAACAGAAGCCTGAGACAGCCCAGCACAGGGTGTGGGGACAGCCCTCTCTGCACCCTGCCTGCAGCCAGGCTCTGTGCCCGAAAAGCCTCTTCTACCTCCTGATTCCCTTTGGAGTGGGGAGGCATGTGGCTGCAGCTCAGCCCTGTGGCACGGGGCTGGGAGCAGGATCCCTCTCCAGGACAAGCCTGGCAGCCCCGGTGGCCATGGGGGGTGGAAAGAATTCGCTGTCACATAATGAGGCTTTGTGTGTGTGAGGGTTGGCATAAAGGGTTTTCTGAAGCTGCCTCAGAGCCTTTCCTGGCATCCCCAAAGAAGGCTGGCAGTGGCACGTGGCTCCTGTCCAGCCTGGAAATATCCTGGGGTGCGGTGCCTGGGAGCACGGAATGAGCACGGGATGGGCACTTGGTGTCCCTGAGCATGGAATGTCTCTCCTTGTCTGAAGGAAAGGCCATCTTCAGGCAGTGGTTTTGAGTGAAAAGGTTTAAAGGGAAGATGTGCCTGATGCTGTTTGCTGTAAATCCTGCTCTGAAGCTCCTGACAGGGAGGAGTACCATGTCCCTGCCAGCCCCCACTGCTGCTGCCTGCCCGTGCCCTGAGCCCCCTCAGCTTTGCAGTGCTCTGCTCTCGGGGTGCCCACAAAACCAGCCTGGCTCTGGTGGGGTTTGACTGCAACCCCAGGCTCCTGAGGGCATCTGGGGAGGGTCTCCTACCACTGGTCTCTGCACTGTGGTGGAGCCAGTGCGTCATGGTGGCAATCCTCCAGAGACCCAGAGTGCTGGAGTGTGACAAACTGAGCACTGATGGGCTTGCAAAAACCCCTGGATCCTCTCACCTCCGTGCTCCTACCTGCTCTGGGGCTGCATGCTTGGAGCTATCAGGGGATTTGATTGTTAGCACCCAGGAGCTGTCAGATCTCCCATCTGTGTCGCAGTCCTGATGCCATGTCCCCAGTTCTGCCCAAGAAGCTGCACTGGACAAGGTTTACCTCTGGATTTGGGTGTGGGAAAGTTGGTACATGAATGACCCAATGCTCCACGAGTGAGAGGAGGCTGGTGTGAATTCAAGCTTGCAGACACCTGCCCTCACAAGGAGCCAGCACTGCACCTGACAAGATTCCTTTGTCCTGGGAGTTAATCCCAACCCTTGGCCAGAATTAGGACTGGGATCCTCCCCAGATAGAAGCTGTCACCAGAACTATGTGCAAAAATACCCAAGTAGTTCAGATGCAGTTTATTAAATGGCATTTCATCATGCCAGCCAGAGGAGGAGGTGTCCCTGTCACCTGTGGTTGTTTTTAGCTGCTGAGTGTGCTGTCAGGGGTGAGTGTGAGTACACGTGTGCTGCCAACCCGCCCTGTGCCATGCTTGGGTGTTTCGCCACGGGAGCCTCCCTGCTCCAGCTAATAATGAGCTGCTGCAATTCCTTGGGCTGCTCTGGTGCCTGCCTTGGGGCAGGGGATTAATGTCCCAGGATTAATGTCCCAGCCAGGCTCCAGCAGCTCAGTGCTATTCCCAGGGGTAGGAAAAACTGCCTGGTAAACGTTCTGCTTATGTCCCCTTTTGTACTTAAAAATGCAGCCAGATTTATGTTTCTTGTTTTCACAAAGGCATCTTGAAGAGAGCTAGAGAGCAGTAGCAGCAAGTTTTTGCTGGAGTTCTGTCCTGCATGGGAGTCCCTGTAGACACCCCCAGACTGAAACTCTTGGGTACTTGAATACAAATGGAGTTAAAATTGAATGGGAATATGGCTCTTAAAAAACCTGTTTCCTTCTGTATCACTTGTGTCTACTTGTAATTTGTGCATCTTGTCTGTAGTATCTCAAAAATGTCACCATTTCAGTTATGCTCTTTTAAGTGCATTTAAATAGCCCTATGCTGAGCACAGCCCCAGGCCCTTGTTGAACTCCCCAAGCTTTCTGGCTCTGGGAATTGGGACAGGAGCACCCTCCAGCTGGTGCAGCAGAAATTCCCCAAAACTATCATGGACTATTTTATTTCAGTGAAACTGTGAGGTTTTGCCAGTCTGTGAGGATTAGTCAGCTGCAAAGTTTGTTTGGTTTTGTGTGTGTGCTAAATCAGTCGGTGTTGGTGAATTCTCTCACTGGTGTTTGCAAACTGGAGCATCCTGTGTGGGGAAATGCACAGACCTGTCTGTGCCAGGACCCCTCTGGGGACAGGGAGTGCAGGGAGCTTCCTGCAGCCCTGGCTGAGGCCACAAGCCCTTGGCTTGTCTCTGGGAGCCCAGTGCACATCTGGGCTGAGCAAAAGTGTCACTGGCTTTGGAGGGTGAAGCTTCAGCAGGAATCAAGGGCCACCAGTGCTGGGAGAGGGGACATACCACTGTGCTGCCTCAGCCCTCGGGAAGGGACATTTTCAGGGGATGCCATGGGACCGGCTGGCTGCTCCATCCCTGTGGGATGGGGAGATTGATGCCTTTGGCCTCAGGAGGCTCTCCGCGGTACTGCCCTGCTCGCCCGAGCGCTTCCTTCTGCGGCAGGAGCTGCACGTGGGGATTAAGTAATTGCCTAATTGTCCATCCCAGAGAGAAGCTTTCCCTCAGCGCTGGAGCTGCGGTGCAGCCTGTGGCTTGCGTGGCAATCCCGACAGCTCCATGTGCCTGCACCCTCGCAGGCAGTGTCCATGCCCAGCACATCCCACCTGTGAGCCATTGGAGACCAGAGCACATTGTGATTATTTTAAATGAGGAACTTTTTAATGGAGAAGCAGTCATGGCAAGTGGACAAGGGGCTCACTGGTGGCATGGGGCAGCTGTGGGATTGCAGGGAGCTGGGGAGTGTCTTCTGCTGCCCATGGGCATTCACATCTCTCAGCTGGCTTCTTGTAGTCTGGTCGTGGTGATGCCTCTTTGGTGGCAGCAGAGACATTTGGCCTCTTGGGCTGGAGGTGGGCACCGAGGTCTGAGCAGGGGTGGCCCCACAGTGGAGCCCCAGCCCTGGGGAGCTGTGGGGTTCCATGGGGTTCTGTGTGCTGCCGCTTCCCGGGCACAGCCTCGCAGCCCCTCGCTCGAAGGTACACGGGAAGGTTCAGCCCTGTCCTTGCCCTCTCTACCACCCCGCTGCTGCCCCCGGGAGCTGCAGGTTCCCCGTGTTCTCCCTCCCCCAGTCCCTCTCTCACCGCCCTCGTGGTGTCATAGCCCCAGCACCGCCAGCACCCGCCCTGTGTCCGGCGTCGGGAGAAGAAAAGGGTCCCTGTTCCCGCTATGCTAATGGGAAAACGTCAGCTCGGCGGGAGCTACGCCCTTCCCAGCCTCGGGAAATGCCTGTGCACGGCGGAAAGTGGAAAATCCCCGTGTGCCGCCGGCTCGGGGTTCGGCTGGCCGAGGGGAACCCCCCGCTCACACCCCACGGCTCCCGCGGTGACAGCGGGACCTTCTGCGGCTACGGGGACACGGCCCGGCCGCCACCAGCCTGAGCTGTCACTGATCCTGTGCAACAGCCAGGACAGCAATAGCTCATCAGTACACAGAAATAGCTCCGGCCGCGGGGACACGGGATCCTCCAGGGAATGATTTGTTGTGGGAAGAGGTTGTACCTTGTCCTCCAAAATACCGGCCCTATCCCATGACTTTCGGAGAACACGGGATGTGTGTGGCAGTGCTGGGGCTGGCTGGTGAGTGACATCCTGGTGTCCGTCCCAGCCTCTGGGCACTGTGAGCAGCAGTGGAGAGCTCTTAGTGAATGTGTACAGGGTGACGTTTTCCTTAGAATCAGCTTCTTAAAATTAACTCAAGTTTAAAATGGGTTCTCATGTGGGTCTGAGGAGGATAGTCACACACACACACATATTTATTTATAGAACGAATGGATATTGCTTTTGCTTGTCCTATAAGCTTGTCTGTGGAGTGGGTACATTAGGAATTTTGGGAAGAGCCAAATGCAGCAGCGGGGTCTGTGTCCCTGTGCCACTCAGCAGAAATACCCATTTGGTATGCACAGCTCCTGCCATTTCCCCAAGGATCCAGGAGCTATTCCTGCCGAGGATAGTGTCCTGGCACACTGAGGAAGGATCCAAGATGTAGCATTACTGGAATGCTTTTGGGATGACTGGGTAAGAAGAAGCTACACAAGTATGCAGAAACCGCTGTGGTTTGTCTCTCGGGCCTGGGAAGGAGACAGCCTGCTTCTATTTGTGCTAGCTTGGCTTTTTTTTTGCTTTTGGAGGAAGTGGGAGCAGGACCTGATGCCACTGGAGCGAGCAGGGTCAATTCTCTGGGTCCTGGCAGGATTATGGCTGAAGCAGCAGGGCCTGCCCTGCTCCAGAACAACGCACAGTGCTGAAGGGTGAGCTCCTGATGGGAACAGGAGCTCAGTGCCACCAAGCCTGGCAGTGCCACCAAGCCTGGCAGTGCCACCAAGCCTGGCAGTGCCACTCTCTCTGAAGGGACAGTCCCTCCTATGAGGGCCGCCTTCAGCCCCAGCCCAGGCCCAGATGTCCCAGAGCCTGTAGAATCATTGAAGAGTCTCCTTGGACTCTCTGGAATGACAGGGAGAGATGCCTGGATGGCAGAGCCTTTCCCAGGAGCCTGTGCTGGCAGTGCCCTTCCATGTCCTGGCCGTGCTGGAGGTCCCCTGGCAGCCTCAGCCCTGTGACAGCAGTGCCCAGTGAGCTGCATGGGGATGTCTGGCAGTGAGCAGTGCCCCAGCTGCCTTCATCCCTGCAGGGGACTTTCTGCAAGTCCTTGGGGTAAAACCTGCAGCCCTTGAGGCAGCAGTGGGTGAGTTATGGAGGGTGGGCGGCTGTTGGACTTTAAATCCTGTTTTGGTTTAAGCAGCACTGGGCTTTAAATCCTGTGGGGAAAACCCTTGGTAAGAGAAGTGACCCTGGTGGGCAACGTGCCATAGAGGTGAGACTGTCTTCCCAGCCCTGGGTTTTTAAGGGAGGAGAAAAGGGATTTATGTACAAAGCTTGTGCTGTGCCTCGGTGTCCCCAGCCCTGCTGCACTGGCCCAGTAACACCAGTAATGCAGGGGACAGGGTGAGGAGCTGCAGCTGGTGCCAAGGCCGGGAGCTCTGCCAGAGCCCTGAGGAATGAGTGAGGGGGAGATGGAAGGAGGCAGCTGGAGCTGGCGCCAGGGCTGATGCTGCCTGTGAGCTGCTGCTGGGGCCACGGCGGGGCCGTGCTGGGCCACGGCAGAGCTGTGCCACTGCCACCAGGGCACTGCTGCCCTGGTTCTGGTCAGGTCTGCTGGATGCTGGATGCAGGCAATGCCTCATGCCATCCTCTCCAGCCAGGTGCATCTGCTCCAGCTCAGCTGTGCCGTGGCCTTCCGTGCTTTTTTGTCCTTGCCTTATCCCCCTTATCCTTATGCACCCCATCCTGGCCTGCCCTGACACGTGGCACTGGACACAGCTGCCACAGCCACCAGCTGCTGGGGGTTGGGTACAGACATGTCACATCCTGAGCAGAACCATTGTGCTCTGGCTCGTGTTCCTGCCTGCAGGTCCCGTTGGAGTGGAGCTGACACCAGCCAGTGGGCAGCTGTGATGCCACTGGAGAGCCTGATGCCAGTCCAGGGTGGGTGACAGCCACCAAGGGTCCTGTGGGAGCAGGGCTGACCCCAGGCATCACTGTGGATCTGCTTGCCCTTGCTCCTTCCTAACTGCTGACACATATCACCAGTTTGTGGGGTGTTCTTATGTGCCTGCAGGAAGAATCCTGGCCTGGGGGGCTGCGAGTGGGAGGCTGGCACAAATGTTTGTGATGTGACCTTTTATTGTGGCGCTTGTGAATGAATGATGTTTGCAGAAGGCAGATAAGGAGCTGTGGATAGCTGGAGTGAAGGGCTCAGCCATATTTCGTGGCTGGGGGGATTCTCCTGTGTTGTTTGCCCTGCTGGGATCCCACCAGCAGGCTGGCCCTGGGTGCCCTTGCTCTGTGATAGGGGTGTCTGCTGTGCCCGTGGTGAGGCCAGCAGCACCTGAGAACCAGGGATGGCACCATGGCTGGGTATACCTTATGCCTTGTAGAGGAGAGCACCTGGAGCTGCCTAGTCAGCTCGGGTAGGACCGGAGTGACAATCTGAACCGTCCAGGGTTTGGATTTCTAACGTCCTACATATGCCTTTGACAGCCAAAATCCCCCTTCTGCTCTGGAGTGTCAGTCACCCCTCACCCCTTCCCACTGCCTGGGAATGGGGAGCAGCTCGGTGCGTTCCAGGCAGGAAGGAAAACCTGGAGCTGTTTAAAACTCGCAATCTTCAGGGAATTTCAATCGCGTCCAAGCCCGTTCCCAACCAACTGAATAACGGTGCAGGGTTTGAATGCTGGCCCGCCTCCGCCGCTGCCTCCCGCTCCTCCCTCCGCGCCGGCCGCTGCTGCCCACACTGGGCTGTGCCCGGCTCCGCTGCCGCAGCGCTGCCATGGGGGTGCCCCGGGGGGCTCTCGCCGCCGCCGGGGGCAGCGCCGCGGTCTAGGGGGGTCTGCCGGGCCCCCGCCCCGCACATCATGCCATTGCTGGATTTCTTCTGGGCTTGCTTCAAAAGAGCCAAGGTAAGGGAGCGCTGCTCCACGGTGTCCGTCCCTGACACTCTCCGGTTTCAGGAGCCTCTGGAAGTGGCGCTGGGGACGCGGCCCCGGCGGGGCTCAGTTTGCTCACGGGGACGTCTGTCTGCTCTGGGGGTGTCGTGCCCGCGCCCCACGTGCATGTGAGAGGTTTTAATTTTGGCTGGGCCACGCGTAGGTGTCTGGTCCCTGTGCCGTAAGCTCGCCCGCTGCCCTTTACTGGGTCACCGTGTCCCGGCAGCGGCAGCCCCGGATGGGCAGGGGGTTGTGCCCAGGGACCGCGGCTCTGGGCTGTGTGTCTGTGTGTCTGTGTGTGTCTGTGTGTGTCTGTGTGTGTCTGTGTGTGTCTGTGTGTGTCTGGGTGTCTGTGTGTCTGTGTGTGTCTGTGTGTGTCTGGGTGTCTGTGTGTCTGTGTGTGTCTGTGTGTGTCTGTGTGTCTGTGTGTCTGTGTGCACCTTCAGCCCCCCGAGGTGCTCAGCACATGCCAAGAGGGTCCTGCCGTGCCTCCTTGTGTGGTGCAGCCAGGCTGGGACATCCTTCCGAACCCAGAGGCTCAGGTCACCCGTGGCGTGGCTGTGGAGGTTCAGGGCAGCTTTGAGTGGAATGACAAAGGAGCAGCAAGGCCAAGAACCCCCAGTTTTTCATTTCCTGCAGCAGCAGTTCTCATGGCGTGGCATCTGAGGTTTTTCATTAGGGTTTAATTCTTCATCTGTCACCTTAATAACAAATGACTCTCCCAGCCTGCCCCTGATCACTGTTGGTTCATTGTGTCCCAGCCTAGCAGTGGGGGTGAGCTGGGGAGATTGTGGAGTTATAGTTAGTGTGAATTTCGGGAGTTTCATATTGAGAAAAGTGGTAAAATCCACTTTTCAGACAGTGCTGTACACCAGGCTGTGCTGGGCGAGTGGATCTGCTCTGGTGAAATGGATGTGGAATGTTCGCTGTCCCCCGGGCTTTCAGTGCAATGCTTAAAATAGTTGAGTCTAAAAATGACATTTGTGAAATTCATTGGTAATATTAGTGGCTGTCTTGTCCCTGCTGTCTCGTCCCTGCTGTCTCTGGAGAGCTTAGCTGTCCTCATTAACTCTGCTTGTCCCTGCATGCTGCATGTTGGTGTTGCCATCGTCCTGCTGGTGGCACAGACATGGACACCAGGTCCTGCAATGCCACTGGCAGAGCTGCAGCTTGGGATGGCTCCAGCCTGGCCTGCACAGACTCTGGTGCCCACGGGTTTCAGTCTCCTTGGAAGCACCCAGCAGTCCACTGGCTTCAGCCCATCTCTTTGGCCCAACATGGGGTCTGGTGGCCCGGCTGGCCAGGACACCACCCTCCTGGTTGCCATTAGTGGACACCAATGGCCTCCTGTAGGGGTGAGGCTTCTGCTTCAGCCTGCTTTGCTCTCCTCCCCATGCCAGTGCTGCTCAGCTGCTCACCACCAACAGGCGAGGAATTCTCACCTTCCTTGCTGAGGAATTTCTTGAACAGGGAGAAACGTGCTGGGCTCTGTCTGTGGAATTAAAGCTTTCCAGGTTCAGTGAGGTGGATCTATGGCTGGTGGAAGATTTCGTGGGAGAAGGAAGGTGTGGGAACAGACTGGGCAATGCCAAAGGATCCAGAGGAGCTGGGTGACCTCCCCTGTGGACACGGGCACGCTGTGAGGTCGCAGTGATGACTCCAGCCCTGGTGATGGCAACCCTCATGGGCAGCAGGCAGTGCTGTGGGAAGCACAGCAGCAGGGACATGGTTAAGCCTCTCTTCCCTGGGTCATCCTCATCCCTGCTGCCCCGGCAGGAAGAGGGGTCCCGGGGGTCCGTGGGAAAGTCCGGCTCAGCAGCGCGGCGCATTCCTGCAGTGATCCCGCCGGCACCTCTGGCCCGTTCGTGGGGTGGTGGCGCTGGAAGGGCTCATCTGCACCCAGAGAGAATCTGGGGAGTGTCCTGGGCCCTGCACTCACCTCAGGATCAGGAATGGGGACCTTCTGCTGTTCCTCCACCTCTGCAAATTGCTGAAATTGCTGAAATTGCTGCTGTCTCCCAAGTGCTGCCGAGGCTGTGCTGCTGTGAATCCCATGTCTCGTGGCTTCCCTCAGGAGCCGGGGCGGTGGGTGCGTGCTGGGCACACCATGTTTGTGCTCAGGGCCCTTGGGACTGGCAGTGGTGTTTTAAAACCAGTGGGGCTGATGCCCTTGGGAGAAGCCTTTGCCAGGGC
>OU383776.1:75705690-75893350 GCA_910950805.1 Acrocephalus scirpaceus scirpaceus
CCACCTGTGCTTCCGTTGAGCATTCCTTGTCTGCATCGCCTCCAATGCCCAAACCCCAGTGTGTGTTCACAGGACAGGCTGCCAGCGGCTGTTTTGTAAGAGAACAAAATGTGATTGTGCCCAAGGGCATGTCAGTACTTCCCTTTGGTTTTGTACTAATTTCAAAAATATTTGAAGGTTCTCAAAGTCAGTTGAAGTGAGTGGGGGAATGAAAAGTCACCCTTTCCCCGAGGGCATGCTGAGGTTGTTGCATGACTTTGGGCAGAAGGACCAAGCCGGGAAGTTGGCTGGCACTGAAGGATGCAGGCAGTGCTGAGGGTAAATCACTGCCAGTAGAGAGAACAAAGTCTCCTTCCTTCAAGTGATCACCCCATGAAAAGCCTGAGACGGTTTGTCTGTTGCAGGGGTTTGGGATTTGCCTTTGTCCTGTGTGGCTTTGGAAGGGCTTTTGCATTTGGTGTCTGTGGGAGTTTAATCCCCAAATTCAGGCAGCGTGCTGGCAGCAGGGTTGCGGGGAAGGGAATGCCTTTGGAGTGGTTGCTGTGACACTGATGCAGGGGGAGCTGGGGGGTCCTGTGGTGTGGTGGGACTCCTGCCCTGTGCCAGGGCTCATCTCCCTGGCTCAGCAGAGCATCTCCTAACATGGGGGTCTCCTTTCCTCCCCCCAGCCTCATAGCAGAGATGTTCCTCCATCCCTTCTGCCCATTGAATTTGGTGACAAAGATTACCAGAGCCCAGGGATGTAAGCTGGGCTGTTTTTGTGCATGTAAAAAGCTTTAGAAGTGGTGTGGGGGCTGTAAAAGCTGGGATGCTGTTGCTCTGCCAGTCTTTCCATCCCACACCGTGCCCATGATGGTCCTGCTGCAGCAGCAATGGTACTCCAAGGCAAGAGGAGCCACGGGGAATAGCAGCTCCCCAAACCATGTCTCAGGTGAACTGAACATGGGAATGTCTCCCTGGAACTTGGGGTTTCTTATTTCTCAACTTCCCTTCTTCCACATGGTGTTCCAGCCCTGCTGGGACATGTGACAGAGGTGTTTGGGGGGATTTAGCACTGGAGGAAAGCTGTGCTGGAAAGCAGCTGGAGCCTCCAGGGGCTGGTGGCCAGGGCGGAGGAGTGCCTGTGAACCTTTGAGCAGAGCTCCGGAGGGGACCGGCAGCAGCGGCACATTCCAGCGAGGCCAGGGGTCTCTGCACGGTTAATGATTGAGCTGCTGTGGCCCTTTGGTTCCTGCCCTTCGGAGAGGCACCTTGGGAACATGTGAACCTTTCCAGGCTGCAGGGCTGGGCGTGGGGATTTAAAGAGACAGGATCTGTCCCTACATTTCCAGTAAGAGGATACTTTTCTGGTGCCGGAAATGTATCTATCTGGTGATGGCTTCTGGATTTTTGCTATCTCTTTGCTTTCTGATTCCTTGGGTGTGTTACCTGCATGTTCTGCATGAGGATAGGTGTCTGTGTGGAGCTGTGCTGGCCTCACTCTGCTCCATTCCATGCTCATCACCCTCTGCCTGATGATGCAGATGTGACCCTGATCCTATGGAATGTGGCTCCTAGTGGGTCCCTGTGCTGATTTGAAAGCAAAACCAGTGAAAGACTCCAAGTCAGAAACACAATTTAATAAGAAGAAAAGAAAAGAAATAAAAGAAAGTAAAATAAAAGTAATAGTACAAAAAAAAAACCACTGACAGAGTCAGAATACAACCTGACACCCTGTTAGGATGGTAGTAGCAGTCCAGATGCAATGGTCTTGTCAAAGCAGTGATTCCTGTAGAAGTGTCTGGTAGCTCTTGTCTCCTCTGGGAGTCCAGTGGATAAAAGCTGCCTGTGCTGTCCCAAACCCCGGATTATATCCAGGTGGGAATGCTTGGCTCCTCCCCCTGGGCGGAGCATCTCCCAATGGGCTGATCTCATTCTATGAGTCATGCAGTGGGTCCTTGATGGCCCATTAAACAGAGATAACTCCCAGAGGGAGTTATCTATGAGTCATGTGGCAAGGCATTGTTAGGCTCGTTAACAGAAGATAAGGAAAACACTGCCCCACCTTGGCTCCAACGGCTCATGGGGATAGAATACAAACCTTGGGCACAGTTTTACATTGTAACCTAGGACAGTCCCCATGTGTCCCCTGCCTCTGGGTGCTGGTGACACCCGTGGGTGGCCATGTCCCCAGACTGCTGCTGTCCCCTTCGGCTGCTGGGTTAATCATTGACAGATCCCCGTGCCACGTGGGCGCTGGCCCGGCTGTTTGCAGAGCCCTTATCACCACAGGGCACTTGTCACCCCGTGCCAGTTACAGGCAGAGTAAATGTTAACAGCCGGTGCTGGGAACAACTTCAACAGCTCAGGGAGACCTTCCCCAGGGGCTCAGCCTGTTCTTATCCCATTGCACTGGAGGCACCCAGCAGGAGTGCAGTGGCAAAGTCTAAGGGTGTGCAGGGGAGGCGAGCCGAGCCTGGTGGGGTAGTCAGGATAAGTCCTGGGACTCCTGGCTTCTGGCATGGTCCTTGGATGAACATCTGGATTTCCATGGGTGCTGCAGCCAAGGCTTGGTCCCACTGCTTAAGTGAGAGTGGGAGCTGGCAGCTTCTCCCTGAGTGTCCTAGTGCTGAACCTGAGGGGTCCCGTGTAGCCCAGCCTGGGTGAGCTGGGGGGTTTCCTGCCCTGCAGGTGCAGGTGGAGAGGACAAGAAAGCTGGCATTTAAAGGAAAAAGGAAGAAAAAAGGAAAAGGAGTGAAGAGGACGAGGCTTTGCTGCCAGTGCTGAAGGCTGGGCTGGGGCAGTAGGCCAGGCTGGGAGCAGGGATGGTTCTGAGGCTGTAGGTGGGGGTTTGCTCTGTGGGGTTTGAGAGGGTTGGCTGGTGGCTGGTTCCCTCTGCTGCTTCTGCTGAAACTGGAACTGACCCTGGGCAGGGACGGGCAGAGGTGTCACAAGGCTGTGGGACGTCACCACAGCGGTGACGCAGAGTGCACTTGACCTCGTTTCATCAGTGTCATTGGGGAAGAGCAAGATGTCTGGGCAGCCAGGGCTGGTGTTCCAGCTCCATTTTCCTAGGCAGAGGGTTGCCCCATGGCCTCCAGACACCTTCCTGAGCAAATCCCAGGATGGCTGTTGCATAGGGAGAGCCACTGGCATGAGCCTCCTGGACACAGACACATTGGGGGCCACACATGGACTGTGGCTGTGTGATTTCTCCTGGTACTAAGTCCTAGGAGCTGTGGTGCTGCTTTCTTAGGAGCAGCAAGGATATAGGAAACAGTGGTTCTCCCTCAGCTAAAAATAATGGACATACACAAAGTACAAAATCAGGGACAAGAAAGAAATTGCCTCTCTTCTCCAGGCAGGTGATCTCCTGCTGAACCCTGATCCCTTGGCTGCTGCTCTGGACAGACATTTGCTTCCCAGCCAAGTGGCAGCTGACCTCACGCTTCCCTTTTCCTACGCCTGGCCTCACACCTCCACACAGCTCTTCCAGCGCTGCTGCTGCACTGAGAAATTCCAAATCACAGCAGGCACTGGTGGTGTTTTGCAGCAGCAGCTGAATTGAATCAAACCACGTAGTCCATCTGAGGCTGAAAGCCCTGAGTGCCTGGTTATTAAGGGGACATTCAGGGGAATGCTGGGGAGCTGGTGGCTCAGGGAGTGCTTTGACTGTGCCCTTGCTCCTGCTTCCTTGTTCCTGCTTTGATGTAGAGAGAGAATGGAATCACCCTCTCTGTGGCTGTGACCTGTGAGTGCATGGGAACACTGCCAGACCCTGGCACTGAGCTTATTTATTGTTTTATTTATTGTGCTGTCCCGTGGTGAAGGGCCCAGGGAGAGTGAGCTCTCTCCTCTCCACACGGGACTGTTGGCTTTGCTCTGCCCTTGACTGACTGTTGGAAGCAGCTGCTTCTCCCCGTCCTGGATTTCCTGTATTTCTTCTCTTTTTGCTTTCTTGTGCCTTGTGTCAGGACATTGGTGTGAAGGCAGCGTTTGTGCTTCCTAAGCCTCCACGTGTGTCCCTGCTGGGCTGGAGCAGCTGCAGTGCTGGCACGGGGCTAGGGGGTGCTGCAGGGGGCTGCATTGATGGGGTGCTCCATTCCCTGCCCAACACAGGAAACTTGGGAGCCACATTTCCATCTGGTGGAGATCCCAGCACGCCCCTGAGGGACCCTCAGAGGGGGGGGCGACTGACACACCCCACTCAGGGCCCTTGAAGAAAGGGTGTGGGTGGGGAGGGGAGCACAGGTGCAGCCCCCTGTCCCCCCTGGCTGCGCTGCAGGACCTCCAGCAATGCCAACAGCTGTGCAAGTTCCCGTTCTGCCCAGTGGCTCTGGGAATGGAGCCAGTGCCTTTGTGAAATCAAGAGTGGGTCCCCAGCTATGAGCCCCTTTTGAAGGTCCCGTGCTTTCCTTGCCAGACAGAGAGTTTATGTTTAGATTCTGGATTTTGTGGCATTTTTTTCAGGATCTGGTGATGCCACAGATAACCTCTGGTAAGAGGCTCGTCTAACATCACCAATCCAGAGTCCAGACACCTTGAGATTCCCTGAGGCCTGAGGCACACAGGGATTGCATTTGCAGCAGGGACTGAAGGGGTTAAAGCTGCTTTGCAATGTGATTTTAAAAAAAAGAAAAAGCCATTTCCTTCATGTCCAGAGACAGTTTATTTTCTGGGCATTCTTCAGGACGCAGGGAGGTGCCTTTTCTTTAAGGCATTTCCTGTAAGCAAGTTTATATTTGGCCAGGGGAGGGTGGGGAGAGGAGGTGGGTGCTGGGAAGGGTCTGCGGCCGAGCCGGGTGACCTCAGCTTTTGGCTCCTTGTCCCGAATTGTGGCGGTGGCAGCTGCGGGAGGCGCGGGCAGGGCCGGCTGTCACAGCAGGGTGAGGAGCGGGGTCCTGCAGGGTCCCACGTGTGCCCCACAGAGCTGCAGCCTCTGTGGTGAGGCTGAGCTGGCACCCACGGGGTGTTGAGGGTGCTTTCAGGCCATCCCTTCCATTATCTTTAAGGTGATGAAGATAAGAGCTGCTGAACCCCATATCATCTGTGCTTGGTGTGGCTGTCTTCCTTCCCTCAGGATAGCTTTGATTGCCATTGAAAAGTCAAGCAAGCCAACATGGTAATGTACCAGATCATCAACATTCACTGTGTCCCTGGGGTCAGTAGTGCAGATTTAACTCTTTCCCCGAGGATATTTGATCAGACCTTGGTCCTGGGGCAGGGGTTGCAGCCAGACCCCGATGCCACAGGCTGGGCTCCCCCAGGCAGTGCTGGGGCTCGAGCTGCTCCCCGATGTTCCCTGTGCCAAATCTCTTCTCCCCCATTTTGTTTTCTTTTTATTACCCTGATTTCCTAACATCGGAAGAGGCGAGTTATGAAACTGGAGTTATCCAAACACGTCTTGTTTGAAGATAGCGTTTCATCCAGCAGATGCAGCTTCCTGCCCTGTAAATGGTTCCCATTGTTTTGCCTTGGCTCCCAGCCCTGGCAACGCTGGGGTGTCGCTCTGCTCTTGCAGCCAGAGGAGTGGTGGTCCCAGCATGGAATGGCTGGACTGGGAGCACTGATGCTCTGCAGGCAGGCTCTGAAAGCAGCTGGGGGGCTCCCTGGGGCTGCCTCAGGTTAAAGGCAGCGAGCTGGCAGAGTGCTGGCTCGGTTGGCTGCAAATATCACCTGCAAACTGGGGTCGTTGTGTGCTGGGCCAGGCACAGAGGTAGCACTGGTCTGACTGATGGTGTCTGCATGGCAGGAAGCAGGGAAGAGAGGGGTAAATAAAATGAAGTGGTGCTGGTTGGTGTGATGAGGACAATTCCTAGCACAAAAGAAGCAGCATACATTTTTAATTTTAAATAATTTTTTTGTGTGTGTTTAAATGCAAAGAGAGGGTTCAGAGGTGACCCTCAGGTGCTGCTGAGGCACCAGGAAGAAATGTTTTCCTGTAAGGGAAGTGAGGCCCTGGCACAGTCTGCCTAGAGAAGCTGTGGCTGCTCCATCCCTGGAAGTTCAAGGCTGGTTGTATGAGGTTTGGAGTAACCTGGTCTGGTGGAAGGTATCCCTGCCTATGGCAGGGGTTGGAACTGAATGAGCTGAAAGGTCCCTTCCAACCTAAACCATCCTGTAGTTCCAAGACTCTATGATTCTGTGATCCCTGTGGTGGTGTGGAATGTGGTGGGGGATTGAAGAAGTGGTAACAGTCAGAGTTTGTTGGTGAGCTGCAGTTTTGTGGCTCACATTCCCCCTGGGCATGTGGCCGCTCCCAGCCTGACCTTGGGTGAGTGTCTGGCAGCTGCGGCTCCAGCCGGCTCTGGGTAGCTGTGGGATCCTGGCACAGGGAGGTGCAGCAGGAGCAGACTGGGACCTGGCGAGTTTTGGGTGGATCGTCCTTCCTCACCGGCAGAGCCTGCTTTGAGAAGAGCTGGGTGTGCCCAAATCTCTTCCTCCGACTGAGGAAGCTGTGGTGGGGATCACGCTGTCCCTGGAGCTCGGGCACGGCTGCCGTGCTGCAGCCACACTGTGAGGGTGCCTCTCTTTGCCTGCTCTCCATGGCCTTCCCACCTGCTTAAGCAGCAGGGATTGTTTTTTAATTGATTTTTTGTTTCTGTGAACACTGTTATAGGTTGGGGAGCTGCAGCTGTTGGCTCATTAATGAAGTTCTGCAGAACTGTGGCAGGAAGCAGTGCCGGACCCTTGCCTGAGCTCGTGGTTTGACGCTTTTCCTTCCTGCCCTTCTCAGCAAAGCAAACTCACTTTGCTGTGTTGTGGCTGCCCCCACCTCAGTCCTCTGTTACCTCCCTGCCTTGGGTGTCAATTTTTGCTTGGAGGGTTGGGCTGGGGTCCCCCAGGCAGGGTCCTGGGGAAGGAGCCTGGATCTTTGTGTCTCTGTTTCTTTGCCCACAGTGGTTGGAGAAGGCAGAGATAGCAAGGTCAGGAGTCTCAATGATTGGTGTTTGATAAGGTTCACTGATAATTTTATCAGTGGTCTCTGAGGACAGAAGGAAACATTTTGAGTTAAGAACATCTGTCTTGGCAGGGCCACATCCCCCTTGAGTGCTCAATGCTGGCTGGGAATGGAACTCAAATCCTTGGAGATCCCAGTCTCTCCTTACTGCCAGCACGCACAGAGATCATGGCCGTTCTTGGGCTGTTCTCTGGCTGTGCTGGCAAAGCCAGTCACCTGCCCAGCTGCTTCACCTGGGATTTACCTGTTCTCAGGTGGTTCGTGCTGCTCCTTGAGCAGGGACTGAGCCGTGAAGGGCTCCTGGCAGCATGGAGGATGTTGTGTAAGACTGGGTTCCATGGATTATTAAGCGTTTGTGTTTCTTGGCCAGGCTCCTCAGCCCATTGTGGCACAGAGTGATGCACCAGTGGCTTTGTCAGTGCTTTCCCTGTTTTTCCAGCACTGCTTCCCTTCAGCTCATTTCCAGCTCTGCCGAGGTCCTGGGTGGGGATGGGCACAGGGGTGTTTTGCAGTGGAAGAGGGAGGAGATGCCATATCCCACCTCTCTCTCTGGGAATGCTCTGGAGACTGAGGAGAGCAAAGATCAGCTCCTGCAGCCCCTGCTTGGTGCTCTCAGCCTGCAGGGACCCTGTGACACTCCACAGTCCTGTGGGCAGGTGGGAATGAAACACTGGGTGAGCAGCCAGTGGAGAAGAGCAGCGAGTCCTTGTGTGCGACAGTCACGGGTCAGTGTCACCTGTCACGTGCCAGGCAGGGCAGTGGAGCATGGCCGGCTGTGTGCACACAGCTGTGGCTCAACGAGGCAGTGTTGGCTGAGCAGCCATATGCTCAGGCAGTGGGACTGGGATTTTGGGCAAATCAAAGCATGGACTGTCTTGGATGGGGCTGGAGGCAGGTGCTGCTTGTCCCCGAAGATGCTGAGGTTACTAAAGTGTGCTGGGGCTTTAGGTCTGTCACTTTGAGACACGAAATGAGCACGCAGCACACGCTCAGTCACCCAAGGTAAAAAAGAGAGCTTTATTTACAGTTTTCTAGAATTTATAGATTCTCTAAAGTGAGAGTGGATTGGAGGATAACATCCCTCCTCTGAATCACACTGGCCAGGTGAATAGTCTGTCAATTTTCTCCTCCTCCAAGAAGGAATGCGAAAAACACATAGTGTTTTGGTAAAAAGTGTGGGAATTCTGACTCCAAGAATGTAAACATCAGAAGGCTTCGAAAATCAGGGCGACATCTCACCCTTTTTCCATTAAAAAAGAAAAGGAAAAAAGAAAATGAACAATGTTACAAAGGAAGAAAAAAAATGAACAGTGTTTTAGGGTTCAGTCATGGAGGAACCATCAGAGTGATCACTTGCATCGTCTGCATCAGTCATCACTTGACGGTTCATCCACTTGATGGCTTTCAGTTTGGTCACGGTTTCCATCTTGCCTGTTGGCCGGGTTCTGTCTCTGAGGTCGCAGGTCAGGACGGACACAATTCGAAGGTACCCAGCGTGTCCCAGTATCTGTGGACACGCACGCGTACCCACACCCCAAAATGACAAGGTCGTAGGGACCTTCCCACTGTTTGGTGACTAGATTTTTCACTCGAACCTTTGCTCGAGGCTGATGTGTCTCGTCCGAAGCCTGTAATGAGAGATGGTGATTCAAGATGACAGTGTTATTTGAGTTCTGCGGCACCGTAAGGTGATTGATGGTGTACAAAGCCTTTGCCAACCGACTGTGCGGGGTTTCACCCTGCATTCCCCGTTTTTGTTTTTGTAGAACCCGCTTCAGAGTACCATGAGCGCGTTCTACAATAGCTTGACCAGTCGGAGAATGAGGGATACTGAATTTGTGTGAAACACCCCACAACTGCAGGAACTGCCGCACCTTCCCTGATGCATAAGCAGGACCATTGTCGGTTTTCACAGCAGGTGATGCCTCAGGGTTTGGGGTTTCAGTATCTTGTTCTCACAGGGTGATAGGGGCAGGGTAGTTTGGGTTTTTCCACGGGACTCACTTCTTCAAGGACACGCTCTCTGAGCTCCGAGCCCCAAAGATAAACAACGTAAGGGGATGGAACACCGTCGTTTGGAACTGTTGATTGGACGACGAATGGGGCATATGCAAATGGACTAAAACCTAGAAAAAGGGGGGGATTTTGTAACCCGCCCTCCTTTTGCTTGCATACAGGGAGCGACCAGGCAGCCACTGCTGTGGCTGCCGGGGCTGGCCTTGAAGGCCTAAATAAAGTTCACTTCAGCTTTACTCCAACTGGCCTCTGCCTCTGCCTCAGTTTCAGGCATCAGTTTGGCGAGCCAGGTAGGAGGGTTTGAGGCTGCTGGGAACCCTTGGGGACCAAAGCACTTTTCATCTTATCAGCGGAGGTCCTGAGGCGCCGGCACCAGAGCCCTTGAGACAGAGGCGTGAGTGACTGGGTAAAAGGGGCGTCTTGTTTAGCGTCCGGATTTGCTGTTGAGATCTTCGTAAGGCGTGATTTTGTTGCGATCCTAGGCAGGGCTTTTGGAGTCTCTAGCCTGACCTGGGGAAGGGCTACCTCCCTATCAGAGTGCTGAGTGTCCTGAAGCCGAAGTGCGGCGCAGGTGATAGCTGTAGTTTTGAAAGTCCCGAGTTCTAATCCCAGGTCGGGTTTGAGTGCTGTTGTTTGTGGGATATCGGAATGGGCTGCATATATTCTAGCGAAAGCAGTAGCAAAGCAATCCCCAGGGACAGCCCTCTCGGGCTAGTACTGAGAAACTGGACGAGGTTGGTGGGGGAAGAGTCCCTGCTGGTAAGACCCAAACTGATCAGACTTTCGGAGACATTGTGGCCAGCATATACATTAGACAATGGAGAGGTGTGGCCTCGACTCGGGAGTTTGGATGAAAGCCTGATATCTAGTTTAATGTCGTGTTTGCGCGGGGATAGGTGCTTTGAGGAATTACAGTATGTCCGCTTGTTTCTGGCCCTGGCTCGCAAACAGGCTCGGGATAGTAAAAAGGAAAATATTATGGTTGTACGAAAGAAAAGAGAAAAGCCGTTTCTCTGTAGCATGTGTAATCAAGACCAGCCAGAGGACCTAGTGGCCCCTGCGCTGAGAGCTGGGTCTGGCTACGGTGCAGCTGCTCCCCTGCCCCCACCATCCCACTCGCAGCCACGGGGCCGGCCCGGGCCTCGGACAGTGAAAAGGGAGGAGGAGGGGTTTCGGCATCGCCAAACACCGTCTCCGTCCCCATCCACTTCACCCCCCTGAAGGGCAGGAAAAGGGGGGAGGGGAAGCCAACAGCAGCAGCTTCTGGCCCCATCCCGAAAAAGGGGGGGTAAGGCCAGAGAATCTCGCAGAGAGGGAGCGGGCTGTACGAGCCGTGTGGGGAGGGATCCCTCCCCCGATCTCGGGCCCGTCCGTTGCCACAGCAACCCCGAAGGCCAAGGAGCTGTCTCGGGGGATGATATCATCAAAGGCATGCGGGCAGCAGGAGCCGCCAAATGCAGGTCTTACAGTTTATCCGGGAGTAGAACTAAGCTGCTAGTTACAACAGAATCTGAGAGCTCTCGCTCAGACAGCTCTGAGGATGAAGAAAGTGAGGAAATAGACGAATTTGCAAATAGGCGCAGGAGGGGAAGAATTGCAAGGAGGGCTATCAGAGAGCGGAGCCCAATTGCCCGTCGTACTAGGAAAGGGAAAAAGGAAAGGGAGCCAGTTCTTCAAGCTCCATTAAGACAAGCAGTTGGTAATCAAGGGCCAGTGTATGTGAAGGTTCCGTACTCCCTCATAGAGTTAGAACAGTGGAAATCTACAGTGGGGAAGTACAAAGAGAACCCAGACAAGGTAGCCCAATTAGTGGAGAGGGCTATTAATTCCCAAAATCCTGATTGGGCTGACTTAAATTCTATGCTAGATACATTACTTGATCCCACAGAAAGACGAATGGTCAATAAAGCTATCACTACTTTTGTTGAAGGGGGCATAGCCAGTGGAATGCTTCAAGGCACTGTCACTCAGATCTTCCCCCAAGAAAACCCAGAGTGGAATCCGAATACTCCCGAGGAGTTAGCGAGATTAAAACGATATCAAAACCTCGTGGTGTATGGATTGAAGCATGGTGTCCCTAAGGCTATAAACTGGTCAAAACTTTACGAAGTTAGGCAAAATTATGATGAGTCGCCTACTGATTTCTTAAACCGATTAAGAGAAACTGCTATCAAATACACAGATCTAGATCCTGAGTCAGGTGATGGTAAAGCACATCTGGTTCTGCTGTTTATGGGCCAAGCTTCGAATGATATAAGAAGGAAACTGCAGAAAATGGAGGGGGTCCGAGATATGGATAAATTGTTAGAGGTGGCTTGGAAGGTGTTTCGGGATAGAGGTCCGACGGAAAGGGGCAAGTCCCAACCTGTTAAGAAGGCAGCACAGGAAGGGTCATTTAGGAAGACTTCCCCTACGGAGAAGGACCGGTGTACCCTCTGTAAGAATTTAGGGCACTGGAGAAGAACGTGCCCACTGTTGAAAGAAAAATCCTCGGTTCCCCAGCTCCCAGTGGTACGGACCTCGGGCGGTTCAGGGTCCGATTGATGCGGACCGAGGGCTACCCCCCCAGCAGAGCCCTCGGTTATAGCTAAGCTGGGGAAAGAAGATATAGAATTTTTGGTGGATACAGGAGCGGCTTACTCTGTGTTGAATACTTTGGAAGGGAAACTGAGTCACGATACCGTACATGTTGTTGGGGCAACCGGGGTAAGTGAAACTCGACCTTTCTTTCAGCCCTTGGACTTCAAATTAGGGAAGCATTGGGTGACTCATCAATTCCTTTATATGCCCAACTCCCCCAAACCATTGCTGGGCAGGGACTTATTAGAAAGATTGGAGGCAGAGATTAAATTCAGGAGGGGGAAGGGTGTACAAATCATAATCCCTGAATCTAAATTTGTCCAAGTTGCTGCACTCTTTGTACAGGAAAAACACGATGAAATCCCCGCTGAAGTTGAGAATGTAGTAAACCCAATAGTGTGGGCTGGTGATGTCCCGGGAAGATCTAAACGAGCAGAACCGGTGAGGGTTACACTCAAACCAGGAGCTACACCAGTAAGACAAAAACAATATCCCTTAAAATTGGAAAGCCGTGTAGGACTGGTGCCTATTATTGAAAATTTCCTACGACATGGTCTGTTGATGCCATGTGAATCCAAATTTAACACCCCTATTTTAGCTATTAGGAAAGCTGATGGTAAACGCTACCGGTTAGTGCAAGACCTAAGGGCCATTAATGGAATCACCGAGGACATACACTCGGTGGTAGCTAATCCTTACACCCTTTTGACCACACTAACAGATGAATTGGGGTGGTTTACTGTAGTAGATCTAAAGGATGCCTTTTTTTGCATTCCCGTACACAAAGATAGCCAAGAGCTTTTTGCTTTCGAATGGGAAAACCCTACAACAGGGAAGAAAAGCCAACTCACTTGGACGGTTTTACCACAAGGGTTCAAAAACAGTGCAACTCTCTTTGGGAATCAGCTGGCAAAGGAACTGGAGGACTGGAAAAGACTAGAGCCGGAAGCAGTTGTTCTTCAATATGTTGATGACATCCTGATTGCAGCTGGATCCAGGGGGGATTGTATACGATTTACTGTGAGTTTGCTAAACTTTTTGGGATCTAGCGGATATAAGGTTTCGAAAGACAAAATGCAGATTGCTAAAGAAGAAGTGGTCTACTTGGGACTGGAGATCTTCCGCGCACACCGACGGCTTAGTAAGGAACGGAAGGAGGCCATCTGTCGGCTCCCTGAGCCCCACACTGTAAGAGAAATGCAAGCCTTCCTGGGAATGGTAGGCTGGTGTCGATTATGGATAGCTAATTATGGATTATTGGTAAAACCCCTGTATGGAGCCTTAAAAGCAGCTGAGAGAGGGATTATTGAGTGGACTGAAATGTCCAGAGCAGCTTTCAAACAGTTGAAGCATTCTCTCCTGTCAGCTCCTGCACTGGGATTGCCAAACTTAACTAAACCTTTTGAACTCTTTACACATGAAAGGCAGAATATGGCCCTGGGGGTACTGGCACAGCGCCTCGGGGATCAACGGAGGGCTGTGGCTTACTTTTCCAAACAGCTGGACAATGTAGCCCAAGGCTGGCCAGGGTGCCTGAAGGCTGTGGCAGCTACAGTTATCCTGATCCAAGAAGCCCGAAAGCTTACCCTTGGGCAACACATGGTGGTGTACGTACCCCATGCTGTAGCCGCTGTACTTGAGCAGAAGGGGGAACATTGGTTATCGGGTAATCGGATGCTTAAGTATCAAGCGCTATTGCTAGAGCAGGATGACGTTACCTTGAAGACAACTTCTGTTGTTAACCCAGCCATGTTCTTGTCATCCACCTTAATTGATAGAGTGCCTGAACACGACTGCTTGCAAACAATTGAGGAAGTCCATTCTAGTCGACCAGATCTAAAGGACAGGCCTCTGGAAGATCCAGATTGGGAACTTTTCACGGATGGCAGCAGCTTTATGAAGAGTGGAAAGAGGATGACTGGCTATGCCGTGACCACGCTAGACAGAGTGGTTGAGGCCAGGGCCCTGCCAGCAGATGTGTCATCGCAGAAGGCTGAATTGATTGCCTTGACGAGGGCCTTAGACCTGAGTAAAGGGATGAAGGTAAATATATGGACCGATTCTAAGTATGCATTTAGTGTCGTCCATGCCCACGGAGCTATTTGGAAGGAGAGAGGGCTTCTGAACACTCAAGGCCACCAAATTAAACACGCTGAACAAATACTTGCTCTCTTAGAAAGCATCCAGAAACCCAAAGAAGTGGCTATTATGCACTGCAAAGGCCACCAAAAAGGAAAAACCGTTCCAGAATTGGGAAATCGTTTTGCTGATAAAGCAGCTAAGGGAATTGCAGAAAAGGGCATCCTAGCAGTAATTCCATCAAAAGAGATTGATTTGTCTGAGTTCACCCCAAAATATGATCAAGCAGATCATAAGTTAATTAAGATCCTTAAGGCTGAAATCACAGAGAGCGGATGGGCTGTCACGCCTGCAAATCAGGTTGTGGTACCACCCCTGATCTTGTGAGAGTTAGCCCAGAGAGAACATGAGAACACGCATTTTGGGGCTGAAAATCTCTTGAAACATTTAAAAAAGGTAGTGGTAGGTAAAGGAATGGCTGACATCGCACAATCGGTAGTAAGTAAATGTGAAGTGTGCTGTAAGAATAATCCTGATACGAGAAAAAGAGTAGTGTTGGGAGTAACAAAGGCAGGGGATCTCCCGGGAGATTATTGGCAAATAGATTTTGCAGAGTTACCGCGCAGAGAGGGATACCGGTACCTCCTATTATTGGTTGATACTTTCAGTGGATGGCCGGAAGCTTACCCCTGTCGTACCAACACAGCTAAAGAAGTGATAAAAGTCCTCCTTAACCATATAATTCCGAGGTTTGGGGTTCCCTTGGGAATGTCATCAGATAGGGGGCCACATTTTGTCGCAATGGTAATTAAAGAAATCAGCCAAATTTTGGGGATCACTTGGGACTTGCACACATCATATAGGCCCCAAGCAAGTGGTAAGGTGGAACGCATGAATGGGACTCTTAAAATACAAATTAGTAAAATTTGTCAAGAGACATCTATGACATGGGTTCAGGCATTGCCTATAGCTCTGCTGAGAGTTCGTATTCAACCCAGGCGAAGGGATAACATTAGTCCCTATGAAATATTGTATGGGAGGCCCTATCAGATTCCACATATTCCTGGAGAAGTCCATATGAAGGGAAAACTTGATTTACAAAAGTATTTAATGGCTTTAAGTTCTACCTTGCAGAGGCTTCAAACCCACATCGTGTCATCGAGACCCATGGGATTGGATACGCCTGTACATCCGTTCCAACCTGGAGACTGGGTTTATGTCAAGTGGTGGGACAGTGATCCTTTGCGAGCCAGGTGGAATGGACCATTTCAAGTACTGTTGACGACTTTCACCGCAGTCAAGGTTGCTGGTAAAGGACCGTGGATCCACTACTCCAGAGTCAAAAAGGCTTCTGTCCCCAATGATAGTAAACCTTAAAAACAGCTCTCTTTTTGTATTTGTAAGCATTGTCATTGTATCTAGGTAGAGACTCGACAAGGTAGAGGCCTTGTCAAGCCTCTAAAAGGGGGGGAACTGATGCCTCAGGGTTTGGGGTTTCAGTATCTTGTTCTCACAGGGTGATAGGGGCAGGGTAGTTTGGGTTTCTCCACGGGACTCACTTCTTCAAGGACACGCTCTCTGAGCTCCGAGCCCCAAAGATAAACAACGTAAGGGGATGGAACACCGTCGTTTGGAACTGTTGATTGGACGACGAATGGGGCATATGCAAATGGACTAAAACCTAGAAAAAGGGGGGGATTTTGTAACCCGCCCTCCTTTTGCTTGCATACAGGGAGCGACCAGGCAGCCACTGCTGTGGCTGCCGGGGCTGGCCTTGAAGGCCTAAATAAAGTTCACTTCAGCTTTACTCCAACTGGCCTCTGCCTCTGCCTCAGTTTCAGGCATCAAAGGTATACCAAGAATGGAAAAGGCCTGCCTCCAATGGGCAATGACATCACGGATCTTTTCTCCAGTGTGAGCAGAAGCCCACATTGCAGAGGAGAATGTGTCCACTGTGACATGCACATACTTGAGCCGTCCAAACTCGGCAACCTGGGTGACATCGGTCTGCCAAAGCTCCAAGGCCCTAAGGCCTCTGGGGTTTACCCCTGCCGGCAAAGGTGCACCAAGGGCGTGACAGTCGTCACATGACTCAACAATGTTGTGAGCCTCAGTCGCTGTCAACTGAAATTGCTTTTGCAACATATGTGCGTTCTGGTGGAAGAACTCATGTGATGCCTTGGCCTGCGCGAGTACATCTGGCTGAGGTGCTACCCACGCTGGGTTAGCCAACTTGTCAGCCCTCGCGTTACCTTCCGCTACAAACCCTGGCAAATTAGTGTGGCTCCTTGTATGCAGAACATAGTATGGGTGGACCTGGGCCTGGATGGCGCACCACAGGGTCTTCAGTAACTGAAACAAGGCAGGATTACTGACCTCCTTCAAAACTGAATAACCCAGTCGCTGTGTAATGTCGGCCACATAGGCGGAATCCGTGACCAAGTTGAAAGGTTCCTAGGAAAACTTCTCGAATGCCATGACCGCAGCCTTTAGCTCAACCAATTGGGCTAAACCATCCTCATGACCTTCCACAACCTGCCACTCTGCTCCATCCTTCCAGGTAACAATGGCCTTTCCTGTCCTTCCCAAACCGTCCGTGAAGATGGTGGGTCCTTGCACCGGTTCCTGGCTACATTTGGGCCGCAAAGAAATCTGTGTATTTTTCGCCACGTGCAGTAGCTTGTGGCTGGGCAGATGATAAACAATCTGCCCTGTGAAGTTTTCCAGAGCACACTGCATAGTAACACTGTTTGCAAGGCTCCAGTCAAAATTTTCCCGATTAATTGGGATCACGATCTTTGCGGGGTCTGCTCCCATCAATTGCAAACACCGTTGCTGGCATTTGATTATCAATAGAGCAACCAGCTCAGCTAACGGAGTTACCGTCTTCTGCGGCTGGTGGGGCAGGAAGACCCATTCCAAGATGTGCAAGGAATCTGACCATTTGTCATTCCATTGGCCGATGATACTTGTAGGATGTAAATCTGGAGCAGTGATGAACACAGTGTTATCAACGGACGGGTCAATGCGGTACACTTGGCAAGCGGAAACAGCTTGCTGAACCTCCTCCAGGGCTTTATGTGCCTCAGGGGTCAATTCGCGAGGTGACTTTAAATCGGTGTCTCCCTTTAACAAATCATATAAAGGAGACAGTTGTGCATTGGTTAGTCCCAAATATGGACGCAACCACGTGATGATGCCTACCAATTTCTGGGCGTCGTTCAGTGTTTTCACCGAACGCACAAATTGCACCTCCTGGTGATGGATTGTCCGTTCCAGAATCTTGACCCCCAAATACTTCCAAGGAGGCTGTTGTTGAACCTTTTCTGGAGCCACTTGCAGCCCATGAGCGTGCAAAGCATCAATCAACTGAGGCTGTATCCTCAGCAGTTCATCCTGGGTGGGTGCAGCCACCAGAATGTCGTCCATGTAGTGATATACATGGGCATTGGGAAACTGCCTGCGAACTCCAGACAAGGCACGGGCCACAAACCATTGGCATATGGCGGGAGAATTCTGCATCCCTTGGGGCAAAACCGTCCATTGATATCTCTGTGCGGGCTCAGCATTGTTAATTGCTGGCACCGTGAAGGCAAATTTTTGTCTGTCATTGGGATTTAAAGGGATCGTAAAGAAACAATCCTTCAGATCCACGATGAGGATCAGCCAATCCGCTGGAAGCATGGTAGGCGACGGCATGCCCGCCTGCAACGTTCCCATGCTTTCCATCACGGCATTCACTTTCCGGAGGTCTTGTAACAACCTCCATCTCCCAGACTTTTTTCTAATGCAGAAGACAGGAGTGTTCCAGGGACTGGTAGAAGGCTCCAGATGACCCTGGTCCAACTGCTCCTGCACTAGATTTCAAAGGGCAATGAGCTTTTCTTTAGGGAGGGGCCACTGATTCTCCCAGACAGGTTTGTACACCAGCCACCGTAAAGGAGGCGTAGGACAGTCTGCACCCTTCGTCACAGTGGCCCCCATTAAAAATCCGTCCCGATGCGCACCCCCCACGCGGCCAGAACATCCCTCCCCCAGAGGTTAGCCTCAGTCGAAGTAACATGAGGCCGGACCACAGCTGATTGTCCCTCTGAGTTTGTGATTACCACGGGCTGCTGGCTCACGTAGCATTGCTTCGTTCCTCCCAGTCCCGCAACAGGCGTCTGCACTGGACTCAAGGGCCACTCCAGGGGCCAGGCAGCGAGCGAGAGGATCGTGATGTCAGCGCCGGTATCAATCAGTCCGCGGAGGCAAATTTCCGGAGGTGTCGCGCCAGGGATGGACAGGGTACACGGCTTTATGGGACGGTCGTCGGACAGGACAGTGGTCCAGTGCACTTGAGGCATCCCAGTGGACCCAAAGCCGCCGTCTCCTCGCGACCGGTCAACTGCCCTGCGAACAGAGGACCTAAAAGGCACAAGTTGAGCAACCCATGTCCCTTTTGGGATAGTGACAGGGGGTTTTGATGTGGAAACCATGGCACAAATTTGTCCCGTGAAATCCGCATCAATGAGTCCCATGTGCACAATGAGACCCTGAAGGGTGGTACTGGATATCCCCATGAGGAGAGCACTCATACCATCACCCCAGGGGCCAAAGGCATCCAGTTGGACCTTGTGTATGTCGCCGGTCTCTAACACGACCGTGTCTGCGGTGCAGATGTCCACACCTGCTGAGCCGCGGGTGCTGGCTGCAAGTTGACCAAGCAGACCTCCATCGGCTCTGGGGCTTGGAGAGAGACTTGTGTCCGAGCGCGTCCCCCCTTCGCGCTTCGCTTCCCGTTTCCCGAGCCCAGCAAGGCCTGACCGTTAATGTGAACAGTGGCCTTGCACGCATTTGACAGATGATTCGGTCTGCCACAGCGACCACACAAAAACAAGGGAATTGCGGACTTCTTTGCCTTCTTCCCCTGTTTCTTGCTGGCCTGCACAATCCCTTTCTGCTGCTGCCTGCCCCGAGGTACTGCCCAGACTGGCTGAACAGCAGGGGCCAGAGCAGGCTGCATAACAGTGGTCATGGCAGGCTGCATGGCAGTGGCCATAGCAGCCAACCTATGACCTGAAGTGCGCAACTTCGCACAGGCCTGTGCCATCTGGGGGACAGAAGGATCCCCAGGAAGGGCCTCTATGACTGCTTTACAGGCAGCATTGCAGTTGTGCTTTGCGAGGTGCTTGAGTAAATGCCTCCTTGCATCAGGATCTCCCACCTGTTTCTCCACGGCAGCAGTCAGCCTATCCGCAAATCACAGGAAAGGCTCATCAGCCCCCTGGACAACCGTCACGAAGGAGTCCTTCGGAGCAGCCATTTCAATGGTCTGGATCACAGCTGCCATGCCTGTCTCCTGGCACTGCTCAAGCACCAGGGGATCAAAGCCAGCCTGCCCATTAGGGCCAGCATAATCGCCTGTGCCCAGCAGCACATCAGTGCTGATCACACACCTGGGGTCCTGTGGACCCCGCATGGTGTTCCACTGCACGGCCCTTACCGCTAACTCAGTCCATATGGACTCAAAGATCTCGTATTCCACAGGCTGAAAAAGGACACGAGCTATGCTTTGGATATCTTGGATATCATAGGATGTCAACAGGTCAGCAGCCAGTACTCGAAGCATCTGCATGACCTGCTCAGATCCCAGACCATATTTGCCAGCCTGATCACGGAGCTCCATTGTAGCTTTCCATGATAGGGGTTGATAGGTGTTGTGGGTGACACCCCTAAGCACAGGGAAAGCCTGGACGCCCCCTGATGAGGTGGCAGCACCTGTCAAATCCCGTCCTGTGGACCCCACAGGCTCAGGGTCAGGTGCCTGACTGGGGGGCAGCTCGACACCACCTGATATCGCGTCGCCCGCACCCGCAGAGAAGGGGAGCGCCGGAGCCAGGCCGGCTCCAGCCGAGCCCACGCCCACAGAGGAGCCAGCAGCTCCGGCCGCAGCATTGGCACGGGTCCCCGCAGCAGCAGGCGTGCATCTTGGCGCAGATGGGGGGGTCGCCACCACGGGCATCACCTCCCGTGGCGCGGGGGGGGAACGGGGCGCAGAGAGGGGCGCGGCTCGCGGAGCCAGGTCACCGCCCCGCGCCGTGACCAGGGGCAGCGATGCGGGTGGCACGGGCAGCTGCGCAGCCCCGCCCGAGCCCGAGGCCATCCCCGCGCCGAGAACACCAGCACCCGTCGCACCCGGGGGGGGCAGCACGAGGAAGGAGGGGTTTGGAACCGCCCCCAGGAGGATCCCTTTTGTAACTCGGAGACCCATCGCAGGCAACGCCCCTCCCGCTCGGTGTGGGGCGGGCTGCCCACCCATCAGGGCGGGGCCTGACAGGCCGGTCATCACCCCCTCCCCGCCTGTTTCCACTGCCTGGGCATGCCCATCAGGCTGCACGGAGGCAGGGGCGGTTGGCGGAGGTCCTGCTGGGGCCGGCGGCTCCACCGCCGGCCCCGCTTTTCCCGTCCCCAGAGGATGGGTCGTAGAAACACCACAATTCGGGCAGAGCGTTGTCACAGAGTCCTGCCCAAGGAGAGGCAGAGACTGATCATGGGACTCCTCCCCACCCCTGAACGCCGGGAAGGCATGAGGGGAGGGCGGTTCCCCCCCACTCCGCCGCTTCTGTGGCGCGGGGCGGGGCGGGGCTGGCTTCGCCGACCCCACGGAGCCTCCAGCAGGCTGCGGGGCGCCGCCCACGCCCCAGCCGGGAGCCCGAGGGCCGCAATCCAAGACAGAAACGTCTCCCATTGCAGCGCCGCGGGGGGGGAGGGGAGGGCTCTGCCTCCTGCCGCGGCTCAAAATCCCCCCCGCCTCTGAAAGGACTTTGGCGTCCCCTTCACTCTCTCTGTCCTCTGGGACGGGAGAACCTAGTTGGGAGCCGAGCTTCTCAGCTGAACCTTGGGAACTGGAGCATTCAGACCAGTGGAAAAACCCGTCAAACCTCTTCCAGTGCAGCAGAAGCTGTGCGATCTCGACGTCACAGTCAATGGAGAGGGCCTCAAAGAGGTGATCGCCAAGCAGAGACCATGCCTCCCTGGAGAAAGCCTCCTTGGGATCTGAAAAAAAACCTTGGCCTCTCGCCCATAAAAAGAGCTCCTCAAAGCCACCCTGGGAGGCAGAAACCTGTCTCCTCTCCAGCAAACCTCTCCAGATATCGAGGACCAGTGAGTCCTCCATGGAAGCCACAGGGGTTGGCATCATCCCAAACGCTGCAGGCAAAGTGCCAAACGGCCACAGCCACTACACAAGCAGGGAGGAGGGGGGGTTAAGAACCACAGACCTCACCCAAAGTGCCTCACACTCCGATGAGCACCAAACGCCGTTCTCACAAGGGGTCACCAATTGTCACGTTGAGACATGAAATGAGCACGCAGTACACGCTCAGTTGCCCAAGGTAAAAAAGAGAGCTTTATTTACAGTTTTCTAGAATTTATAGATTCTCTAAAGTGAGAGTGGATTGGAGGATAACATCCCTCCTCTGAATCACACTGGCCAGGTGAATAGTCTGTCAATTTTCTCCTCCTCCAAGAAGGAATGCGAAAAACACATAGTGTTTTGGTAAAAAGTGTGGGAATTCTGACTCCAAGAATGTAAACATCAGAAGGCTTCGAAAATCAGGGCGACATCGGTCCCTTTCTGAAAACTCGCATGTGAGTCAAAAATTAGTCATAAAATTAGATGGACAAAGTTCTAGAAGGGTGTGAGCTGATTGACCACAAACACGTCAGCCAGCAGCACTGGGGGAGAGCTTTGCTAAGGCAAAGGCTTCCTCAGAAACACCAGTGGGGCAACTGCTGCACACTGCTGGGACTGGAAAGGAACGTTTGCTAGGAGAAAGATGAGCATTTTAGAGTGTTGTTCTGAAGGACACAGCCCTGACTGCTGGGGATGGTTCCCCCACTGTGCACAGCTACTGTGGTGGGGGTTTGGCTGGGGAGGTTCATCCTTGTGTGATTGCAGTGGCTATTCCAGAATGACTGTCTTGAGGGCAAAGTGTTCTTAGTATCACTCTTGGGAAGCTCTGAACGCAGGCTGGAGCCTTTGCCAGCCCTGGCATCAGCCCACCATCAGGAGGAGATCTGTCACCCACGAGCTGCCCCATCCTCGCCATGTCCGGCTGTGAGCACCAGCGAGGCCGCTGTGCAGTCGGGCCCAGATGAGAAAACCTCAAGTGGGTCTTGCTGTGACAAATCTTTTCCTTACAGAGGGGCTTTCATATGGAAGGGAAGCTGGAACAAACATGCTCGTTCCTGCCAAAGGCGCTGCTCTGCCAGTAACTGGCCTCTGCTTCCTACTGCAAGCAGTTGATGTGTGGAATTGGGGCTTCCTGCTGCCTGCTGACCCCTGGGCTTCTCCTTGGCCTTACCCTGGGAGCTGTTCTTCTGTTCCTGACACTGCTGTTGGTAGCCACCACTCTGGCTCTGGTGTGTTCGCTGTCATAACTTCCTGTGAGCTGGAATAGCTGTGCCAGGGGCGTGAGCTCCTGTGCCTGTAAATCCCTCAGAAGGCCGGGAAGTGCTTGGTTAATTAACTGAATTGAAGAAGAGTTGTTTGAACCATGTCTGGGAAGCATTCCACCTGACTTACAGCAAAGGTCTTGGATTTGGGACTTTTAGCCACAGAGCAGCCCAGATTCCTTCGTGCATCCTTGGATCCTTCCTGATCCATGGCTCTCCTCTGTGTCCTGCAGGGCTTTGCTTGCCTTGGCTCCTCAGAAATGCTGTTTTTTTACATAAAGGGCCCTGTTTTGGTCTATGCTTGGGCGCAGGGTGGCCTTGGCAATGGGAAGGGACACAGGCAGACCTGACTGTGCTGGATTCTCTGGTGGGAGGCAGAGGGATGGGACCATGTAAGCTGACTCTGCCATTCCCATGATTGGTCTTCCATTGGGATTCAGCATCTTGACTGTCAGACCAGCACAAGAGTCTCTAATATTGCTTGAGGCCAGCTTTTGCATCCAGTTTTATAATATTCCCTGACATTCCCCACATTCCTGGCAAGGAGACTTCTGTATTTTTTTGAAATGTTCCTTCGTCTCTTTGGAAAACTGTGACATCCCTTAAGACTTCTTCAAAATGCCATTGTCCTGCTGTCCTGGCATCTTCTGTTAGCTCCATAAAGAATGGGAAGCCTTGAGTTTCAACTCCAGCCCAAACATCTTCCAGTTGGGAGAAAGGGAAACAAAGAAAGAGGTAGACCATGTGCTCCTGTTTGACTCAGTTGATGCCTCAGGGTTTGGGGTTTCAGTATCTTGTTCTCACAGGGTGATAGGGGCAGGGTAGTTTGGGTTTCTCCACGGGATTCACTTCTTCAAGGACACGCTCTCTGAGCTCCGAGCCCCAAAGATAAACAACGTAAGAGGATGAGACACCGTCGTTTGGAACTGTTGGTTGGACGACGAATGGGGCATATGCAAATGGACTAAAACCTAGAAAAAGGGGGGGATTTTGTAACCCGCCCTCCTTTTGCTTGCATACAGGGAGTGACCCAGGCAGCCGCTGCTGTGGCTGCCGGGGCGGGCCTTGAAGGCCTAAAATAAAGTTCACTTCAGCTTTACTCCGACTGGCCTCTGCCTCTGCCTCAGTTTCAGGCATCACAGTGACCTCCTGAAACCTGATGTTCCCGCTGTGTTTCCACTCCTGTCTGCAGGTTTCACTGCCCCCCATGTTTTTGGGATGATATTGGGCCTGTTACCTGAGCCTCCATCATTGTCACAGCCTGTCAGGACAGCAAGGTTTGATGGGCTGGGGTGCCCCCTGGGGCCTGGGTCTGCAGGGTCTGACCTGCCAGATGTGAGCTGAGGGTGGGCAGGATGTTTTCCAATGCCATTTCCCTGGACAGGGATGAGAGACCTATGGTGTTTCTCACTGGGAATCAGAAGCAAGGTGAGATAATGCTCAGCTCCTATGATCTCACAGCTCATTCTGGGAATGATTTTTGCCAAAGCACCAGTTTGGGAAGCGCAGGCACAGGGCATGTGGTTTTCATTGCGGAGACTAATCTTGTGTCAGCCACAGCTTCTTGCTTGGACCGTGCTGACCCCTCTGCTTTGGGTTGAGAGGTGAGCTAACTCCTGCTGCATGGGGAAGAAGCATTCCCTGGGCAGGTGGAGCACACTGGGCTCAGCTCAGACCAGAAATTTGTAGGGAATTGGGTGATTTAGTCTGGATATCTCAGATTGCAAGCACTGCTGTTCTTGTCCCTGAACCATCTTTTTGAGCTTTTAGTCCTCTTTGGTATCTTGAGGGACTGGGAAATTTATGACAGCCTAGCCTTGGCTGGCAGCTCCTGCTGTTTGCTAACAGCTGGATGAGAGGAGCCTCAGCTGAGGCTCACGGCCAGTGGTTTGAGTAGTTGATATCTGATGATGAGAGGGGGTTTTGGGGTGCCCATCCCTCTCCTCCGTCCCGGTGTACTGCCAGACAGTGTCAGACTCCCCACCGGTCCCGCTCCCAGCGCCTGGAGCCGGCACGATGCCGCCCTGCGAGACGCTTTGCTCTCAACCCTTAATTTCTCCGGTTGGAATGGAAAGCTGAGGCTCACCTGGCGGGACGGGGGTCCCGAGCCTGGCAGGATAGCCCCGGCTGCCCGCGCTGCGGCGGGGCTGGGAGCGGTACCGGATGGAGCCCTCCCCGCCGCTCCCACCCCCGCCGTGGCGCTCAGCCCTGCGCGGCTGGGATGTCCTGTTTGCCGGGGCGGCGGGGACACATCGGCTCGGCTCGGCACGGCACAGCCGTGCGGGGGAAAACTGCAGCTATGCCATGGAGTGCCTGTGGGAAGGTCTCTTGCCGCCGGTGAACAGTGCTGGGTGGCCGAGGAGGGCGTGAAGGAGCCTGGGGGTCATGCTGATACTTTTTTCTGCATTTAATTCACGAGTTCCAATGAACAAAACCGGGATTAACAGCTCCTGCCATGGTGAGTCTGCTCGTGTTTGGATTGGGAGGCTCCAGCCAGCAAACGCTCTTGGGGGAGGTGGGAAAGGCTGTAAAATGACCTTTTTTCTTGTTAGAGATTTCTTGGAAGCAGCGTTTCCTGTGCAGCAGGGCGGTTTGCTCTGACTTTTACACAGCAGAGCGAGGGCAGTGTTCAGAGGTGTCGCTTGTGTTAAGTTGTTGGATTTTTTTATCTTTTCTCGAAAACCAGAATTTCCTTCACCTTTTTTTTTTCCGTGAAGTGTTCTGCAGCTACCGCCCTCCGTGAGCGTGTGCCCGGAGCAGGGCTGCAGCGGGGTCTGCAGGGAGCCCTCTGTCCTGCTGGGACACGGCGCTGGCACCGGGGATGCGGCTGAGCGGGGCAGGGATGAGAGGGGCGATGGCGCTGACAGAGCACGGCCTGGCCTCAGTCACACCGCGTGAGGCTGTTCCTTCCCCACTCTGCTCCCCACTGAGGGTGCAGCAGGCAGAAGAGACCTGCAGCCCTGGCAATATTTTGGTTTATTTCTGCCAGAGCCAGCCAAGCCGGTGGGAGCGCGGGGAGCGCCGCGTGCCAGCTACTCCTGATCTCCAATTGTTTCCTGAGCCTGAGCCAAAACCCTTTTGTGTGAGCCCGACCCCTCAGCCCTGCCAGGCCAGCAGCTGGCATGGCCAGGGGTGCGATGGTGCTGGTGCCAGCCGTGCTCTGGGATGTGGCATCACCTGCTGACACCAATTCACTGATTTAAAATCAATTTTCAGAAGGAGGAGAGGAGGAATGAGAAAAGAGCAGGGTTTGGAGCTGTGGAGAGGAGGTGGAAATGCCCCCAGAGCATGATGCCCAAGCATCAGTGACCGATGCCCAAGCAGTGCCGATGGGTGTGGGGTGCAGCAGAAGGGGGTCCTGATGAAAAGGATCTGTGAGCTGGTCACAGTCCTTCCCCTGTGCACACAGACCTGTGTCCCCCTAAGAAATGTCAGTTGGCTGCATTTTGAAACTTGGAGTTTGGGTTATGCCTCGACGTGAGACACTAATTTTGAAGACTTTAGAAAAGCTATGTATATTGCTGACTTAGCTGAAAAGATAAGCTTTGCTGAAATCAGTTAAAACTTAGAGGATGGTTAAAGAGAGACCGGATTTTAGATCAGCTATCCCGGATTTTATAACTCATTGCTTGTCAACTCTGTGTTTGTGTAAAGCTTCCTTGCAGAAGCTAATCAATACCCCAGGAATACAAAACAATTGCAAACCTCCTGTTTTCAGAAACAACCTATTGAAATAGGCCTGGAAAACAGGAAACAGGGAGTCCTACCAAGGATCCATGAATCATGACACAGCAAAAGGTTGAAAGGTTAGAACGAGGAAGACTAATTTTACTTCCTCATTTCTAGTGACCCCTCCCCAGAATAGACCCCGACTCATTTCAGGGAACAAACTACAGCATGCTTAATAGCCTTTTTGTTAATTAGCATACGAAGCGGAGAAGAGGAGGTGACAAGGGTATGAATATGCATTTGTATTTTGTGTATTCAACACTATTGTGGATAAAAGGCTTTGTAATCACCTGTGATCTTTGTAGCGCTCATTAGGGAAATATCCCAGCGCTGCCCGGCGTCGTAATAAACATACACTTTCTAACTTAAGCTGTTAGAGAGTCTTTTGTCCGTCACAGTTGGGTATCGATATTAGATCGATATTCATATTTTAGTAAATCATTTGGCGACTGCGGCAGGATGCTGCTCTCTCTGGCTGAGGGGCCATCGGGGTCTGGGACCCCTCTGGGCGCCCACCCAGAATTTTCTGGGAAGAGGGCTCCTGCGGCCCCGCTGACACCCCGGGGAGAGACCAGATCTGCCAAAGCTACGGACAAAAAGGTATGTTTAATAAATATTGGAAAAGGTACCTTTGAGTACAGGCAGCTTATAAGTCATAAAGAGACGTCTTATGCAAAGCAGAGGCCTGATTGGGTTTGGTAAGCTCCGCGGAGGTTGGTATTGGTGGTTATTTGTTGTTATTGATGGTTACTTGTGTTTTAAGTAAGAGCTGGTAACTCTACAGCTGTAACCAGGTGTCTCGAGGTGAGACAGAGGCGGCAGAAAGCCGCAGGTCTGGTACTGTTGTTGTTTAGGAGCAGTTGTGGCTCCAGGTTTGTGTCCCGAAGTGGGACAGAAGCGGCAGAGAGCCGCAGGTCTGGTATTTTCGTTGTTCAGGAGCAATTGTGGCTCCAAGTTTGTGTCCCAAGGTGGGACAGACGCGGCAGAAAGCCGCAGGTCTGGTATTTTCATTGTACGGGAGCAATTGTGGCTCCAGCTTTAGTTGCGATTTAAAAGCGGCTTGTGGTTTGTGAATTCTGGGTCGCGAGCGGTCCCAGACCAGGTCGCAGGGGACCGTAATTGGGGTCCCGGCGCGTCGGCTGCAATTGTACGTTCAGGCAGTAAAATTATTGGCGTGCCATATGTGTCGTGGTTTGCAAGGGTTTGTGTTGCAAGAATTTGAAATTTGCGTGCTTTTGGAGCGTGTCATTAGTGTGTGGTAAGTGTTTTGGGTTTGTGCCTGTTTAAGCTGTGAAAGAATTTTAAAACCCCCGCCTGATCAGCGGAGGGATATCTGTGTTAGCATTTGAGAAAGTGGACGTGTTTAAAGTGTGTGCTAGGAGAAGTGCGGTGTGTGAGTTTTGTTTGTGTGGCTGGCAGCAGAATTTTAACCAGTGTATTGTTAAGTAAAAACAGTTGTGAGTGAATAAGCTGTTTATTTTGCGTGTAAAAGGACGGGTGGTGTGGAGTTACGCCCGGTATCGCCTTGGTAACCGGCGGAAGGATTCAAGTTTTGTAGTTCCTGACTGTTTTTTCCAGCCCCGTTCCGACCCCCTAAAGGTTTAACTGGGGGGGGGGGGGGGGGGGGGGGCTTGTCTCCACTGTGAAAGAACATACTTAATTTTTGTGAGGTTTTGAGATTGCCGGTGTGTGTGTGGAGTAGTATTTTAATTAAGATCCCTGTCCCAGGGTAGTGCGGGACGGTGAGGGGCCGGGGTGGCCCCGCTTCCCTCTTGCTGAGGGGTTTGTGCTGTGTCCCGTTTGAGTTCTCTGATATTTGGAATTGCTAATATCTGGCCGAAGCCTGGTTAGTATTTTGCAAAAGTCCCCATGCGTACCCAGATTACAGCTCGACAGGAATTGTGTTAGGTTTTAACTGTATGCTTGCTGCGGTGCGTGAAACTGCTTGCAATTTTTTTGAGTGCAGTTTAGCTGCAATATAGCCAATGTAGAGTATAACAGAAGACTTTGATAACAATTTGTGATCAGCAATTTAAGCAAGGAAGAGGGGACAAGTGTGTGTGTTGTCAATTTGTTTGATTGTGTTGTGTTGTTTCCTTTCAAGATTAAAATAAAACGGAGTTTTCCCCTCCTGTGGTGTGTGTGCATGTAAAGCCTGCTTCTCTCTTCAGTAAAAGTTTATGCCCAGAACAGGAGGTATAGGGAGCGGGAGCCTAGTTCAGAGGAGTCTCCCTGCCCTAGAGAGGGTTGTAACTGCAACCCGGGGCTTGTGTTTCGTTGTGTGGTTTGTTAAGAGCTGTGGGTTCGAAAGGTGTTTAGGTAAAAGTATCTATAACATCAAGGACCCGAAAAACAAACCAGAGAGGTCATACAAGTACTTCTAAGATAAGCAATGACGTCTGATGAAGAGATAAAACTGATTAATGTTCCCTTTTCCTCGATTAATTTAGAGATTTGGGAAAAGAGTGCTAAGGGCTATCGAAGTGATCCAATAAGAGTTGCTAAGAAAATGAAGTTTATGATTAAGCAGCATTTACCTGATTGGGCAGACCTCCAACTGCTGCTTGATGCCTTAACAGAAACTGAGAAGCAATTAGTTTTGAGAGTAGCAAAGGATCTAGCCTAGGATGATTGTAGAACACACAGGAAGATGTTAAAGAGGTATTTCCCCTTCAAGACCCAGGCTGAGATCCTAATAATGATGAGGGGTTGGGACGGTTAAAGAAATACCAGGAACTGATAGTAAAAGGGCTGGAAAAAGCAGTCCCCAAAACCATAAACTGGTCAGCCTTATATGCTATCAAACAGGGCCCCTCTCAAACACCTTCTGAATTCCTAGATCACCTGTGAGATGCAATATGCCGACACCCCCCTGGATCCTGGATGAAGAGATGCAGCAATTAATAAATTTATTTTCAGGACAGTCTACAGGAGACATCAGGTGGAAACTCCAGAAGATCCGGGGTCCAAACAGCCGGAATTCAGAAACTTTACTGGATGAAGCCTGGAGAATTTTTAGTAACCGGGGAGAAGGATATAAATAAGAGATGATCTATGTGCATTTTGCAAGAAATTTAGTCACTGGAAAAACCAGTGTCCAGAATTAAGAAGGGGTGATGAACATGGAAAAGGTGATCTGAAAGGAAAAAGTGGTTGCTCATGTAAAGGAGGACTAAAGGGGACCAGAGGGGCCTACCCGAGGGGACCCTCTAGTTACAGTCAAACTGGGGAAAGTAAAATTTTTGATAGATGCAGGGGCAACATTTTCAGTGTTGAATAAGGCCCTAATACCTGTAACCAATGACTATGTTATGGTAAAAGGGGTGACTGGCCAATCTGAAAGAGCTTATTTTTGTAAACCATGGAAGTATAAATTGGGAAAACAGTAGAGAATTCACTGACTTTTATACATGCCTAAAGCTCCATCTGCACTTTTGGGCAGAGATCTGCTAGAGCAGCTGGAGACAAAAATAATATTTAAGAATGGGGAAATTATTTTGGAGGTAAAAGATCTACAATATGTAGAACTGTTAGGTTTAATGTTGATAACCAAAGAAATTGAAGTTGCAAATGAAGAGGAAGATTTCAGGAAAATACTAGATCAAATATTTCCTAGGGTGTGGGCTTCTGATATACCAGGAAGGGCAAAGAATGCACTACCAATACAGATCAGACAGCCAGTAAGGATTAAACTATACCCCCTAAGAAGATTTAAGGGCTGTTAACAAAGTAACTGAGGACTTGTACCCCTTAGTTGCCAATCCTTATACCCTGTTAACCTGTGTAACACATGAATTAACCTGTTTTACCATTTTAGATTTAAAGATGCTTTCTTTTGCCTGCCTCTCCATGAAGCCAGCTGGAAAATTTTTCAATCTGGATGTAAAACTCAGCTCACATGGTGCATATTACCCTAGAAGTATGAGAACTCGCCCACTACCTTTGGGGAGCAGCTTGCAAAGGATCTGTAGTCTTGGGAACCTCCTCCAGGAGAAGGACAGCTCCTCCAGTATGTAGATGACTTCTTAATAGCCACCCAGACCCAGGAACAATGCGTGGATTGGATGGTAAGCCTCCTAAACTTTCTGGTCCTGCAAGGGTACCGAGTATCCCAAAAGAAGGCTCAGATGGTAAAGCAGTCAGTCATTTACCTGGGCTATGAAGTGAGTGCTGGACAAAGAACCTTAGGGCAAGATGGAAAGGAGGCAATATGCCAGACCCCAAAGCCTCAGACAGTGAAAGAGCTGAGAACCTTTTTAGGCATGACAGGGTGGTGCAGGCTGTGGATTTATAATTATAGATTGCTAGTTAAACCTCTGTATGCCTTGATCATGGAAGGAAGCAGAGATCTTCAATGGACAAAAGAAGCAACTCGAGTCTTCGACCAGCTAAAGAAGACCCTCATGTCAGCACCAGCTTTGGGACTTCCTGACGTGAGTAAGCCATTCTTTTTGTTTCCTCATGAGAAGCAAGGAATCGCTTTAGGAACACTAGCACAAAATCTGGGCCCGTACCGAAGGGTAGTTACCTACCTCTCCAAACAGCTGGACACAGCAGCTAGGGCGTGGCTGGGGTGTCTCAGAGCCATTGCAGCAGTAGCAGTGAACATCCAAGAGGCACACAAGTTCACCCTGGGCCAGAAGATGACTGTGCTAGTGTCCCACACAGTGTCTACAGTCCTAGAAGCAAAAGGGGGGCATTGGCTCTCCCCACAGAGATTCCTGAAGCACCAAGCTATACTGGTAGAACAAGATGATGTTGAGACTGTGGTAACTAACATTGTGAACCCAGCTTCCTTCCTCAGTGAAAGTATGGGAGAACCAGTGATCCATGACTGCCTGGAGACCATCGAAGCCACCTACTCCAGCCGCCCGGATCTGAAGGATACCCCATTGGAGGATGCTGAGACCTGGTTCACTGATGGGATGTCATCAGTAGAAAGAGGCATGCTGGGTATGCAGTTACCACAAGCAGAGAGGTAATAGAGTCTGGACCATTACCAACAAATACCTCTGCGCAGAAGGCTGAGATAATTGCCTTAATTCAAGCCCTAGAGCTGGTAGGAGGAAAAGAAATTAACATCTATACGGACCCAAGGTATGCATTTGGGGTAGTTCGTGCACATGGAGCCATTTGGAAAGAGAGAGGACTGTTGAACTCACAGAAGAAGAATATTAGCCGTCATGCACATTAAAATGCACCAAAAAGTGAGCTCTAAATTAATATGCTGGAGGAAAGGGGGGCAAAAGAAGCAGCAAAAGGTAAGATACCTGATGAGACAATTGAGGCAGCATTGATTCCAGATGGAAAAATTTCTATTGAAGGTAAGCCAATATACAATAAAAAGAATAAGAAACTTATTAAAGTAGAAAAGGCAAGTTATAACCAGGAGGGATGGGCTGGAACAGAAGAAAGGAAACTTGTAGTACCCCCCTATTTGTTGTGGTCATTAGTACAGAGGGAACATAAGAAAACACACTGGGGAATAGATGCCCTGTATAACCATTTGAAAGAAAGAATATGGCCAGGAAATTACAGGGAACAGTGATACAAGTAACTCATCGGTGTAGCCTTTGCCTCCAAACTAACCCTAAAAATACCCCAAAGCCTAAAGTGGGACAAATTGGGAAAGGCTGTGGACCTGGGCAACAATGGCAAATTGATTTTACAGAACTGCCCAGAAAGGGAGGGTACTGTTACCTATTGGTGTTAACTGATACCTTTTCAGGATGGCCAGAAGCCTTTCGTGCCAGGACAGCTAAGGCCCGAGAAGTGACTAAAGCACTGTTGCAAGAAATAATACCACAATTTGGAGTTCCAGCCACCATATCCTTAGATAGGGGGTCACACTTTATTTCAAAAATTGTGCAGCAAATAAAAAAAAAAATGAACCAAAAAAACCCAAGGAAGCCCTTTTGAAATATTGTATGGAAGGCCGTATGCAGTTCAAGAGGGAACAACACCCATTCAAGTGGGGGAAGAAACCATTCATAGATATATGGTGGCCTTAAATAAACAACTTAGAGAAATTGAGAAATATGTGGCTGGAGCTCAAAACAGAGAACTAGATGGACCAGTACATGATGTACAAGCTGGGGATTATGTGCACGTTAAGTCTTTTGCAGAAAAGACCTTGGAACCGCAGTGGGAAGGACCATTCCAGGTGCTCCTCACTACCTTCACTGCAATCAAGATCAAAGAACAGAAGGCCTGGATTCACCATCCCCGAGTGAAGAAAGCCCCAGATGGAATTTGGAAGGTCACACCAGGCAATAACAAACTGAAGCTGAAGCTCACTCGGAACCACGAATAAATGGACTAATAGTTATTATGGACATTATGTGGAAGGCTGTAACTACTGTAGTAATTACCTTAGTCATAACAAGAGTTAACGCAATACCATGTAGGTGCCAAGGAAGAGCTTATGACCCTTGCTCTCGTAAGGCTTTAAACAAGATGCTAAAAGTCACGAATGCAAGCTTGTGGGAAGGAAGAAATGTTTGGGGATGTAAGTATGCATTCGTACAGGATGGGTTCCACGAGGCTTACCACCCACCCATGAAACTCATCCGGATCAGTCCTGGATGCTGTGATACACAATGCCTCAGTGGACCTAATACATCCAATAGTCCCCTTAAGATTAAACCATGAGGTAACTGTATTATACCCTTCTGAACACAAGATGTAGGCACAGAAATTGAAGGAAAATAGCAAACTATTAATCTAGAGTCCTGAACTGTGACAGGACAAGGTTGTGTCTAAGGACAGCATGCCCCATCATAAGGATAGACAACCAAATTATAGATGAGACTTAATTCAATTTGTGTACAGAGACCATCAAAGAAATTTTTAAAAGGCTTGAGGAACATTTGTCTCATCATCAGTAGGATGTGCTTTTGGGTGGTCTCCGACAGCAACTAAATGCCTTAGTCCACCCTATAATTGTGTTGCTTATTTTAGTTGGCATAAGTCTGGTGTTATCTGTTATGATACTTGTTTGGAATTGGAGGATGCTACGACGAGTAGCAGCCTTAACATCACTATCAAAGCCGTATGGCTTGGTCTTGAGAGATACTAGCTGTACGGCTTGGATAGATGAAGAAGATTCTGCATATTAAGTAAAAGAATTTACTCATTTCAAAGAAGAAGTGGGGAAAATGAGACGCTAATTTTGAAGACTTTAGAAAAACTATGTATATTGCTGACTTAGCTGAAAAGATAAGCTTTGCTGAAATCAGTTAAAACTTAGAGGATGGTTAAAGAGAGACCAGATTTTAGATCAGCTATCCCAGATTTTATAACTCATTGCTTGTCAACTCTGTGTTTGTGTAAAGCTTCCTTGCAGAAGCTAATCAATACCCCAGGAATACAAAACAATTGCAAACCTCCTGTTTTCAGAAACAACCTATTGAAATAGGCCTGGAAATCAGGAAACAGGGAGTCCTACCAAGGATCCATGAATCATGACACAGCAAAAGGTTGAAAGGTTAGAACGAGGAAGACTAATTTTACTTCCTCATTTCTAGTGACCCCTCCCCAGAATAGACCCCCGACTCATTTCAGGGAACAAACTACGCATGCTTAATAGCCTTTTTGTTAATTAGCATACGAAGCGGAGAAGAGGAGGTGACAAGGGTATGAATATGCATTTGTATTTTGTGTATTCAACACTATTGTGGATAAAAGGCTTTGTAATCACCTGTGGTCTTTGTAGCGCTCATTAGGGAAATATCCCAGCGCTGCCCAGCGCCGTAATAAACATACACTTTCTAACTTTAACAGTTAGAGAGTCTTTTGTCCGTCACAGTTGGGTATCGATATTAGATCGATATTCATATTTTAGTAACTCAGATGTGTGGCTGTGCCTGGAGGGGTCCCTGCATGGACAGGGGTTCTGTGCCTGCACCCCCACGGGCTGAGCAGGGCCTTGTGCTCAGCTGCACATCCAGGACTCCTTGGGGTTAAACTCCTGAATTTTGTGGATCTTTCTGATGTGGGATGGGATTTCAGGAGTTTAGCGAGGAGCCCATGCAGGCACCTGGACTTCCCCTGGGCTGCAGGGGCCAGTCGATAAACCAAAACTGAGGCTGGTGGGGAAGGAGGCAGGATCTTGTGCTGAGCTGGGAAATACTTGATTTGGGGTTATTTTTGTATTGCAGCCTTTAAGAAGGGAAGAAGGGAGTCCTCCGTGCCTCTGCTGGGAATTCAATGCCTGTTCCATCCTACAAGGGCTTGTGCCCATGCCAGGGCTGTGACAGTGGCCACCGGCTGGGTGTGACAGCCATGATTGGGGCTCCCTGTCCCTGGGGGCGTGTAGGGCTCCCACCAAAGCTGCTGGACCCTGAGCATTTTCAGCCAGGAATGGGGTGGGTTTGTGATTCTGTACAACATGGAAAAAGCTGCAGCAAGACCACAAAGGAATTCTGCTCCATGAGTTTCTCTGGTAACACACGTGTTTATGCTAAATAAATGCATAAAAGTAGGAGGGAATTCCCTTGTGTGTTAAGGAAGTAACTGTTCTTTAGTTCCTGGATTTAGCAGTAGGATCTGGGGTTCGTTCCTTGGCATGGGAAGCAGGAAAGCAGCTGCAGCAGTTCACATTCATGGGAGATGCAAATGCTCCAATGGGTGATTGGAGCTGAGAGCTCCCTGCAGAGCCAGAGCTACTGCTGGTTCTCTTTTTTTTAGCAGAACTGTTGGTGTTTTCCTTTGACTTGGCCTTCCTTGGCCTTTGGTGATGGCTGGTGTTTGGTCTTGTGCAGTACTCTGGACGTTGACCTCAGTTCATGCTGGGTTTAACGCTCTTCCAGGTGGTGAAAACCAGACTTGTGCTGTTGTCTGTGTAAAGAAACATGAGATGTGATGGCTCCTCATCGGGAGGTGCAGCCTGGCTGATACCTGTGGTGGGTGATGGATGCCATGCCCGGCGCTGCCGAAGCTCCGGCACCGCTGGCTGCCCTCGGAGCGACGGCACCCACTTGTCCAAACAAAGTGCATGTGAGATCCATGGCATGGTCAACAGAAAAATGGTGCAATTTTAGAAAGGGTGGACTACAGGATGGGCAAGATGGCTTAATTTTCTTCAGCATCTGAGTAGCTGTTTTCATCTTGCTCCTTGTGGATGCCTCATGCCTCAAAGTGTTCTAGGCCAGGTTGGATGGGGCTTGGAGCAACCTGGGGTAGTAGAAGGTGTCCCTGCCTGTGGCAGATGGCCAGAATGAGATGATCTCTAAGGTCCCTTCCAACCCAAACTGTTCTGGGATTCTCTTCTGGATTTTTCTTTCTGGCTTCAGAAAACACCAAAGAGAAGGAAGAAACTTCACCCCAAGCTTAGATTTGACAGAGGTGGCTTGTGGCTGTACTGGCACTGTTAGACCTTCTTGGCATGATGCACAGGGTGGGCTGGAGCCAGAGACTCTCTGCTCTGAGCTTGCTTTGCCATTGCCTTTTCAGAGATGGAACCCCAGGTTCCCTCCATGCTGAGCTTCCCCTCAGACATGGGGGGCTGCTGCTGTGTCCTGCCCTCTCTGTTGTTCCTCTGGGGTCAGAGTAGCTGCAGAAATGCCGGTGGGGGAGGCAAGGACGGATCAGGGTCCTCAGCTTCCTGGCCCTTTGTTTCTGTTCCTCTCTTTTTCCATCCCTTGTTCCCCCCAGACATCTGCTCTGCAGCTGCAGCCCGAGCAGCGGGACGTGTAACCTCCGAGCTGCCGCAGAGCTCCTGCTCCCAAGTGCTCTGGAGCTGCTGGGAGGTGTCCTGTAGGCCAAAGGGGCTACAGGACTCTGAGGAGCTGCTGCAGGAGCAGGAATCTGTAATGTGCTGTAAGACACTCCCGTAGCCATCAGAGCAGTGCCAGGGGACACTGACTTGGTCTCTGCCACCCCACCGTGTCCTGCTGCCAATGTCCATCAGATGGCATGTCCCAGAGCCCTCCAGTCCTTCCCTCCTGGTGCATCCCATGCCCCTGAGCATGGCTGTCCCTTGTTCAACCGTGCCCTGTGGGGTCTGTGAAGATGTTTTGGTGTGAAGAAGGGACTTGGGTTTGTGGTGGCCTTGGCAGTGCTGGATTCGATGATCTGAAACAGCTTTCCCAGCTTAAACCATTCCCTGATTCCATGATCCTATGCATCATTTTTTTGTGCCTAATATGCCTCAGTGCTTCCTTCTCATCTTTATTAGACAGCACTGGCTGCAAACCTGAATTTAGGTTGTTCTGAGTGATGTTTGTGGAAGCAGAGGTATTCTCTGTGCAGGCTGGGCCCAGCTCCTCTCCCAGGTGCCAGCCTGCGAGGGCAGGAGCTGCTTTTGGATGGACAGGTGCTGCAGCATCACCTCGGCTTCCTGGTGTTCGCATTCCTGCGTTGTGCAGCACAAAGCTCTGCACACTGTGGGTGCAAAGGGCTGGTTGAGCTTTTAGAACAGAATATACCAGACCTGAAGCTGCTGTTGGGCTCATTTGAAGGGAGGAAATGAGAGCTACCACATTCAGCTGATAAGGGTGGTCACACAGAGCCCTGGAGTGGGGCAGAGATAAGGTGGGGGAGTGCTCTGGGGGGGTTCTGATAGTGCTCCTGGGGGTCTCCATGCCCAGCCTGCATGGATTATGATCCAGATCTGATCCAGACACCCAACAGTTACAGTCTCCCTTCCCTGTGATGGCCAGAGGGGTTCCTGTCTGGGTTGTACCAGCCAGTGCTTGCAGACACCATCCAGCAATTCCTGTGCAACCTCTAGGATCGTTTTTACCCCTGGATGTCCCTCGTGCTCGTGTTCCCAGCAGCTGTCTGGGACAGGAGCGGGGTGCCAGAGGGCTCTGCTGCCATCCCTTCTGCCAGGTGCCATCCCCAGGGAGTGATGCCCTTGGAGCAGACATTTCAGGGCTGGAGGTGAAGAAGGCATTTGAGCAATTCCTGGTTGGTGACATAGCAAGGAGCAGTTCCCAAAGCTTATGAGACCTATTTACTGTGTGAAGGTTAATTATGGAAAAGCTCTGTGTCTGGGAGAAGATCCAAGAGCATTCCTCATTCCTGTCCATGTGCCCTGTCCATGTCTGTGCTGGCAGCTCCAAAAGCTCTTCTCTTTGCTGAGTGGAGCTGGGAGCTGGAAGCGGGAGGTACCTGTGGCTGGCAGATGCCCGTGGCAGAGCCCAACTTGGTGGGCAGTGAGTCCCAGCTGTGCCCAGTGCTGGGAGGGCACCGTGGGAGCTTCCTCCAAAGCCCACTGGGAGGGTCTGGTATTGGCCCTTGGCTGCGGTGGGAGTGGTGCCCTGTTCAGGAAGTGTGCTGGTTTGAAAGCAAAACCAGTGAGAGACTCCAAGTCAGAAATACAATTTAATTAGAGGAAAAGAAGTAAAATAAAGTAAAATAAGATAAATACAATAGTACAAGAAAACACTGACAGAGTCAGAATACCACCTGACACCTTGTTAGTTAGGGTGGTAGTAGCAGTCCAGATGAAATGGTCTTGTTGAAGCAGTGATCCTGTAGAAAGGTCTGGTAGCTCTTGTCCTCTGCAAATCCAGTGGAGTGAGTGTTCCCTGTGCTGTCCCAGATTATATCCAGGTGGGAATGCTTGGCTCCTCCCCCTGGGCGGAGCATCTCACAATGGGCTGATATCATTCTATGAGTCATGCAGTGGGTCCCTGATGATACATAGATGTGAGAATTTTAGATAATCCTTTAGGCCTCTAGGTATTAGGATATATTTCAAATATTGCTTTGGAATATACTAAATCCATTTTAGAAGCATTTGGTGGGTACTGAACGCTGTGTCTGTTAACCTTTTGCATGATTACAAGCATCTAGGACTTCTTGGTGATAGTAATGGGAAAATTGCAAGCATCCCGAGACAACAAGGCCAAGAATGCAGATAAAGATGGAGGACACAGACCCTTAGCTAGCATAAACTGAATATTTCCTTGAAACAATGCCAAAGAGAGCCAGAAGCCGCGCAGGAGAGATAAAGTTGAAGAGTTCACTGAAGAAGACTCCGTTCCTTCATCCCCCGAAGACCCCCAGAAGACCACCACAACAAACTGAGCATGCCCAGAGGGGCATGGAGTTAATTACCATACGAGGCGAGGACAGGCGGGGCCAGGGAATGAATATGTATGAGGCGGATTATGCATATGTAAGACCCTGGGGAATAATAGAGGGAAACACCGTCGGGTGGGTATGCGTGTCTTTGGCGAAGTTATTCCCCACGCATCTCGGTGCCGATTAAATACATACCGCTCTAACAACTATCACTAGTTGTGGAGTTTTATTTCCACCCACGTTTCAGTTTGGCGACCGCGGCAGGACAATATCCCTCTGTCCAGCCGCCCGGGGCGGGCGGGTGGGATTCCCTCAGGCGCCCCCGGGAATTTTCCCGGAGGGGGGGTCCTACTCGTGCGCTCATCTGAGGCGGAAGGACAGAAGGACCTGCTGGAGTCACGGCGGACGAAGGTATGTATTAAACTTGAAGCGTACGCTGGGATATAGGGCTCTGGTAAGACGCGTGAGAGACGTCCACGCGCACAGTGTTATGCCCTGGGGTGCTAGCAAAGGGAAAACGGGTACCGGCAAGGGGCCGGAACAGGAGTCCCGGGTCGGAAGGCGACCCTGGGTTTAGGGCGCTCCTGCGTTGACATCATGGTTGTATGATCTTAAAGGTCTGAACTTTGCGATAGTTGTACTTTAAAGCGCGTGAGAAGGGACCGGGAACGGCGTGAGCAAAGCACGCTGGGAAGTGTAGTACTGCGAGGGAAGGAGGGGAACCGGGACCCTCCCTCCCGAACCGTCCTAAGAGAGTTTTAATTCGGGGACGGGGGTGGTGTTCAAACGCATTTGATGTATTTGTCTTAGCTATGTGTGTAGGTATTGTGTACCGTATGTCAGAGACGGCTTTTGTTTGAGACTCAGAGCTGGTGTTGTGTTTGTGTATTTAGCAATGTGTGTCCGGACTGTTGTTACAGGGATAATTGTGTATTGAGGGATTCTTAGGATTCCTCCCAGCTGTCCTAGGTTGGCTGAAAAAAGCGCTGAAGGGAATTGAAAGCAATACCTTGCTTTCGGGGGGGGCTGAGTGTGAACGGGAAGCGGTAGAGGGCTGGCTTTTAGTGCCAACGCGACTGAAGTGTCGTGCGGGGCCGACAACGCGGGAAGGGTGCGGGGCACCCTGCGCCTTTCGCTAGCGCTTGCCGCTCATCTGCCCCCCCTCTCCGCGGCGCTGCTGCTGCGGCTGAAGCAGCAGCGCTCACCGCCCGCCTGCCCCAGCACTACTCCCGCGAGTGGGGCATTCGCCGCTTGCTGCCGCTCCACCCCCCCCCGACGCTGCTGGGGCCGCTGCTGCTTGCTGCTCGCCTGCCTGCTCTTCCGCGGCGCTGCTGCAGGGGTCGCTTCCGCACGCCGCTCATTGCTTGCCTCTCCACAGGAACGCTGAGCTGCTGAGCTCTCCCAGCCGCTTGTGCCCTATCCCTGCTGGCGCTATCGCAGGGCGCGCAGTATCACCCGCTGCGCCGCGCGCTATCCTCCTAGCCGCGGGCTCCTGGTACGCCAGGGGCTACCAGGATTAGGTACGCTGCATATAAAGCGTACAGCGGTTACACTGCACTAACCGCACAGGCATAGCCCTCTTTTTTTTTCTTTTACAGCCTTACAGTTGCCTCCTTTCGTAGGCTAACCACAGAGAAAGAGTTGAGTGATCTCCTGCCTATCCTGGGATCTAGCAGTGGTGAAACAGGTAAAAGACACTCCTCCCAGTGGTTTGGACCTGGGATAATGGGATCGAAACAAAGCAAAGAAATACCCAAGGCCAGTCCACTGGGATGCGTTTTAGCACACTGGAAAGATATTGTGAGTACTGGGGGCACAGAGAACAAAAAGAACCTAGTTAAGTATTGTTCACAATGGTGGCCCTTGTACCGTTTGGAGGATGGGGTGAAATGGCCTCCCGCTGGCACATTAGAATATAATAGCCTATTACAGCTAATGCTTTTCTTAAGACGGGAAAGAAAATGGGATGAGATTTCATATTGTGATATGTTCTTCACCCTCCAAAATAATCCCGAATGGCAGAGGGATTGTGGTATTAAAGCACCCTCTGATCCCTTGGTATTGGCCCTTGAAAGAGACAATAAAGCTACCAAAGGAAATCTAAAACGGTGCTGTTCATCCTGTAGCATTGGCCAAAGATGCATAAAAGCAAATAAGGTCTATCAGATAGAAGCCCAAGAGCAGGAGCAAACCGACACGTTCAGTCATTTCCCTATAAGACAGGAAAGGGAGGACGAAGACCAAGATCCCCTTCCTCCAGCAACTTCCCCCCCCGGACTCCCCCACCACCCCCTTGGAGGACCAAGAAAGATCAGCAGCCGATCGGACAAGCCCTACTAGTCCTGTTGAGTCTCAGACCAGGGAGCAAGTAATACAGGCACCCCTGCGAGAGGTAGCAGGGCCAGATGGGCTGGTAATGATTAAAGTACCTTTTTCAACTATTGACTTAGAGGCATGGGAAAAGGTTGCAAAGAATTATCGAAATGACCCAGTAAGCACAGCCAAACGCTTATGATACATAATGAAACAACATGTTCCTGACTGGAATGATATACAATTACTATTAGATACATTTACTGAAACTGAGAAACAATTGATTCTAAAAACAGCAGGAGACATAGCAGAGGATCACTTAAGAGCACAACGGATACACTTAGATGAGAAAGCATCATATTTTCCTCTTCAGGACCCCTATTGGAATCCAAACAAGACTGCAGGGAGGGAACAGTTGTTATATTACCAGGAGTGGATAGCAAAGGGAGTAGAGAGGGCTATACCCAAGACAATAAACTGGTCAGCTCTATATGCAATAAAACAAGGCCCCTCAGAAACACCATCTGAGTTCCTAGACCGCCTGAGAAATGCCATGCGCCGCCACACCTCCCTGGATCCAGCATCCGAGATAGGGATACAACAACTAGTAAACCTATTCCTGGGGCAATCTACCAGAGATATTAGACGCAAACTTCAAAAACTCAAGGAACCAGATGGGAGAAACTTAGAAGCCCTGCTGGGGGAAGCATGGAGGGTTTTCAGCAATCGAGAAGAAGGGTACAAACAAGTAATGAGAAAGTTTGTGGCGGTGGTACAGGAGGAGGGGACAGGGAAACGTGGACATGGGTGTGGGCAGGGTCCATCTAAGCGAGGCCAGCCTCGGCTAGGCAGAGACCAGTGTGCCAGATGTAAGAGATTTGGCCACTGGAAAAATGAGTGTCCAGAACAAAAGCAAGGTGGACACAAGAAGCAAGGGAGGAGGGGGGTAGTGGCAAATATACAAGAAGACTGAGGGGGACCGGGGGTGTCTACCCCAGCAGACCCACTGGTTATAAAAATGAAGCTGGGGGAGGAGGGGAAAGAAGTAAAATTTTTGGTTGACAGTGGAGCAACATATTCTGCTTTGAACAAGGCTTTAGTACCTATCGGGGATGATTATGTTACGGTGGTAGGGGCAACTGGCCAACCAGAAAAGGCTTATTTCTGCAAACCATTAAAGTACAAATTTGGGAAACAATGGGGCATTCACAAATTCTTATATCTACCTAATTCCCCAAAATCCCTCCTGGGAAGGGATTTGCTAGAGCTATTGCAAGTAAACATCAAATTTAGGAGAGGGGAAATTGTTCTGGAGGTAAACAATGAGCAATATGCAGAAGTCTTAAGTTTAATACTGACAGCAATCAAGACCGAAATAGAAATTGACGAGGAAATACTAAATCAGGTATTCCCTGGTGTATGGGCCTCTGATGTGCCAGGAAAGGCAAAGAATGCCACCCCTATACAGGTTACACTTAAGGAAGGGAAACAACCAGTTAGGATTAGACAGTACCCCTTGAAGAAGGAGGATAGAGAAGGAATTAGCCCAATAATAGAAAAATTCCTAAAGTTAGGATTACTGAAGGAGTGTCAATCCAATTTTAATACCCCCAGATTACCAGTTCGAAAACCAGATGGGTCATATCGGTTAGTGCAAGACTTACGAGCAGTGAACAAAATAACTGAAGATCTTTATCCTGTAGTGGCCAACCCCTATACACTGCTAACATGTCTAACGCCAGAGCTAACTTGGTTTACTGTTTTAGATTTGAAAGACGCCTTCTTTTGCATTCCTATCCATGAGGCCAGTCAGAAAATTTTTGCATTCGAATGGGAAAGCCTGAAAAGTGGGCGTAAAACTCAGCTCACATGGACGGTACTTCCACAAGGGTTTAAGAATTCGCCTACCTTGTTTGGAGAACAACTGGCAAAAGATCTAGAATCCTGGAAAGCCCCGCCAGGAGAAGGAAGACTACTACAATACGTAGATGACCTACTGATAGCCACCAAAACAAAAGAGGCATGTATCACCTGGACGGTAAGTCTCTTAAATTTTTTGGGACTCCAGGGGTACCGAGTATCAAAAAGGAAGGCCCACGTGGTGAGACAGAAGGTGATCTATTTGGGATACGAAATTAGCGCTGGGCAACGGACTTTGGGACAGAGCCGTAAAGAGGCAATTTGCCAGACCCCCAAGCCTCAGACCACAAAAGATCTACGAACCTTTTTGGGGATGACAGGGTGGTGCAGATTATGGATCTACAACTATGGGCTTCTTGTCAAACCTCTATATGCACTTATCACGAATGGAGATAAAGACCTTCAGTGGACGAAAGAAGCCACCTGGGCCTACAAACAGCTGAAGGAGGCCCTCATGTCAGCTCCGGCCTTGGGACTTCCGGATGTAAGTAAACCATTCTTTCTGTTTTCCCATGAAAAACAAGGGATTGCCCTGGGTATATTAGCCCAAGACCTAGGCCCATATCGAAGGCCAGTTGCTTACTTTTCCAAGCAACTGGATGCAACAGCTAAGGGATGGCCTGGGTGTCTCAGAGCTGTCGCAGCAGTGGTGTTAAACATCCAGGAAGCACGCAAGTTCACGTTAGGTCAGAAAATTACTGTGTTGGTGTCCCATACAGTATCCACCGTGCTGGAAGTTAAAGGCGGACACTGGCTTTCCCCACAAAGGTTCCTGAAGTACCAAGCTGTTATGGTAGAGCAAGATGATGTAGAAATAGTGGTAACTAACATCGTCAATCCAGCCACTTTCCTTCGTGGGAACCAGGGGGAGCCAGTGGAGCACGACTGCATAGAAACTATTGAAAGAACCTACTCCAGCCACCAGGACCTGAAGGACACCCCTCTCACAGATGCGGAGACTTGGTTTACTGATGGTAGCAGCTGCATTATCAGTGGAAAGCGATATGCTGGGTATGCAGTCATGACCCACAAGAAGGTGATCGAATCTGGACAGTTACCGATAAACACCTCTGCACAAAAGGCTGAAATAATTGCACTAACTCGAGCTCTTGAGATGGCAAAAGGGAAGAAAATAAACATTTATACAGACTCAAGATATGCTTTTGGAGTAGTGCATGCACATGGGGCCATCTGGAAAGAAAGGGGACTGCTGAACTCACAAGGAAAGAGCATCAGAGATACTGCGATTATTGGAAGCAGTCCTATTACCTGAGGAAGTGGCCATCATGCATATAAAAGCCCATAAAAAGGTAAGCTCAGAATTGGAAGAAGGAAATGAACTGGCGGATAGGAAAGCAAAAGAAGCAGTGAAAGGTGAGATAGCAACTGAGGGGGCTTTGATTCCAGATGGACAAATTCCCCTTGAAGGTAAGCCAGTATATGACAGAAGGGATAAAAACTTGATTGAGGATCAAAAGGGAACATATAATCAGGAGGGGTGGGCAATTACTGAAGATAACAAAATAGTCATCCATTTTCCCTTACTATGGTCACTGGTAAGGGAAGAACACCGAAAGACACATTGGGGAGTAGATGCCCTGCATAACTACCTGAATAAGAGAATAGTGGCCAGGAACTTGTACTCCACTATTGCCCAAGTAACTAGACAATGTGATCTTTGCCTCCAGACCAATCCCAAGAATATGCCAAAACCAAAACTGGGCCACATTGGAAGAGGCCAGGGGCCTGGGGAACAATGGCAAATTGATTTTACTGAATTGCCAAGAAAAGGGGGCTACAAGTATTTATCGGTATTAACAGATACCTTTTCAGGGTGGCCAGAAGCCTTCCCCACCAGAACTGCAAAAGCCCGGGAGGTAACCAAGGTATTATTACAAGAAATAATACCACGCTTCGGAGTTCCAGCCACAATATCCTCAGACAGAGGACCACACTTCATTTCAAAGGTAGTGCAACAAATCAGCCATCACCTAGGCATAGATTGGGAACTTCATATTCCATACCACCCCCAGTCAAGTGGCCAAGTGGAGAAGATGAACCACTTAATTAAGCAACAAATTGTGAGATTGGGTCAAGAGGTTAACTTACCCTAGCCCCAATCCCTCCCATTAGCACTACTGAGAATCTGGACCAAACCTAGAGCTAAAGAAAAACTTAGCCCTTTTGAAATACTATATGGCAGACCATATGGAGTGCAAAAAGGGTTGTCTACCCAAGTTGGGGAAGAAATATTGACCACTTACATGGTGGCCTTGAGTAAACAACTCAACGCAATTGAAAAGCATGTGGCTGGAACTCGAAGTATAGGACTTGATGCACCAGTACATGATATACAACCTGGAGACTACGTGTATGTTAAGTCTCTTGCAGAGAAAACCCTGGAACCACAGTGGGAAGGGCCATACCAGGTGTTACTTACAACCTTTACGGCGATTAAGATCAAGGAACAGAGTGCTTGGATCCACCACAGCTGAGTTAAAAGGATTCCGGAAGATTCCTGGAGGGTAACACCGGGTGATAGTGAATTGAAGCTAAAGCTTACCCGGACAAAATGAATGTTCTGTGGCTAGGGATATTGCTTGTAAATATGAATCAAGAACTAGGAGATACCTTGAGTTTGGACAAGGAGTGGCCATGGTCCAAAGCTTTTATCCGATACACGGGATCAATGGGAAGGGATTCTGATCTAACAGGTTTAAACCTATCAACAGTGGTTATACACGAAGATCAGGTATATGAAGAATCAGAGTGGCAGAAGCAAAAGTTATGGTCTCTTCAAGGGATTTCAGGGGAGGTAATTAGGATAGGATGCCGAATGATCAATGGGACTATCTATAAGAAAGCAGTTGAAATTAGTATCTCAGCCTCTCCTACAGACGAACATAAGGAGATTTGTAATCGTTTAAATGAGCATGACTGCTGGTATAATTTTACTTTGAAACAGACAGTAGAAGTAGTTTGCCTCTGGACTGAGGACACTGTTGGGCTTTCATTTAAATTCAAGATAAACACAGAAACCCAACCCATTACAACATGTACAAGGACCCAAACCCAAACTATGCCACTTAAGCTTAAGCCTAAAATTTATGAGACCGGTCCATACGTAATTAAAAACTCGGGTCAACAACAACTGCTATTTAACCCAGAATGGTCCCTTAAGCATGTTGAATTGACAATGCAAATTAATATTTCAGAAATCCAGCCAGCCTGCTCACCATTTCTAAAAACGTCTTTTGAGGGTTGGGCCACATGGTCAAAAGGGCAGACACACTTTAAAACAGAATGCAGAGAGATTTAACCGGAATGCTAGGAACAGGAATAGGGGTCTTAAACGGAATTGATTCAGAAATATTGATGAATAAGGTAGCCACTGCAACAAACGATTTAACAAAGCTGAAACAGCCCCGCAATCATCTCTACTGGCGTTAATAAGTAACCAATGGCAAATTTCAAAAATATTACCAAAATTAGAAAAGGCTGAGAACCTAGATCATAAATTAATAATAGAAGCGCTCAATGTGGCCCAAGATAATATTTCCCTGGCTTTCAGTTGTATACAAGCACAATTATGGATGCAATCAACAGCTGCCCAAATTATTTGAGAGGGAGGTGAAGGTGTTCTTCCAATTGAAGTCCGAAAGGCCGTGTGGGATAATGCTGGAAATTTTGAAAGAGAGCTTCAATCGTGGTGGACCTTTGTAAATTTTACCTATAATCCCACCGCCGATATAACCACTGCTTTTGTACTCACTATACGTAATGCCACAATTTATGTGATACATCCCATTATTCCATTAGGATTAAACTATTGAAGCATAGTACTGTATCCCATTGAACATAGGTTGTGGGCCCGAACAGTGAATGAAAGGTGGCAAACTATAAATTTAGAGTCTTGCATTACCCGAGGACAACAAGGGTTTATATGTGAAAGTAATACAATTGATGCCCAAGATATATGCTTAGACACTGAACAAAGCCTTTGCCATTTCGAAATGCATCCAGGTACTGATCAAAAGACTGTAATTATATATGTTGGCCATGGATGTGTATGCCTAAGAACCGCCTGTGCATTTATAGAAATAGATGGGGACAATATGTCAATATCTGCAAAAAAACATTCTAATCTCTGTATCTGTAATTTTGTGGAGATTGTCGGATGTGACTTCTCATATTTAGTGCCAATTGTATCCCACCAATTGATCAAGTCTAGTTATACCACCTTCCACCAATTACTATCTACACTCATTGGAATGAACTTGACCCTAATAAAGCAATTAATGGAACATAAAGACCTGGTGAAAATTGTGAAAGAAATTCAAGAGAATGGACAAAAAAACACCAATAACTGTCCAACATAATACAAAAGAAATAAATAGAATCATACAAAGAGTAAAGCAAGACATAAGCCACAATTGGTGGGATGCACTTTTTGGATGGTCACCAACAGCAACTGGAATCTTAAATACCCTATGTCATCCTATTATTATTTTAATGATAATAGTGGTTATAAATTTACTAATGTCTATTGCGTTATTTCTATGGAATTGGAGAATGCTGAGACCCTCACTGCTAATACCCTCACTATCTAGAATGCATGAGATAATATTGAAAGGAGAATTATCAAGGTAAATAATTAAGAAAGAAAAGCCCTACAATAGTAAAAGAATTTACTAAGTTTATAGAAAGGGGGGAATGATACATAGATGTGAGAATTTTAGATAATCCTTTAGGCCTCTAGGTATTAGGATATATTTCAAATATTGCTTTGGAATATACTAAATCCATTTTAGAAGCATTTGGTGGGTACTGAACGCTGTGTCTGTTAACCTTTTGCATGATTACAAGCATCTAGGACTTCTTGGTGATAGTAATGGGAAAATTGCAAGCATCCCGGGACAACAAGGCCAAGAATGCAGATAAAGATGGAGGACACAGACCCTTAGCTAGCATAAACTGAATATTTCCTTGAAACAATGCCAAAGAGAGCCAGAAGCCGCGCAGGAGAGATAAAGTTGAAGAGTTCACTGAAGAAGACTCCGTTCCTTCATCCCCCGAAGACCTCCAGAAGACCACCACAACAAACTGAGCATGCCCAGAGGGGCGTGGAGTTAATTACCATACGAGGCGAGGACGGGCGGGGCCAGGGAATGAATATGTATGAGGCGGATTATGCATATGTAAGACCCTGGGGAATAATAGAGGGAAACACCGTCGGGTGGGTATGCGTGTCTTTGGAGGAATATCCCCCATGCATCTCGGTGCCGATTAAATACATACCGCTCTAACAACTATCACTAGTTGTGGAGTTTTATTTCCGCCCACGTTTCACTTGATGGCCCATTAAACAGAGAGAGCTCCCGGAGGGAGTTGTCTATGTGTCATGCAGCAAGGCATTGATGGGCCCATTAACAGAAGATAAGGGAAACACTGCCCCACCTGGTTTCAACACCTCATGAAGATGGGGATAGAATACATACTCTGGGCACATCTTACATTGTAACTTAGGACAGGAAGGCAGCTCTGATTTCTCCAGGCAGAGTTAGTCCCTCTGTCCCTGGTACCTTAGACATGAGTAGGATGGATACACCTTTCCCATGGGACACCTGCTTCAGCTCCTCATGTTCTCAAGCAGTGAAGGCACATCCCCCTGGTTCAGGAGAGGTGTTGGGACTTCCTGTCATTCCCGTAAAAAGCAGGCAAGAAACTTCTGCTTATAGCTGGGAAGGAAAGTCCCTGTTGTAGGCAGTTTTACTTTCAGGCAGGATGGAAAGAAATCACACCAAAAAGAAAGAAAAAAGAGCAGTTTTCTCCCCTTGGTGCTGGGGTTGAAGCTTCCCCCTCAGTGCAAGGCAGCTGCTTCCAGCTTTCCATGAGGTAATGTGCGAGCGATTTTGTGGCGGGGTTTTCTCCTCACACACTAATTGGGCCGTGTGGGATGTTTTATGGGGATTTGGAACCTTGCTGTGGGAAGCTGAGAGCCTGGCCTGGGACTTCTTGTCAGTTTTGATTGTTACAGTGCAGAGCTGGGGTTCTGGGAAGTGACTTTCCTGCCTGTAATTCTGCTGGCCTCCAGTGTTCCAGGTTGCTCATTTTAGAGCTTTTATGGAATGTCCTGGGCTTTTCCCTGTCCATGCCTGTTCCAGGCCAGGGTGTGGTGGATGAAGCACCAAAAGCACTTGAGAGAGAGCTATCAGGCTCCAGCCACCCCACAGCCATGAGCCATTCCTGCTGGAGCCACCGGTGGGTTGCCCCAGGGAAATGCCATAGTGCAATGACTGCAAGAAGGGGATTGGGGAATTTTTGTCCTTTTTTTTCCACTTCAGTGTTGGTTTTCATCCCTTTCTTCTGGAACAATGGGAGCTTCTTTTCTTCCTTTGTTTTTGATCTCCACCCCTTCCTGGGGGTGTTGGGGCATCAGGGTTTGCTGGCTGGGGGGGACCAGGCTGGGGGGGGCTGGACCCACTCAGGGCGTTTCTGATGGACCATGGTGGCACTTGGGTTACAGTTTTTGCCCCTTGCTGGGTGCAGGGGATGGGAGAGCTACTATGGATACCTTTTCCTTGGGAAACACCATCCAGCCTCAACAGCTGCTGAACAAGGGCAGAGGCTTTGCTGGGGGAGGATTCTCTGGTGGCTCATAGGATTGTGCACCACTGGGAACTTTTTCCACTGAAGGTGCTGGTGCTGGTTTCCCCTGTGGGGTTGTCCAGGCATTTCCTGCGGGCTCATCTCCCATGGAGAGCTTCCTCTGGAGCATGAAACATAATGGGGCTGCTGGTCTACCTTCCCTGCCTGCAGTCAGGAAACTGGTGGGATTTATCCCCTTATTTTTCAGGGATGCATGGACTCTGCCTGTACCCTGTGCCTGCTCCTCCTGCTATGCAGCTGGAGTGGGACGATTTCTGCACCATTTAAACCACAGATCTCAAAGATACTGAGTTGCTATAAGCTCCTGTGAAATGTGGTGGCGGAAGTAAAACTCCACAACTAATAATAGTTGTTAGAGAGGTATGTATTTAATTGGCACCGAGATGCGTGGGGAATAACTTCGCCAAAGACACGCATACACACCCGATGGTGTTTCCCCTTATTATTCCCTGGGGTCTTATATATGCATAATCTGCCTCATACGTATTCATTCCCTGGCCCCGCCCGTCCTTGCCTCATATAGTAATTAACTCCACGCCCATCTGGGCATGCTCAGTTTGTTGTGGTCTTCTGGGGGTCCCGGGAGATGAAGGAACGGAGTCTTCTTCAATGAACTCTTCACCTTTATCTCTCCTGCATGGATTCTGGTTCTCTTTGGCATAGTTTCAAGGAAATATTCAGTTTATGCTAGCTAAGGGTCTGTGTCCTCCATCTTTATCTGCATTCTTGGCCTTGTTGTCCCGGGATGTTTGCAATTTTCTCTTCACTATCACCAAGAAGTCCTAGATGCTTGTAATCATGCAAAAGGTTAACAGACACAGCGTTCGGTATCCACTAAATGCCTTCTAAAATGGATTTACTATATATTCCAAAGCACTCTTTGAAATATATCCTAACATCGAGAGGCCTACTATAAAGGATCATCTAAAATTCTCACATCTCCGTGTCACTAGAAGAATCACTACATTACCATACAATGTTATATTTTAAACCCTAAAAACTACTCTTTGGACCCTTCCTGCTGAGCTAGTAGGGTCTGTTTTGACCCTTAGACTTTCGGTGAGGAGAAGGGCATTGTTTCATCAAGGGGGGATTACTTTTGGCTGGCCATACTATTGTTTTCTAGTTGTTCAGTAACTAAAGCTTGGCATCTTAGACATCGAAACTTGCCTTTAACTCTATTTCACTTATATGTTTCATATTCTCTAAAAATAAGCAGTCATATTTATAAGGCTTTCCTGTTTCATCTTTCCCAACACCCATTTTTGGTAATATCTTTGAAACTTGCTATTGATTAGTTCCTAATGCCAATAGAGATGATTGCAGGGGCTGCTTTAGTTTTGCTAAATCATTTGTTGCAGTGGTTATCTTATTCATTAATATTTCTAAATCAATTCCATTTAGGACCCCTAGCCCTGTTCCTAGCATTCCAGTTAGATCTCTTTGCATTCTGCCTCTCAAGTGTGCCTGCCTTTGTAACCATGTGGTCCAGCCCTCAAAAGATGCTTTTAGGAATGGAGAGCAGGCTGGCTGGACTTCTGAAATATTAATTTGCATTAGCAATTCGACACACTTAAGGGACCACTCTGGATTAAACAGCAGTTGTTGTTGGCCTGAATTTCTAGTTACGTGTGGGCCAATTTCATAAATTTTAATATCAAGTTTAAGTGGCGTAACTTGGGTTTGGGCTTGAGTACTGGTGTATGTTGTAACAGGTCTATTTTCAGCATTTATTCTAAATTTGAATGAAATCCCAATATCATCATGGGTCCAAAGACAAACCACTTCCACAGTCTGTTTTAAAGTAAAATTATACCAACAGTCTAACTCATTTAAATTATTACAAATCTCCCAGTGTTCGTCTGTAGGAGAGGCTGAGACACTGATTTGAACTGCTTTCTTATGGATAGTCCCATTAATCATCTGGCATCCTATCCTAATTACCTCCCCTAAAGTCCCTTGGCGTGACCATGACTTTTGTTTTTGCCATTCTTGTTCTACATATACCTGGTCTTTGTGCATAACCACTGTTGATAGGTTTAAACCTATTAAATCAGAATACTTTTCCATGGATCCAGTGTATCGGATTAAAGCTTGGGACCATGGCCACTCAGTATTGTTCAAGCTAGAGGTACCCTCTAATTCTCAAAACATAATTATAACTACAAATAGAACAATTTTCTGAATAAATTTTCTGTGGGCTGAGTTAATAGGTGTCCCTAGCCACAACACATTCATTTTGTTCGGGTAAGCTTTAGTTTTAGTTCACCATCACCCGGTGTCACCTTCCAAGAGCCTTCTGGAACTTTCTTCTTGACTTGGCTGTGGTGGATCCAAGCACTCTGTTCCTTGATCTTAATTGCAGTGAAGGTAGTAAGGAGCACCTGGTATGGCCCTTCCCACTGTGGTTCCAAGGTTTTCTCTGCAAGAGACTTAACATACATGTCGTCTCCAGGTTGTGTCATGTACCGGTGCATCAAACCCCATGCCCCGAGTTCCAGCCACATGCTTTTCAATTGCTCTGAGTTGTTTACTCAAGGCCACCCTATAAGTGGTCAATGTTTCTTCCCCAACTTGAGTAGACAACCCTTTTTGCACTCCATATGGTCTACCATACAGCATCTCAAAGGGGTTAAGATTTTCCTTAGCTCTAGGTTTGGTTCGGATTCTTAGTAGTGCTAGTGGGAGGTATTGGGGCCAGGGTAAGTTAACCTCTTGACCCAATCTCACAATTTGTTGCTTAATTAAGTGGTTCATCTTCTCCACTTGGACACTTGACTGAGGGTGGTATGGAATGTGAAGTTCCCAATCTATGCCTAGGTGATGGCTGATTTGTTGCACTACTTTTGAAATGAAATGCGGTCCTGTCCTAGGTTACAATGTAAAATTGTGCCCAAGGTTTGTATTCTATCCCCATGAGCCGTTGGAGCCAAGGTGGGGCAGTGTTTTCCTTATCTTCTGTTAACGAGCCTAACAATGCCTTGCCACATGACTCATAGATAACTTCCTCCGGGAGTTATCTCTGTTTAATGGGCCATCAAGGACCCACTGCATGACTCATAGAATGATATCAGCCCATTGTGAGATGCTCTGCCCAGGGGGAGGAGCCAAGCATTCCCACCTGGATAAATCCAGGGTTTGGGACAGCACAGGCAGCTTTTTATCCACTGGACTCCCAGAGGAGACAAGAGCTACCAGACCTTTCTACAGGATCACTGCTTTGACAAGACCATCTCATCTGGACTGCCGCTACCACCCTAACAGGGTGTCAGGTTGTATTCTGACTCTGTCAGTGGTTTTTTTTTTACTATTACTTTTATTTTACTTTCTTTTATTTCTTTTCCTCTTATTAAATTGTGTTTCTGACTTAGAGTCTTTCACTGGTTTTGCTTTCAAACCAGCACAGGTCCTCTGTCTGAGGATATTGTGGCTGGAACTCCGAAGCGTGGTATTATTTCTTGTAATAATACCTTGGTTACCTCCCGGGCTTTGGCAGTCCTTGTAAGGAAGGCTTCTGGCCATCCTGAAAAGGTATCTGTTAATACCGATAAATACTTGTAGCCCCCTTTTCTTGGCAATTCAGTAAAATCAATTTGCCATTGTTCCCCAGGCCCCTGGCCTCTTCCAATGTGGCCCAGTTTTGGTTTTGGCATATTCTTGGGATTGGTCTGGAGGCAAAGATCACATTGTCTAGTTACTTGAGCGACAGTGGACTATAAATTCCTGGCCACTATTCACTCAATTAGGTAGTTATATGGGGCATCTACTCCCCAATGTGTCTTTCGATGTTCCTCCCTTACCAATGACCATAATAGAGGAGAAGGGATGACTATTTTGTTGTCTTCAGTAATTGCCCACCCCTCTTGGTTATATGTTCCCTTTTGATTCTCAATCAACTTTTTATCCTTTTTGTCATATGCTGGCTTACCTTCAAGGGGAATTTGTCCATCTGGAATCAAAGCCCCCTCAGTTGCTATCTCACCTTTCGCTGCTTCTTTTGCTTTCCTATCCGCCAGTTCATTTCCTTCTTCCAATTCTGAGCTTGCCTTTTTATGGGCTTTGATATGCATGATTGCCACTTTCTCGGGTAATTGGACTGCTTCTAATAATTGCAGTATTTCCACTGCAGGTTTGATGTTTTTCCCTTGTGAGTTCAGCAGTCCCCTTTCTTTCCAAATGGCTCCATGTGCGTGCACTACTCAGAAAGCATACTTTGAGTCTGTATAAATGTTTATTTTCTTCCCTTTTGCTATCCTCAGAGTATGGGTTAACGCGATTATTTCAGCTTTCTGCGCAGAGGTGTTTGCTGGCAAGGGTCCAGATTTAATCACCTTTCTGCAGGTAGTGACTGCATACCCAGCATATCGTTTTCCACTAATAACACAGCTGCTTCCATCAGTAAACCAGGTTTCTGCATCTGTGAGAGGGGTGTCCTTCAGGTCTAGGCAGCTGGAGTAGGTGGCTTCAATAGTTTCTATGCAATCATGTTCCACTGGCTCCCCTTGGCTCCCGTGGAGGAAAGAAGCTGGATTGACGACGTTAGCCACAATTATTTCTACATCATCTTGCTCTACCATAATGGTTTGGTATCTTAGGAACCTTTGTGGGGAGAGCCAGTGTCCACCTTTAACTTCTAGCACTGCAGACACTGTGTGGGACACCAGCACAGTCATTTTCTGGCCTATGGTGAGTTTGTGTGCTTCTTGGATTGTAAGAGCCTGAATGAGAGAGATGGGACTCCAGGCGGCTCTTTTAAAGGTGCTGTTTATTTCATAGATTGAAGTTACAGCAGTCATGGGGCGTGGGTAACAGAGCCAAGCCTATAGCTGTCAGCATCAACTTACAGGCAAAACCTGAAGCCACTTTAGTTCTGGTTACAATGTATTATATAGTTTTCTTTACCGAGCATCTTAACACATAATACCTAATCAGTATCACACAATACCTTTGCATTTACCTATAGCCTATCACAACTACTATCCTTACTATATTATGGTTAGTACTATCCAATCACATTGAGTTAGTACGTTACATTTTAAGCTTAAAGTTTTTCTGTTTACTTGCAGTGGAAAATTCTTAGACCTTTTTTCTACTTGGTAAAAACATGTTTTTGTTTGCCTAGGTTTTTCCTGAGATTTATCTTTACTTGGTAAAATCATCTTTTTTGTTTGTGGTCAACATATCCTTTGCTCTAGCCATAAAACATCCTTCCAACTCGACTTAACCTTTGCTTTCTTAGTTGTCCAGTAACTACTGGCTCAGCAATTCCTAACTTAAACATCTTTTATTCTTCTATATCAAAACTTGCTTCCATCTCTATTCCGCTTTAAGGTTCTACCTTCAGAGAGCCTTCTGTTAAACCTACATATCTGTGAAACTTTCCTGTCAAACTTTCATCTTTCCCAACATTGGATGTTTAATACAACTGCTGCGACAGCCCTGAGGCACCCAGGCCATCCCTTAGCTGTTGCATCTAGTTGCTTTGAAAAATAAGCAACTGCCCTTCAGTATGGGCCTAGGTCCAGGGCTAATATCCCCAGGGCAATCTCTTGTTTTTCATGGGAAAACAGAAAGAATGGTTTATATCTGGGAGTCCTAAGGCTGGAGCTGACATGAGAGCCTCCTTCACCTGTTTGTAGGCCCAGTTGGCCCCTTTTTGTCCACTGAAGGTCTTTACCCCCATTCGCAATGAGTGCATATAGAAGTTTAACGAGCAGTCCATAATTGTAGATCCATAATCTACACCATCCCATCATCCCCAAAAAGGTTCATAGATCTTTTGTAGTCTGAGGCTTGGGGGTCTGGCAAATCACCTCTTTACGGCTTTGTCCCAAAGTCTGTTGTCCAGCGCTAATCTCATAACCTAGGTAGATCACCTTCTGTTTTGCCACTTGAGCCTTCTTCTTTGATACTCAGTACCCCTGTGTCGGAATCCAGGACATTCCTCTAGCTGCCCTGGGTGGTCCGAGACCCTGGCAAGGGGTCCAGAGACCTTGGCACGGAGTCAAAAGTACCAGTGCCTTCGATCTCAGTCCATGGGAGAGACTGCCAACCTTGTGTGAAGATTTAAAAGCCAAGAGAGTTTGATTAGAATAGTATTAATTTATCACCAGGTGTAGATGTAGAATTTTGGGGTTTAAAATGGGGATTCAAGAAGGGAAGATGGAGGAATCTGGGCATGTCCCTGTCCTTCTGCTCCTTCTTCTTGTTCTCCATCTTCTGCTGTGATGGTGGCACTTTTGGATTGGATTAGAGTAGAAATACACTGTCTAACATAGGTGATAAGTATTGGTATTTAACTGTAAACATGGAACACGTAATACTTAGTATAAAGAGTTAAGACCACCCTGGTTGTGGTCAGTCGGCCACGACCAGGACTGTAGAAAGAATCCTAGCAAGGTAGGGACTGAATGTACCAGATAAGAAATAATAAACAACCTTGAGAAACTGAGCCGATGCATCTCGACCTCTTCTTCTGGCACGGGGCTTGGGAAAAGGACTTTCTACTAATACCTCGGGTCATCCCAACAAGAAACCTGAGACCCCTGGAGTCCCAAAAAGTTCAAGAGGCTTACTGTCCAGGCCCCACATGCCTCCTTTGTTCTAGTGGCTATTAGCAGGTCATCTACATATTGTAGTAGTCTTCCTTCTCCCGGCAGGGCTTTTCAGGACTCTAGATCTTTTGCAAGTTGTTCTCTAAACAAGGTAGGAGAGTTCTTAAATCCTTGTGGAAGTACCGTCCATGTGAGTGTGGGGGAGACTGGCTGGACAGGGGGAGACTGGCTGGACAGGGAAAGGCGCTCGGAAGATATCGGGTTGTTACGAGAGGGCCTCAGAAAACATTCCAGCCATCAGATAAGATCTACCTCAAGGACACAAGCCCCCTTCAAGGACATACCAGTACCTTTCCGTTTCCCCCCAGGAAGTGTAGCAAGACCCTCTGACGTAGGAAAGACCCAGAAAGTATTTAAGCTGCCTGTTCCAGAAAATAAACGCTTTTTTAACCATCCACCAAATTGGTGTCTGTGTGTTAATAGCCCGGCGCTACAAGGAACACGTGGTAGCCGTGCTGTCTATCCTTGAAACCAGGCCACTAGAGTTTGTGGACGAAAAATACAACATCTGGTGCCGAGAACCCGGGAAAAGGACCTAGGAAAACGGGATTTCGCCTGGAAAGGAGACGGCGGTGGGGAACGGCGGGCCCGATCCACCACGAGAGAAGGAGGGACGCCTCCAGGACCAGCGAGAAGATGGAGATTCTCGCGCAGGTTGTTAAGATTTTAAAAAGGCAATGGGGTATACGGTGTGAGGAAAAGAATTTATATCTTGCTATAGCAAGGCTTATAAATTTGGGCACGATTCAAAGGCCTATAGATATTTTAAATGTAGAAAGGTGGGAGAGTTATACTGCCGCTTTGGCAGAGGATGCAAAAGTTACCGGCAGTGGAAAAAACCTGAAAGCGTGGGGCAAGGTAGAAACAGCGTTGAAAAAAGCAAGAGAACAGCAGGAAACTTGGGTAGCAATTAAAACCTGTTTATTTGCCGTTACGCAGCCGGGGGAGAGGGATCGGGGAACCGCGGGGTCCTCCGGGGGCGGCTTGTCTGGTGGCGGGAGCACGGGGGGAAAGGACGGGTGGCCCCCCCGCCGGAGCCCATCCCCGGACCTTCCGGACCGTGGGGGGGAGCATCGGACCCTGCTGCGGGAACCCCCGGGCCCAGGGAACCCCCCGGAGCCCCCCGAGAGAGGCGCGGGTCCCCCTTCACCCCCCCGCCGCTTTTTACCGCGGGACCCGCCCGTACCCGGCGGCGCCGGGCTGTCGCCGCGAGCCAGCGGCGGCGGGGAGAAGGGAGGCTGGGAATTGCCGCCGCGGGGCGAGCGGGGCGGCACCAGCCCGCCGAGCCCGGAGCCGCCGCCGCCGCGGGGCACCTGCCGCTCTCCGGAGCCGGGAGATCGGGGTCCGCCGCCGCTGTGGACCGGGCGAGGCAACGGCGGATTGCCGGGATCGGGGGCGCAGCCGCGGCGCGCACGAAGCGCCGACTCGCCGATTCCGGGAGAGCAGCCGCGCGGGCGGGGCTCCGCCCGCTTTTCCGAGCCGGCGGAGGCAGCCGCGGGTCGCCCAATCGCCGAAACAGCGCGGGGGGACGGAGAGCGCGCGAAATCTGTTTGGGAAAGGCTAGCACAGCAGGCAAGGGAGGCAGAGAGAGACGCGGAGGACGCGGCGTGGCCCCCCCCCCCCCCATACCTCCAAAATGGCGGTCGCGAATGTGAACGGGGGTGGGGCGAAAAGCCGCGTGGAGAGCCGGAAATGCGAGTCCCTGCCAGCGCGCGTGCGTGGCGAGAGGGCTCGGCGGAGCCGATCTACACTGCGCACGCGCGGGAGAGCGAGTGGGGGGGCGACCGCGGCCGGAAACCCCCCCCAATGGCGTTTTTCGGAGGAGACACCCCCCCGTGGGGGGGGCGCGGCGAACCCAGGGGGTGGGAACGGGACTGCCCACAGGAGGCGTGGCGGCGCCAGCCCCGGGAAGGGGGGAGGGGCCGGACCCGGGAGGCGGAACGGGGACGGACCCGAGGGTCCGCCCAAAGCCACTCCCGGAAGGCGGAGCGAGGGCGGAGCCGAACAAAAAGGCACAGCCAGCCGGAAGTGTACCGGCAGTCGGCTTCCGACACTGAGTGGGACCACAGCTCCACAGAAAGTCCAACTGAGAGCTCCGAGTCCGCAGAATCGGAAACAGAGACAACAGAGTTCATGGGTTTTTTACCCAAATCAAACAAAGCTTTTTATAATACAGGGGAACAAACACAACATAAACTCACAGATTGGGGCAAAATAAAGATAGCTTGTGCTGAATGGAAACCAGCGGCAGCCATCCATGCATTTCCAGTTAGGGTGACAGGGGTGAGACAAAATCAGAGAAGGACGTACACGCCTTTAAATACAAAAGAAATACAAGCAGTGGTGAAAGCAATTCAAGAAAAGGGGATGGGTTCAGCTGTAGTATCTACGTTAATAGATGGGCTTTTCAGCAATGATGATTTGTTGCCTTTTGATATTTCACAGATAACTCGCATGTTTTTTGATGGGGCAGGGTTGATTCTATTTCAGCAGGAATGGTCTGATCAGTGCACAGCTGCGTTGGCCCAAGCCTCAGGGCAGGGACAGTCCCTATATGGCTCTACCCTCTCCAGGCTTCTGGGCAAACATGACGATGTGGCAACACCACAGGATCAGGCGACACGCCTCACAGCAGAGGAGGTCAGAGCCACGACTAGGGCGGCTCGAGAAGCTATTAAATTAGCTTCAAGGGTGGTAGATCATGCCACGCCTTGGTCCACCATCAAGCAGGGGGAGAGTGAGAAGTTCACGACTTTTGTAGATCGCTTGCAAGCTGCAATCGATTCATCTACTCTGCCTGAGGCGGCAAAGGGACCTGTGGTGACAGACTGTTTAAAACAACAGTGCAATACTATCACCAAAGACATCCTGCGTTCTCTGCCAGTGGGAGCCAGTCTGGCTGACATGATCAAGCATGTAGCCAAAGAAGAACAACTGATCCCAATGCAGGCAACCATCCATACCATAACCAATGCAATAGCATGCCTGAAGTGTGGCCAAACAGGTCATCTGGCAGAAAGCTGTCCTCAGCCAGCACAGCAGCCTGTGGCAGCACCCCCGACCCAACAGCGCCAGAGGCCAACCTGCTGGAGCTGTGGGAAAAAGGGTCACTTTGCCAGGGAATGCCGATCCAAGCCCCGGGGAAACGGGAAGGGGAGGGGGCGTGTGGGCCAGATTCAGCTCCCTCCCACTGTGAGATGGCCCATTTTTCCCAACACCCAGTGGGGTGGGGGGCCTTCATACCCCATATATATACAGGACCCAGCCAGCATTGCATCCCCACCAACCATTCAGTGGCAGAATGGTGCAGCAACAATTACACAACCCCCACCACCACAAACTGTGCAAGTGTCACAGGGTCAGCAGGGGGCGCCCCAGAGCGGAACCCCTGGGTGGCCTTGGTCATGAAAGTAGGGAAAGAGCCCATGAGGGTTTGGGGAAAATGTCAGCTCTATGGCAGTCGGGACCCTCACATTTTAGGGCTTCAGTTTTTGGCAGACACAGGATCAGACTGCACGATCATCCCTCAATCAAATTGGCCCAGGCATTGGCAAGCCAGGGAAGTCCCTCCTGTGAACGGGGTGGGGGGACAATCCAGAGCTTGGAAAAGCACCCAACTAGTAGCCATAACACTTCACACAAAACAGGGACCAGAACAAACTGTCGCAATTTATCCCTACATTTTGCAAAACTCTCCACCCTTGATAGGAAGGGATGTTCTAGCTCTGCTTGGAGTCAGAATCACAAATTTATGATAAGGGCCACTGCTGTGCACCCGCTGCTCCCGATCAAATTGACTTGGAAATCTTCAGATCCAATCTGGGTTGAGCAGTGGCCCCTCTCAGAGCCTCGAGTAGCAGCATTGCTGGAACTGGTTGAACGGGAACTGCAAAAGGGTCACATAGAACCCTCCACAAGCCCATGGAACACTCCTGTGTTTGTAATTCCCAAAAGGTCTGGAGAGGCATATCGCTTAGTCCACGACCTGAGGGAAGTGAACAAAACAATCAGACCCATAGGTCCAGTTCAGACACTGTTACCTATGAACTCAGCCATCCCTGAAGGACAGCCATGTGCAGTTTTGGACATTAAAGACTGTTTCTTTTCAATACCTTTGCATCCTGAGGACAGGGAACGGTTTGCTTTCTCCGTGGTTTTTCCAAATGGCAAACGGCCCAGCCTGCGTTTCCAGTGGAAGGTTCTCCCGCAAGGCATGGTCGACAGCCCAACTATTTGCCAGATCACCGTGGACAAAGCGCTGACGCCAGTCCGACACTCCTATCCTACTGCAACCATCATACAGTACATGGACGACATCTTGGTCTCAGCACAGTCAGCGAGTCAAGTGGATCACCTGGTATCCGTGATCACAGAGATTCTCCAGGCCAACGGCTTCGAAATTGCAAGCGCGAAGATCAAGAAAGGACCCTGCGTCACCTTCCTGGGAGTGGGGATCACAAACTCCTACGTGACACCTCCCAAGGTGAAAATTCACCGAGACATCAAGACGCTTCATGACATGCAACGCCTGGTAGGATCACTGCAGTGGCTTCGCAACATCATCCTGATTCCTTCTGAGATCATGGACCCTTTGCATGACCTCCTGAAAGGAAAGCATCCCTGGGAACCCAAGGAGCTGACACCGCAAGCAGCAAGCTCCCTCGACTTCATCGAACGACAGATGTCCACTGGCACACTTGCCAGATGGAATCCAGTGATGCCTTTGGACTTGTATGTACATTTCACACCAAAAGGGGGAGTGGGAGCGCTGGCCCAAGGACCTTCTGAGAAAGCCCGACCAATCCAATGGGTGGTCCTTGGAAGACCAGCTCGTGCATTCTCCCCAGCAATAGAATGCATCTCTAACCTCATCATGAAAGGCAGAAAGCTCGCCTTGAAACACCTAGGGACTGAGCCAATGAGAATTCACCTTCCTTTTCGCAAGCAACCAACCACAGAATCAACCACAATCTCAGAACACCTAGCCCTTGCTCTCATCGGATTCGGAGGAGAAATCTGCTACTCCACCAGACCACCTTGGACTCAGCTGCTGACCATAGTCGACATAGACATGCCACCGAAGGTCATGGACAGACCACAACCAGGGCCAACAGTTTTCACAGACGCTTCCTCCACGACTTCCACCGCGACAGCAGTGTGGCAGGCAGAAGAGAAATGGCATTGCGTCAAAGCATGCGACCCCACACTGTCGGTGCAGCAATTGGAAGCGACAGCAGTAGTCCTGGCATGTGGACTCTTCCAAGACGAACACCTGAACATCGTAACAGACTCTATATTCGTGGCAAAGCTCTGTCTGGCTATGGCAGGACCAGGTGTGTCAACATCAACAGCAGCCCTGATGCTTGAAGAAGCACTTTCTTCACGAAAGGGCACAGTATCTGTCATTCACATCAACAGTCACAACCCAGTCAAAGGTTACTTCCAGATCGGCAATGACAAGGCGGACGCAGCAGCGAAAGGCGTTTGGACGCTGCAAGAAGCCCGTCAGCTGCACGAATCTCTCCACATTGGACCCAAAGCACTGGCAAAGAAATGCGGAATCACCACAGCAGACGCCAAACATGTAGTGGCCACATGCCCTCACTGCCAGAAGTCACCCCTGTGGACCAGTGGGGTCAACCCCAGAGGTCTCAAGCCCTCAGAAATCTGGCAGTCAGATTTCACCTTGTGTCAACTGCTGAAACCCCGAGCATGGCTCGCAGTGACCGTGGACACATTCAGTGGAATGATCATAGCCACACAGCATCACAAAGCTAACTCCAAAGCCACAATTCAGCACTGGCTGACAGCTATGGCGTGGCTTGGCATTCCCAAACAGATCAAAACTGACAATGGTTCCAATTTCATTTCTAAACCAGTGCAGGAATTTACCTCCAAATGGGGGATCACACTAGTACAAGGCATTCCATATAACAGTTCCGGACAAGCTATAGTTGAGCGGGCAAATCAGACCCTGAAAAACAAAATAGAGGTGTTGGCAAAAGCAGAAGGCTTCACCAATTCTATCCCCTCAGGAGAGCAGACACGTATACTGGCAACAGCTTTGATAGCATTGAATCAGTTCCCTAGAGGAAATGAAACAAACAGTCCTGTTCAAAAACACTGGGCCTCCAAAATGATAGAGGAAGGCCCACAAGTTGCAATTAGGAATGAGCTGGGTGAGTGGGAACGGGGCTGGAAACTGATGCTTGCAGGGCGAGGGTATGCAGCTGTCAGAAAGGACGGGAAAACCAGGTGGTGTCCTCTCAAATCAATTAAACCTGATCTTCACAGTGAGCAGGATGAGACTAATGAAAACTGTGAGTTTCTGTTTACAGGACATGCTGGTGGGGCGGCCACATAATGCATACATGCCCCTTCCAGAGGAACGAGACACGCCACCAAAACGCCAGACAGCAGCAGAGAAACCCACGCGAGTGAGATCTAAGCATCGACAACAAATCTGTGTGATTTTGTTGTTGGGGCTTGTCGCCGGAGGACAAGCCAGCCCGAACTACTACCCACATCAGCCATTCAGGTGGGTCTTGAGACACCTTACAAATGATAAGGTGCTCAGAGCCATCACCACACCAAACACTCCATCCTTCGTGCTTCGCACCAACGATCTGTTTCCAGGACGACCAACGATAAATTCCTTCTCAACACCCGTGCACATATCCTACTGGTGCCCAGCTTCAAACCCAGGGAAAAGTTATTGTAATTACCCTGGGTGGGGATACTGTGGGTACTGGGGCTGTGAAACTATAGTCACAGATGCCAGGCCATCAGGGCCTGGGTGGGACCCACCACAGCCCGACCAGTTCCTGCAGTTCACCTGGGCACCCACAGGTTGCAAACCACCTCCTTCTGTACAGGAAAACCCCCATCGAAACAGTTATAAAATCCCCAAATTTAAAAAATGTTTGTACTATAAAATGACAGTCTTGCAGCCAAATCATCCTGGTTGGACAGTGGGTAAGACATGGACAGTGGTCCTCTACGGGACAAAAGAGTGGGTGAATGTGCGAATTACCAGGCTCCAGCCATCAGCACCCCGAGCGGTTGGACCCAACAAGGTGATTAAAAGCACACAGACAGAGAAAAACATGACTTACCCCAAAATCTTACCCACGAGTGTCACAGAAAACCCAGCCAGTGATGAGAAAGCTCTCCAGATAGGTCGATTTGTCAAGTCAGACCCTGACCCAATTCTTCGTATGTTAGATGCCACTTATCTATCCCTGAATGAATCTAACCCTAACCTAACTAATTCTTGTTGGCTTTGTTATGATGTCCAACCCCCTTTTTATGAAGGAGTTGCTGTAAACACCTCATTCACTTACTCCACAGCCAATGCACCTCATCAGTGCAGATGGGACACACCCCGCAGAGGTATCACCCTGAGTCAAGTCTCAGGTCGGGGCAGATGTTTTGGAAATGCAGCCCTAGCTAAGCGAAAAGGGAATGTTTGCTCCAAAATTGTAAAGCCCAACAGAAAAAATAATAAGTGGGTTGTCCCAGCTGCATCAGCAATGTGGGTTTGTCAGAGATCCGGAGTAAGTCCTTGTGTGTTTCTTCCTAAGTTCAATGATTCTAACGACTTCTGTGTCCAAGTTCTGATTGTTCCTAGGGTCCTGTACCACTCAGATGAAGAGGTATACAACCTCTTCGAAGAACCCAGCCGGCTTCACAAAAGAGAGATTCTGACAGGAATAACCATAGCCATGTTGCTTGGTTTGGGAGCGGCTGGAACGGCAACAGGTGTCTCGGCCCTAGCAACACAGCACCGAGGACTGTCTCAACTGCAAATGACCATTGATGAGGACTTGCAGAGGATCGAGAAATCCATTTCATACCTAGAGAAGTCAGTCTCTTCGCTCTCGGAAGTGGTTCTGCAGAACAGGCGAGGCTTGGACCTCCTGTTCATGCAGCAAGGAGGCCTGTGTGCAGCCCTGAAAGAAGAATGCTGTTTTTATGCAGATCATACGGGAGTAGTTAGGGACTCGATGGCAGAACTTCGAAACAGACTGGCTCAGAGACAAAAAGATAGAGAGGCTCAGCAAGGCTGGTTCGAATCCTGGTTTAACCAATCCCCGTGGTTAACCACTTTGATTTCCACTTTAGTAGGCCCATTAGCAATGCTACTTTTAACAGCTATCTTCGGACCATGCCTGCTGAACAAAATAGTTTCATTTGTTAAAACTCGCCTAGAACGGACTAACATTCTGTTCCTAGGCCTGCATGAAATGCCGTGAATTAATCAGGGAACATTGCCAGTCACAAGCTTTTTCAAACTTGCCTGGCAAAAATTTACTCAGGTTTCCAAACTCCTTCTCCCTTTAGTTAGATACTAACCTTCTACCTCATTTAGTGCCTATATATATATATACATATATCTACCTCATTTCTTTAGTGATAGAGGGGGGGGAGATGTGGGGGAGACTGGCTGGACAGGGGGAGACTGGCTGGACAGGGAAAGGCGCTCGGAAGATATCAGGTTGTTACGAGAGGGCCTCAGAAAACATTCCAGCCATCAGATAAGATCTACCTCAAGGACACAAGCCCCCTTCAAGGACATACCAGTACCTTTCCGTTTCCCCCCAGGAAGTGTAGCAAGACCCTCTGACGTAGGAAAGACCCAGAAAGTATTTAAGCTGCCTGTTCCAGAAAATAAACGCTTTTTTAACCATCCACCAAATTGGTGTCTGTGTGTTAATAGCCCGGCGCTACAAGGAACACGTGGTAGCCGTGCTGTCTATCCTTGAAACCAGGCCACTAGAGTTTGTGGACGAAAAATACAACATGTGAGCTGAGTTTTACGCCCACTTTTCAGGCTTTCCCATTCAAATGCAAAAATTTTCTGACTGGCTTCATGGATAGGAATGCAAAAGAAGGCATCTTTCAAATCTAAAATTGTAAACCAAATTAGCTCTGGTTTTAGGCACGTTAGCAATGTATATGGGTTGGCCACTACAGGATAAAGATCTTTAGTTATCTTATTCACCGCCCGTAAATCCTGTACTAACTGATATGACCCATCTGGTTTTCGAACAGGTAGTATGGGAGTATTAAAATTGGATTGACACTCCTTCAGTAATCCTAACTGTAGAAATTTCTCTATTACTGGGCTAATTCCCTCCCTATCTTCCTTCCTGAAGGGTATTGCTTAATCCTAACTGGTTGTTTTCCTTCCTTAAGCCTAACTTGTATAGGGGTAGCATTCTTCGCCCTTCCTGGCACATCATATTCCCATACCCCAGGGAATACCTCGTTTAGTATTTCCTTATCAATTTCCACTTCGGCCTTGATTGCTGTCAGTATTAGACTTAATACCTCCATGTATTGTTCGTTGTTTACCTCCAGAACAATTTCCCCCTTCTTAAATTTAATGTTTAGTTGTAGTAATTCCAGCAAATCCCTTCCCAAAAGGGACTGTGGGGAGTTTGGTAGATACAGGAATCTATGAATGCCCCACTGTTTCACAAATTTGTATTTTAATGGTTTGCAAAAATATGCCTTTTCAGATTGGCCAGTCGCTCCTACTACTGTAACATAATCATCACCTACAGGCACTAAAGCCTTGTTCAAAGCAGAATATGTTGCTCCAGTGTCAACCAAAAATTTTACTTCTTTCTCCTCCTCCCCTAGCTCCATTTTTATAACCAGCGGGTCTGCTGGGGTAGACACCCCCGGTCCCCCTCAGTCCTTTTGTATATGTGCCACTACCCCCTCTTTTCCTTGTTTCTTGTGTCCACCTTGTCTTTGTTCTGGACACTCATTTTTCCAGTGGCCAAACTTCTTACAATTCGCACACTGGTCTCTGCCCAGCTGAGGCTGGCCTCGCTTGGGTGGTCCTGCCCACGCCTGCATTTTCCTTTCCCTTCCTCCTGTACCACCGCCACAAACTTTCTCGTTACTTGTTTTTACCCCTCTTCTCGATTGCTAAAACCCCTCCATGCTTCCCCCAAGAGGACTTCTAAGTTTCTCCCATCTGATTTCCTGAGTTTTTGGAGTTTGTGTCTAATATCTCCTGTAGATTGCCCCAGGAATAGGTTTACTAGTTGTTGTATCCCTATCTCGGATGCCAGATGCAGTGGGGTGTGATGGCACATGGCATCCCTCAGGTGGTCTAGGAATTTAGATGGTGTTTCTGAGGGACCTTGTTTTATTGCGTGTAAAGCTGACCAGTTTATAGTCTTGGGTATAGCCCTCTCCCTCGCTATCCACTCCTGGTAGTTTAACAACCTTTCCCTACCTGCCGTCTTGTTTGGGTCCCAGCATGGGTCCTGAAGAGGAAAATAGGATGCTTTCACATCTAATTGCATCTGTCATGCTTTTAAGTAGTCCTCCAGTAAGTCCCCTCCCGTTTTTAAAATCAATTGTTTCTTGGTTTCAGTGAATGCATCCAATAGTAATTGCATATCATTCCAGTCAGGAACATGTTGTTTCATTATGTATCGCAAGCATTTGGCTGTGCTTACCGGGTCACTGATAATTCTTTGTGACCTTTTCCCATACCTCTAAATCAATAGAGGAAAAAAGTACTTTAATTACTACTGGCCCATCTGGTCTCGCTACTTCTCGTAGGGGTGCCTGTATCACTTGCCCTCTGGTTCGAGATGCAACAGGACTGCCCAGGAGTGTTGGGGCTGATGCTCCTTTCAGGTCCTCTGGAGGAGGTGGAGGAGGAAAGGAGTCTTTGTCTTCCTTTTCCTGCTTTCTAAAGGAATGGCTGAGCATGTTAGCTTGTTCCTGCTCTTGGATTATTGCCTGATAAACCTTACCCAATTTGATGCACCTTTGGCCAATGCTACAGGACGAACAGCACGGTTCCAGCTTTCCTTTAGTAGCTTTATTGTCTCTCTCAAGGGCCAATACCAAGGGATCGGAGGGGGCTCTAATACCACAATCCCTTTGCCATTCAGGATTATTCCAGAGGGTGAAAAACATGTCACAATATGAGATCTCGTCCCATTTCCTTTCACATCTTAAGAAAAGCATTAACTGTTGCAAGCTGTTATAATCTAGTGTGCCAGTAGGGGGCCACCTTACCTCATCATCCAAACGGTACAAGGGTCACCATTGCAAACAATACTTGACTAAATTTTTTTGTTTTCTGTGCCTCCAGTACCCACAATATCTTTTCAGTGTGCTAAAATACATCCCAACGGGCTGGCCCTGGGTATCTCCTTGCTCTGCCCCGATCCCATTATCTCCTTCTCCTTGCCTTGTTTCGCTTCCAGCCAAACCTCCTTTCACACTCTTGCACCGTCTTTTCCCAGTCCTCCTCTCTTATGCTCCAGATTTCTGGGATCAGGTATGATTTTCCACACAAAAATTCTAAAATCTCTGGCTCAGGATCTCTTTGGCCAAGTGGCCGATACTGGGAACACGTGTCTTCCCTTCTGCCAGAGGAGCAATATCAACGCCCCCCACAAGTCCCACACTTTACCAATACCCACACTAAATGCTGCCCCTTCCTACAAAAGCAGGGTATTCTGCCTCTCCTTGTCTGAATATTCAAGTCCTTTGGGCTAGGTTGCTCCCAGTCAAGAGCCACTAGTCTTCCAGCAGAAGTCTCATAGAGTCCATCTAAATGGGTTCATTCGTTCCCTCTTTCTATCCAGTTCCTCACTGGGTTAACAAACTCCCAGGGCTCGAGTCCGAACCACTGGGGGAGAGGGATTCCTTTTACCTGTCTCGCCACAGTTATGTCCCAAAGGTAAGCAGGAGACCACTCAACTCCTTCTCTGTAGTTAGCCTATGGAAGGGGAGGCAGCCATAAGACAGTAAAAGAAAAGAAGAGGAAAAGGCTACACTTGTGTAATTAGTACAGAAAACTAGAAAGCTATTAGCTTGTTGCAGTTATAGCTGTATTACCACAGAAATGTATTTGAGATACACTTCATACACAGCATACCCGGTCCTGGCAGCCCCGGCTGTACGAGGTGCCCAAAGTTGGGAGGGAAGCGCGCGGTGCAGTGAGCAATATTTGCTCAGTAACACCTGAACAGGTGGGGAGAAATACGGTGGGCTGGCATGTGACACGCAGCAGTGCCGGCAGGGACAGAGCGTGCAGCAGAAGGCGAGCGAGCGGTGAGCGGCGCTCAGCAGTGCTGGCGAGGGAGGGTGAGCGAGCAAGCGGCGAGCAGTGCTCAGCAGTGCCGGTGAGGGGGCAAGTGAGTGGCGAACGGCGCTCAGCAGTGCCGGCAGCAGCGCGAGTGAGGAGGGAAGGAGGGAGGGTGAGCGAGTGGCGCTCAGTGCGGAGGTGCTCCCCGGGAGGCAGCTTAACCCACGGCGCAGGGAAGGGAGCCCCTCAACCCTCCCGTGCCGCCGGTCCTGCACGACTCCTCAGTCCCGCTGGTATGGAAAAATCAATCTGCCTGGCAGCCCTCTGTGGCGTCCCGTATTCCATTCGCTCTCACTCTGCACCTAGAAGCGAAATGCTTCCCTCAATTCCCTTCAGTGCTCTTCTTTCCCATCCAACCTAGGACGGGCTGAGAGGAATCCTAGGAATCACACAATGCACAACTTTCCTTGGAATACACAGTCTGAATACATGATACAAAACAGATACTAAACATCCAAAACTAACACAGCACTGACCCTGTTTTTTCAGCCACTTCAGTCACCCAAAACAGAGGCTCTTAGTCCCCAAAACACGACACACATATATACCTAACCAGAACAAGCAGGTCTGAATACCATACCCACTCACAAATTAGTAACACTTAAGATAAAATTCATTCAAATTCCTCTAAGATGCCTGGGAGTGAGGATTTCCCTCCTCCTTCCTCAGTACTACACTTCCCAGCATGCCTTGCTCACACCATTCACTCTCTCTTCCTGGCTGTCTCAAACATACACGCAATAAACAATCAACAGAGTCTGGACTTTACAATCTCACAATCATGGTTCACCAGGACAGGGATCCCCTTGGCCTACCCCCAAGGCCTCTAGCGGGTTGCCTCTCGACCAGGGAATCCCCTTTATCGGCTCGCGCCAGCTCCCAGCCGGTATCCCTCTGCTAGTGGTACTCTGCTAGCGGTTGCTTGCAAGCTAACCCCTCAGGGCACAACACCATGCGTTTGGATGTCTCTCATGTGTCTTACCAGAGCCCTATCTCAGTGTACACTTTCCCTTCTAGTTTAATATATACCTTTGTCTGTAACGTCCCCAACAAGTCCTTCTGTCCCCGCGGGTAAGCACACAAGTGGGGAATCCCCACCGGGAATGCCCCGATGGTTCCTGGGGAGTCCCTTTGTGGTCGCCAACTGAAACAAGGGTGGAAAGAACTCCACAACTAATAACAGTTGTTAGAGTGGTATGTATTTGACGTCGAGATACATGGGGAATAATTTCACCATGTGCTGGTTTGAAAGCAAAACCAGTGAGAGACTCCAAGTCAGAAATACAATTTAATTAGAGGAAAAGAAAAGAAGTAAAATAAAGTAAAATAAGATAAATGCAATAGTACAAAAAACCACAGACAGAGTTGGAATACCACCTGACACCCTCTTAGTGAGGGTGGTAGTAGCAGTCCAGATGAAATGGTCTTGTTGAAACAGTGATCCTGTAGAAAGGTCTGGTAGCTCTTGTCCTCTGCAAATCCAGTGGAGTGAGTGTTCCCTGTGCTGTCCCAGATTATATCCAGGTGGGAATGCTTGGCTCCTCCCCCTGGGCGGAGCATCTCACAATGGGCTGATATCATTCTATGAATCATGCAGTGGGTCCTTGATGGCCCATTAAACAGAGATAGCTCCCGGAGGGAGTTATCTATGAGTCATGCAGCAAGGCATTGATGGGCCCATTAACAGAAGATAAGGGAAACACTGCCCCACCTGGTTTCAACAGCTCATGAAGATGGGGATAGAATACATACTCTGGGCACATCTTACATTGTAACCTAGGACACGCCAAAGACACGCATACACACCTGAGAGTCTTTCCCCTTATTATTCCCTGAGGTCTTACATATGCATGACATTGCACAATCCGCCTCATACATATTCATTCTCTGGCCCTGCCCATCCTTGCCTCGTATGGTAATTAACTCCATGCTCTTCTGGGCATGCTCAGTCCATTGTGGTTGTCTCTGAGGGTCTCCGAAGGATGAAGGAAACAGAGTCTTTGTCAGTGAACTCTTTACCTTTATCTCTCTTGCGTGTGCTTTGCCCCTTTTGGCACTCTTTCAAGGGGATACTCAGTTTCTGCTGGCTAAGAGTCTGTGTTCTTCTCTTTATCTGCATTCTTAGCCTTGTTATCCCAGGGTGTTTAGGTTAGTTCTTCTCATTATCACCGAGGGGCCCCAGATGCTTGTAGTGCTTTAAAATAGGCAATAGGTTAACAGACACAGTGTTCGGTATTCACTAAATGCTTTCTAAAATGCGATGTAATATATGTTCTACAGCACTATTTGAAATACATTCTAACATACAGTGCATGTTCTTAAGTCTACTATAAAGGACCAGCAAGAATTTTCAAATCTCTGTCTCATCCTCCAAGGTTTTCCCTCTGTTTCCCTTCCCATGGTGATCACACTCCATGGCTTCGTGAACAGATGGATTGAGACCCTTGGGGCTGAGGGTCCAGGTCCCACATGCGCGATCCCAGCAGAGCTGTCTCTGAATGCACAGGGATGAGCAGGGAACTGAATGGAGACCATTGGGCACCTTATCACCCTCACCTAATGTACCTGGGAAGAGCCGTGACAAGGGACCCTGGCCATGCACCACCTCCAGGTCATCTCCAGCCACTTGGGTTTCTCCTCCACTTCCCATGCCCACTGCTGCCCTTTGTCCCTGATGGACCAACTGGCTTGGGATCTGCCACTGATGTCACTCCACTCCCCAGAGTCATCATTCCCTCTTGACATCAGTGCTGTGAAGAAGGACCACAGCTTCCTGGACCAGGATTCCCTCAAATCCCTGTGCAGGTAATGCTCCCTTGTCACCCTGCACATGGAATCAGCACGGGCATGTGCCACAGACAAGGGCAGTGGCCCAGGCTGATGGGGTGGTAGGCTTAGTAGGGTGCCTGCCTTGCACCTTGGCTGGGCTCAGAGCCCGCTCCGGCACTGTCACTCCCTCTGCAGTGAGAACTCGGTTGTTCAGATCAGGGAACATTGCTGGTATTGTGTGGTTCCAGGGAAACAACAGGTTTTTATGCTCCATGTGATGCTGATCATCCCAGTACCAGGCAACGCAGCCCAGCCGCGCATTTCCACCTGGGCATGGTGCTGCTGAAGCTGCAGGTTTGGGAGCTGCCCAGGAGTGGTGTGCAGGGAGCAGCATGTGGGGGACTCAGGCAGAGCAAGCCAGAGCTGGCACCCAAAGCGGGACACTGACCAGATGGTCTGTCTGGATGGGCCATGTGTCACTCAGTGCGTCAGGTGACTCAGCCCTGCCTTGGCTCTCAGAATACATCATCACACTCGTGTCCCTGAGGTGGCTCCACACTGTCCCTCCCACCCAGAACAGAGGAGGCAGGAACAGGGTCTGTTTCCTATTTGTTTCCCAGCAGAGAGGCTGCTGTGCTGGGCAGGAGGGGATCTCTGAGCCATTTCCTGGGTGCCTGTCTCTCCCTCTCTGAGCTTTTAGGTCCTTTAGTCATTCCCTGTCTGGGGCACAGGAGCTTCTGAGCTGATTTTGCTTTAATAGCCTGGAGCACACCATCCCTGCTCACTTTCAGAACCAGTGGCCCCAGCAGCTGCCATGGACATGGTCTGGCTTGGGCGACCATCTGCTGGCATTGTCCCCTTGTTAGTCGGGTGTCCCTCTGACCATGGAGCCACAGCAGTGGGTGACAGGTGACAGGCACAGCCAAGGCTCTAAGCAGGAAAATCAAAAGAAGCCAAAGCCATCCCTGTGACTGCAGCAGGGCTGGGACCAGGATAAAGCTGCTCTGTTTCTTGCAGGAGGCTGATGACCCTGAACACTTGTGCCTCCATGAAGCTGGATGTTCACTTTCAGCGTAAGCAGGTACGTCCTGGACCCTCAAGGCAGGTGAGGGGCTGAGGGGTGCAGGGGATTGTGTTCTTGGTGGTGGGGCAGTGTCCTGGTGAGCTCTGGGACTGCCCTGGGCACAGAGTGGCTCCTGGAGGCCTCCACTGCCAAAGGAGTCCTGAGATGGTTTAAGGGGGTGAACACGCTGCTCTCCTCCCCACCTGGGGCTGTGCTGGTGGCTGTGCCCCTCTGAGGTAGGGGGAATGTGCTGAACCTCCTCAGCTCCAACTGATTGATCATCCCCTGTTCTCAACCCTCCACAGAATGAAGACTCTGAGGAGGAAGAACAGTGTGCCATCAGCAGCCGGTGGACGTACCAGAGGGACAGCAAAAGATGGTCACGGGTGGGGTCCGCCGATGTCCTGTCCCAGGGCTCAGAGGCCCTGAGCTGCACCATGTGCCCGGTGTCCAGCCGTGAGAGCGTCCTCACAGACCTCAGCACCAACCCTGAGGCCACGTCCCTGCACAGCACGGGCAGTGTGGGCAGCGTGGGTGGCACGGGTGGCACGCTGGGCACTGCGGCCATGCCATCCCAGCCCCTGTCCCCCCGCCGTGCCACTGCCACCACCTCCAGCTGCAGCCAGAGTGAGGGATCTGCACCAGAGCAGCCCTCGGGCCAGGGAGAGGGCTCTAAGGAGAAGCTGAAGAAGCAACGGTCTCACAGCTTCCTGAAGCGGATCGAGTTCCTGCAGAAGAAGGACAAGGAGAAACCCAGCCCAGACAGGAGGGTGGCTCCACACAGCAGTGCCACTCTCCCACCAGGATGGGGCTCTCTGAAGAGTAATGGGGACCTTGCAGCCACCAGGACCAACTCCTCTAAAAGAGGGATACCTGCCTCTTTCCACAGCAAAAAACACTTCCTCTCGGTATCATACAGGACTAACCGCCTGCTCAGCCCAGGGGGCACCAAGGGGAGCTCTGACTCCAAACGCAGTGGAGTCTACCTGGAGGACTATGACACAGCCACTGCCACCGGCGGTGCCTGGGCTGCTGCTGAGTGCCAGCGCCAGGCTTGCCATGGTGATTGCCTGGTCTATATCCCCTGTGACCACAAACCCTGGCACCTTCCCCAAATCCCTCTCCATCGAGAGCTTGTGTCCCCTGGCCGGCAGCTCCCTGACCCACTGGAATGCAGGGAGCTCGGCCATGGGGCTGGGCGGGGGCGGCAGCAGCAGCAGCGTGGAAGGCTTGTCCTCCCCGAGGGGCTTTGCCTGCCGGCGCCGGGGTTCCTGCAGCTCCCTGGGCAGCCGTGTCAGCATCTATGACAACGTGCTGGAGTTCGGCAGCAGTGAGGATTTCTGCAAGGACGGGGAGGTCATCTATGAGAACCTTGATGATATCCTGCAGCACTTGGTGGGGCTGCAGCAGAAGGTGGAGCTCTGGTGTAAAGCCGTCTCCCCTGGCTTGGATGGGGAGGAAGGGGGCGAGGAGGAGGAGGAGGAGGAGGACGACGACGACGACGACGACGACGACGACTCGGGAGGGGAACCCTCCAACCTGCATTTCGAAGAACGGTCCATGTCGGATGTCGGCACCTCTGCTAGTGACTTTGATAGCCCTGGGAACTCCCTCAACGAGGCTGAAGAGATGGAGACACGGGAGCGCCGGGATTCGGGGGTGGGAGCATCACTCACAAGACCCTGCAGGTATCACAGAATCCCGACGTGGTTTGGATGGGAAGGGACCACAGAGACCATCTCGTTCCATGTCCCTTGCTGTGGACAGGGGCAATTTCCACTAGACCATATTGATCCAAGCCCCGTCCAGCCTGCCCGTGAACACTCCCAGGGACGGGGCTGCTGCAGCAGGGAGGGGTGCACAGCCCATGGGTGTGGGGAGCAGCGCCTGATCCCGTCCTCGAGGGGCTGGATGATCGTCTCTTCCCGGGAAGCAGAAGCGGGCGGAGGGAGGGGAGTGCCGCTGGAGCCGCACGGTGCGGGCAGGGGAGCGCAGCGCGGGGCGCTGGTGCACTCTGGTGGCCGCCGGACACCACTGCCACCGCTGCCAGCACCTCAGCACTGCCGCCGCTGCCGGCCCTGTCTGCCTGCACAGACCCGGGATTAAAATGTTTTTCATTAGCTAATAACACATGTAAACACAGGGGACACGTGCCTTCCTCTGTGCCAGCATTCCTAGGGCTCTCCCCAGGAGAGCTACGGCTGTTGCCGAGTTCTGTGGCTTTCCTCACCCAGTTCAGCTGGTGCTGGAGGGTGATATGGCAGTAGCCATGAAGGAGTGGGGAGCAGTGGGGGTTTCCTTAGCTGGGAATGTCCCGTTTGTCCCCAGAAAGCTGCGTTGGCACAGCTTCCAGAACTCACACCGGCCCAGCCTGAACTCGGCCTCGCTGGAGATCAATCGCCAGTCGTCAGCCCAGCTCAACCTGCTCCAGAAGTGCTCCCTGCTCCGGCTCACAGCCATCATGGAGAAGTACTCCGTGCCCCACAAGCAGGCCTGGACGTGGTGAGCTGGGGCGAGGGGGACCAGGATGGGGCCCACATGCAGCTGCTTGTGCTGTGCCCCCAACCTGGGGTGCTTCAGGGTGTGGAGAGGGAAAAGCTAAACCGAGGGCTGTCTGCTCTGGCAAGTGTGAGCCAGAGCTGAGCCCCAGGCTCCTGGCATCATCCTGGCTTCCAGGGGGGCTCCTGGCATCATCTACCACTGTGGGGGCCGCAGGTGTTCGTGGGGCATTAAAAGGGCTGCAGCAACATAAGAGAGTGGGACAGTGGTTTCTTTTCATAAGCAAATATCAAAATATTTTAGCTTAATAAAAGGTGCTGCCATTCCTGCTGGGAATCTACTTTGCTTGTATTCCAAATACTGCAGAAATGCATGCGTGTGTGTGTGTGTGTTCCCAGGGTCCTGCTCTCTCTGTGAGGGGGTGCTGAGGGCACCGATCATTGCACTGATGTCTCTGTGTCCCACTCTGCAGGACTGTCCCCAAGTTCATGAAGTGGAGTAAAGTCCCTGACTACAGGGACAAGATGGTTTTTGGGGTGCCGCCCATTGTCAATGTGCAGCAGACGGGTCAGCCCCTGCCCCAGAGCATCCAGTAGGCCATGCACTACTTGCACAGTCAGTGCCTGGACCAGGTGAGGCCACGGCTGCTGGGCAGCACCACTGGGATTTGGGGAAAAAAAAAGCTTTAGGGGTCCTGTTGTGGACCTCTTGTGGTGTGTGCTGAAGTGGGGGGGGTGGGATTGTCTGTGGGAACTCAGCAGCATCCTCTTGGCCATCCCTCACTCAGTGTCTTCTCTGGGTTCAGGGATGATCCCTTTGGGGAGAGAGTGTGAATCCAGCAGCATCCCCTTGACCATCCCTCACTCAGTGTCTCCTCTGGGTTCAGGGCTGATCCCTGTGGGGGAGGGAGTGTCTTTGCCTGTCCCACAGGTGCCCACCCAGGCCGGTGCCCACTCACACCCTGCTCTGCCCCGGCAGGTTGGCATTTTCCGCAAGTCCGGGGTGAAGTCCCGGATCCAGGCGCTCCGGCACATGAACGAGACCAGCCCTGACAACGTCAACTACTCGGGGCAGTCAGCCTACGACGTGGCTGACCTGCTGAAGCAATACTTCCGTGACCTGCCTGAGCCCATCTTCACCAGCAAGCTGACCGACACCTTCCTGCAGATCTATCAGTGTAAGGGCTGGGGGCAGCTCAGGGTCTTTGGGGAAGAGGAGGTCCCTCTGTTTGGATGGAGGGGGTGGGAGCAGGTGGGTGGTGGCCTTGGGACGCCCCACTGACACTGCCCCGTTCCTGGCAGTCGTGTCCAAGGAGCAGCGGCTGCAGGCGGTGCAGGCTGCCATCATCCTCATGCCGGATGAGAACAGGGAGGTGCTGCAGACCCTGCTCTACTTCCTGAGCGACATTGCCTCGGCTGAGGAGAACCAGATGATGGCTGGGAACCTGGCTGTGTGCCTGGCCCCTTCCATCTTCCACCTCAATGTGTCCAAGAAGGAAAGCACATCGCCCAGGTAAGGGCTGGCTGAGCCCCAGCTCCTCAAGTGCCTCTTCCCTGCCTGCTGTGGGAGGTGGCCAGCAGGGAATGGTGAGACATGGGGGCTGTTGGCTCTGTGCTGTGACACAAAGTGAGAGCCATGGGGGTCTAGAGGTGCCCACTGGTGCCAGCACTAACTACCTTGATCCCCCACAGGGCCATACACAAGAGGGGCACCATGGGGAAGCCAGACCAGAAGGACCTCAATGAGAACATGGCCGCGACTCAGGGGCTCTCCCACATGATCACCGACTGCAAGAAGCTCTTCCAGGTGGGTGGCAATGGTGTCCAGCCCAGCACTGCCCATGGGAGGTGTGACCTTGCTGGCAGGTGCTGGTCCTGGGGCGAGCTGAGTGGGACGGCAGCCACCAGCCATTCACCCTGGAGCCAAGTTCAGCTATGTCCTGAGGCAGGAGGTGGTGCAGGCTGTATGTCCATCCTCCCCACTCCCTGGGGAATGAGTTACAGTTCTCTGTCTGTCCAGGATCACTCACAGAGTCCCCACAGGATCTCTCTGCCTCGCTGAACATCTGTGTCCTTTTGGTTTGCAGGTCTCCCATGACATCTTGCTGCAGCTGAGCAGCTCCTATATGGCTGCAGATGCTTATCCCCACCCCCTGGCTGACTTGGTGTGCCAGGGGGAGAGCAAGGATTTACACTCCTACTTTGAACAGAGTGTCCAGAACCTGCTCAAAGAGTCATCAGAGAAATTCAAGGGGTGGCTGAGCACACCAGGGCCCCTGAACACAGAGCTGTCCTGCAAAAAGGTAAATGCCACTGGGTGGAAGGGCTTGAGAACATGCAGGGAAGTGTGTATGGAGTGACCTCTCCAATAGCCAGAGCAGGTCCCACCTCATCCCTCACTAGGCAGCAGATGGGACTGTGCTGCTCTGTGGCAGTGGGAGCCATCAGTGGAGCTGCTCAGAGGTTAGCACTGGGGGACCTGTGGGACAGTCTGTGTGACCCTCACTGTTGCATTGGGGAGCAAGTGTGCATCGTGATCATGTCCAGGAAGGTTACAGTACTGGCAGGGAAGCAGACGAGATGAGTCTCTGTTTGTTAAGCTCAGGGATCCATTTATTTCACCCCTCCCTGGGCCAGGGAGGGGGAGAAGGCAAGGAGGTCAGGAAGGCAGAGGGGCAGGAGAGGGCAGGAACGGGATCGTGGGGTTGTATGGGGTATTGTAGGGGCAGGGTTTCCAAGGGACGGGTTAACAAAGGTAGGATCAGATTAAACCAGAAGCACTCACTCCTCACCTCATCCCCTCAGGTTGGGGATGGGCACCCTCTGCGCCTGTGGAAGGTCTCCACAGACGTTGAGGCCCCTCCTGCCACGGTGCTGCACCGGGTGCTGCGGGAGCGTCACCTGTGGGACGAGGACCTGCTGCAGAGCCGTGTGGTGGAGGCGCTGGACAAGGACATGGAGGTGTACCACTACGTGACAGACAGCATGGCCCCGCACCCGCGCAGGGACTGCATGGTGCTCCGGTGAGGGCGGCCGGGATCTGCGGGGGGTTTGGGCTCAGTTTGGTGCATCCCCTCTGCTCCAGCCCACCTCCTCCTTCCCGGGCTGTGTGCTGTCCCACCCCGTGGTGGGCAGGCAGTGACTCCTGCTCTGTCGCAGGCGCTGGCGCACGGACCTGCCGCGGGGAGCCTGCCTGCTCAGCTCCCTTTCGGTGGAGCACGACAAGGTGCCAGTGGAGGGAGGTGTCAAGGCCATCGTGCTGACGTCCCAGTACCTCATCGAGCCCAGCAGCATGGGCCGCTCCCGGGTGACTCACATCTGCAGGGCTGACCTCAGGTAACGGGACCCTCCGGGGACGGGATGGAGCAGCAGGATGTGCTGCTCCGTGATGTTGACAGGGTCTCTCCTGCTCTCTCACCCCCTTCTGTCTCTTCCCTTCTCCAGGGGCCGGTCTCCCGAGTGGTATAACAGGGTTTTTGGCCACCTCTGTGCCATGGAGCTGGCGAGGATCCGAGACTCTTTCCCAGCCCTGAGTCCCAACGGCCCCAAGACAAAGATTTGAGGCACCAGGAAGATGCTCTGTCCTTTCAGATGTGGACTTGCCAGTGGATCCAGACTGGGGCTCTCAGCAGGAAGCACAGTGTGGTGCAGTGCCCGTGGAGGGGGAGACAGAGGCACATGTTTATAAACATCCTTTCACCCCAGGCTGGGCAGTCCTGTCCCACGGCCCGGGTGCTGTGGTGCAGGGTGGCTGCAGAGGGGAAGCCAAGGTGTCTGCAGGAGAGGCAGGGGAGCAGAGGGAAAGAGCGGCCATGGGGTGACCCCTGAATGTAGCCTGTGGCAGGAGCTGGGGCCCCCCACACAAGCCAGGAGCAACAGCAGGGGTGAAAGAGTTTGGAGTGAGGCAGAAGGAGTGAGCAGGGAAAATGGGGCCATGTCCACAGGTCGCAGTGTGGGGTCGGGAAGTGGAGGGTGGGCAGCAAGGGAGGGGATTGTGCGTGTGGTGTCACCCAGTAGGGACAGCCAGGGAATCACTGTGTGGTAGTGGAAGAGGCTGCTGTTCTGGGAGGAGGGGGCTGCCTATAGATATATAGGTAGAGCTCAAGTGCCAGCCCCTATTGAGGGGCAGATGGAACCTGTTGCAGCATTGGTGCTGAATTAATGGAAGAAGCAGCCCTGTACTCCCATGCCTTGCTCTTCCTTGGCTAAAAGCCCTCTCTCTGCACTGGGTGTCACTGAGAGGAGGGGTGGATGGACCATGTTCCAAGCCAAGGCCATCCCTCAACCATCTGACCCGTTATCTGGATGGGGCAGGACATTGCAGGAGCCCTGGAGCAGCTGTGCCTGAGTGGGAAGGGGAAATGCCTGGAAAGAGGCATCGAGGTGGGGAGAGACTCCCAACACCAGCTCCCCCTTTGTGCTGCCCTCTGTGTTGAGGGCTGTACCTGGAGAGGGGAGAGGGATGGCAGGAGAGGCAGTTATTTGGGATTCACCCCTCTTTGGGCAGCTACACATCGCCCTTGCCTACCTACTCCCTGCAGAGACATCCGTTTCCCTTTCCACCCCTTCCTTCCCTTCATGAAGGAACTGTTCACTGGAGCTGTCGGCACCCGGGAGATGACCTGGTTTCTTTATTGAGGCAGGGACCCAAATTCCAAGACGTTGTTCCAACTGGAAGGCAACACGACCCATGAGCTGGGGACCCCCAGTGTCAGTTTGGCCATAACTGTCTGTCTTTTGGTAAAAAGAAAAGCACAAATCAGCCTCTAGTCTGAGTTTTTATATATATGTATTTTATATATATATATATACATATATAAAAATAACTAACGTGGGGGAGTGAATTTTCTCCTGATATTTTTTTAAAGTGTTTCCTTTTTTTTCGATCCATAATACTTGTACAGGTGGAATATTAATATATAACTCTGGTGGCAGAGCTCAGCACCAGGTGATGCTCACTTAGAGCTGAGTATTTTGTATTTAAGGGACTTTTGTTTTGTATCATATGAAACTGCAGCAATTGTTTGACTTGGATTGGGGCTGCTCTTACCATCTGTGCAATTAATAAAGTACTAGCAAGATCTGCTGGCTGATGAGGAAACCTGTGCTCAGGGCTTCTCCAGCACCAGAGCAGCCCAATGCTGAGCAATGTGTGGCCTTGGGGCAGCCCCTTCATGGGTGAAGAGACTCAAACCCAGCATTTTCCACATCCAGCTGTGCTCCAGGGCCTTGCCAGGGTTTGGGGTTCTCCTGGCATTGCCACCTACAGCAGGGAGAGCACCTTGAGGAGGAGGAGGAGGAGCATCCAGCATCAGTGATGCCGATGAAGAAGAACCACATTGTGCTGTGGAATTCCCTGGAACAGACACCTCTTGCCACTGTTTTGGAAGTAGCAATGGGAATGGGGTGGAACATTCTGGAGTAGATGAAGATGATGGTGATGAAGGCTGCAAGATTAAAGCCTGGAGAGGAAGAAAACCTTCTCTGAGATTGGCTAATGTGTGGGATTGGCAGCAGGAGGACTGCTCTGGCTTTTAGGACCAATGGGCAGAGACTTTGGGGCAGCCCTGGCTCATCCCAAATCCACCCATGGCCAGGGCTTCAGCACAGGGATGGAGGGGGTACCCTCCCCATCCTGGGATGGAGGCTAAGCTGGCATCTCATCTTCAAGGGCCCCAGCAGGATGGCAGCACTCCACAGACCCACCCAGGCATCCCACTGATGGAGGGCTGTGAGCTCTCAGGGACCCCCACTCCCACAGGGAACCCTGTCCTGCCTCACATCATCCCTATCCCTGGGTCCCAAGTCCCCAGTGGATTGAATGAAGAGGTTCCCCACCCCTCTGCACGATGCTGTGCTGGGTGCAGACACTAAATAACACCCCAAAGCCTCTGCAAAGCTGGCTGGAGCCATCCCAGGGCTTTTGGGCTCACCTCAGCCATGCTCCCAAATCCACCTCTGCTCAGCATCGTCAGCTGATCAGTCCAAGAGTGGTTTCCTCCAACTTCTGCTTTGCAGACACTAGCATTTAAAATGAATTTCTCACTGAAATCCTCCAAGTTTCATTAACAGAGATTTAAGTTTTTTCCCTGCACATTATTACAGATTAATCTTTTAAAACCTTATAAAAACCAATCCCTACAACTTAGCAAACCCCCGCACTGGGAAATGATTACAAAGCAGCAATTCCAGGCTCAGTTTGGCTTAATTAAAGATAAAAGGAGAGAAAATAATTCCTTATTAACCAGTCAGGTAGAAGCTGTACTGTATTTAGAGCGCAAACAGCCCAATTACAGGGAGGAACATGCACAGTTATCTTACATTACAGGTACTTGAAAATGTGCATCTGGGGAAAATTAATGATGATTCTCTCCTTCCAAAGAGAAGCTGCAGCCATCCCAGCTGGCTGTGTGGGCCATCCCCAGCACAGGAGTGATACTTGTCCAGCCTGACCATTTGCCCATCCCTGGGATCCCTGCTATCTGAGCCCTGGCAGAAGGATCTTTAAAGGCATTGCTCAAATCACAGCACTCAGTGCACAGGTAGCACCTGGCTGGTGGAGTCTACCTTCCCCCCACCCCACCTACCCAGCGTGCACCTTCACAAATACACCTCACTCTGTACCACACCTGTGCCAGGACAGGGCCCTAACGGCTCCGCAACTTCTCTGTCTTCATGGGCAGAATGTTCCCCTTGCCCTAAATCAGCCCCAGCTGGGAGAGACCCTCTTGTCCCAGGGAATTTAAGCAGTATCTTCATGCTGGGGGGCTTCCAGTGGGCTGGAATAACTTTCTCAGGGGATAGGAGTGAACTGGTTTCTCTTCCTGCACTCAGATCTGGCTTTTAACCCCAGGCAGTAGCTCAGCACCACAGCCACTCACTCCCACCACCCCCCATGTGGGGATGAGAATGGGAAGGAAAAGGGCAACTTTGTGGGTTGAGATAAGAACAACTTAGCAATTAATACAAAAAATTATTATAATGCTAATGAAGAGAGAGAAATAAAACCCTGGAGAAACAAGTGATGCCCAGTACAATCACCCACCCCCTGCTGTCACAGCATCTTTACACTCTGGTTGTATTTCTCAACATGAGCTTTGTTAGTGGTCCAAGAATTTCCCACCCTTTGGCAGCAGTCCTTGTCCAGCTCCTGGGATTGCATCTCCTCCCAAGCCTGGGATGATATAGAGCTGTTGGACACCACCCCACATGGGTTCAGCCTCTGGGCTGTGTAGCCCAGCAAATGTTACAATACAGACCCCGAGGGGCTCGGGGAAGGCTTGTGCAACCTCATGGCATAGATTTATATGCCAGGATTTCAAAGATGTGACCTCCATGGTAGAGCTCTGTAGTCATGTCCCAGGCAACCCCCGCTCCAGCACAGCCTCCCAGGCCCCTTCCCACTGGGATAACTTCGTGTTTGAGCAAACCAAGCCAGCTTTTCCTTTTGCTTTGTTTGCCACTGGGATGATCCCTCAGTTCTCACTCGGGCCTGGCTTCCCTGGAGCTTTTTCCCCCTCTCTGGATGAAGACCACACCACCTGCCTGGCCTGGCAGTCACACAAACAGGCACTCTGATTTCAGCATCCCTGCAGAACAGACATTGTCTGGTCATGGACAAGGTGGGAATTCAGGCATCCTCACTGCCTGACTCCACTGACAGAGATTTGGGACAAACCCATTCATTTGTGCATCAAAGAAAGGGCTGTGAACCCGCGGCAGTGCTCCCGGCCCTGCCAGCACTGCATTGGCACCTTGACACACCTGGTTCCTCTTGGGATCACACACCCAGCTTGGAGAAGGGCCTGCCATGTGTCCTGTGGGATGGTGAGTGGTCCCAGCAGGAATCCCGAGGGATCAGCCCACTTCAGAGCACAGATTACCCATCTGCAGCTCCCAGCCTGGGGCACCTCACTGGGCTCTGCATTCCTTTTCTGTCCTCAGATGTAGAAGATCCTCCAGGCAGAAAAGAGATGGAAGTGGGCAAATGGGAGATAATACTGCTTTAACTGGGACTTTGCAAGTTAAAAAGGAGCACAGGCAGAGTCATGCTGGAAACAGGTTGCACGAATCTGACCAGATCCTGTAGGTAAGTTAAGTCAGACAGTCCTTGTGGCAAGGGTGGGACCCAGGTGCTGAAAGCAGCTGGAGGCCAAGTGTTTCTTAGAAGCAGGGATGATTTAGTGGCACAGCTACAAAACAGGATGGAAAGATACTTGGGCAATGTGCTCAGATGATGCTCCAGCTCTCCTTTTAGTGACAGTCACTGTGTCAATCCCATGGTTTTTACTGGAATGATGATGCCTTGCAGATCCCCTGCTGTGGTTGCAGAGGTCAGGAGGGGATCCCATCCTCCCCCAGCTGGTCCATCCTCAGTGCACGTGGCTGCTGCAGCCGGAGCTGGGGCAGCATCGAGGCACTCCCAGGGCACATCCATAGTAACAACAGATGTGATCCTGCTCCCAAGTGCAATTCATTCTAATGACATCCTGTTTCTGCTGGGGCTATGAGAGGCTTTCTAGGGCAGGAACATGTCACATCACCTGCTGAAGCTGTGTGTGCTGTGGGACAGCTGGCAGGTGAGTGGCTCCTGCTGCCCTGGCCCTGCCCTGCTCTCGCTGTCCCCTCAGTGCCTCTGGAAAAGGCAGTTCCACCGTGGGTGCTCTCCCAAAGGTGCTGCTGCCTCTGCAGCCCTGCCAGGAGCTGATGGCATTTCATGTTTCTTCACAAACTGTCCAGGATTTTTACTGTCTCTCATCAAACCCCTGTTTGTCACCCTGTGTGAGTTCATCACATCTGTTATTTTATCAATATTACAACCCCTCCCACCCCAAACAAACAGACCCCATCCCAACAGCACCACAATCTCTGGTTCCAACCGAGATATCTCCATAAAGCACAACTCCTCCCTGGAAAACCTGCTTTTCCCAGAAACTTCTCTAGCATCCAAGCCCCAACTCCAGATGTAGATGCATCATTTGTAGTAATAACCAAACCTTCAGCAAACACCATTAGTAACGACTTGCCAAGGAGCAGAAATAATTACAGGCAATTGCTCTATGGACAGCCAAGCAGGGAACACCATTTCCTCCATGTTAAACAGTGAAACACAAGTAGGGAAAGAGAAGCACCAAAGGGCAAAAGTTGATGTTTAAGGCTACAAAATGAGGAGAGACACTCTGCTCTGACCCTACACCACCTCCTGCTTGGCTGGCGTTGTGCAGGGGCCTGAACCCACAGCTCCAGGAGCTTTTGCATTCCCGAGGCTGGGATCTGGAGGCACAGCTGGCTCCATTTGCCTTGACACCGTGTCCCTGGTGTCCTGCCTCCAGCAGGACATGGCACCCCGGTGTTCCCCTGTCCCTTGGTTGGGACTCAGTCATCCACACCAGGCTGCTGTGGAACAGCTCGGGAGAGCCGCAGCAAACTGGTGGCAGTTTAGGGCACCGTGGGGAGCGGATTATGCAAATGAGGACATCCGCTTTAATGGCATTCCAAGATTTTTAGTCAAATTTAATTACCTTCTTTCTTCCCCCTCTCTGTGCCTGTCCCTGATCAAATTAAAACAAACAACCCCCAGCAGAGTGTTTGTGACAGGAATCGTGTTGGAGACTAATTAAAACCTGACGATTGTCACTGCAATGAGCCTGGCAGCTGCCCGTGCCAGGCGGCGGGGGGGACGGGGACAGGGCAGGTGGCACGGCACTGGATGCTCCCCACGGTAGCTCCTTATCTGTAGTGGTGCGTGAGCTGTGCTCACAAGTTTTGGGTTTATATAATTAATGTTATTTATGTTGGGAAAATGGTTTATTCCGGACCTCCCTGTTTATAGCTGCATTTGCAGTTTGGTTTATCCCTTCCCGAAGGTGCTGTTTCCCCTGGAAACCCTCCTGTCCATCCAAGTTTGTCCCCTCCCCCGGAGCCTGCCAGTCATCCAGGAAAGCCTCCACCCCTTCTGGAAATCTCGGGGAGACTCGGCTTCTGATTGGAACAGGTTCTGGAAATCCCCTATCCCCCCCTCTCCAGGGATTGGCCCTTTTGTATGTCAATCTACCCCCCAACTCCTCCCTTTGTATCCTCCTATTGGTGGAAAGTTTATGTACACGCCCCTTGGCACCTGTCCATTTAAGCGGCGGGGGGTCCAGGTCGGCCCTCTCTCTCGTCCACCATCCTGAGGTGATGTCCAGGTAATAAACATCTCCTGTTATACCTCAGAAGAGAGCCTCCTTTTCCTCCTTCGCCATAGCTGCAATTACATCCAGTGCTTGCCTGCCAAAGAACCCACCGGGTGGGTTTCTGCAGATCTGTCCAGCGGGCCCTACCGACAGCTGCGCACGCTTCTGGCCAGGAGCCGGGCAAGGCTAGGGTTCACTGATCAGTGACCCACGGAGCGTGACCGCAGGCGTGGCACCCAACGTGGGGCCAGCCACGTGGACACGAACTTCTGCGGCACGAGGCAAAGTACTGAAGCAGTGGCGTGAGCTCTCTGCACGGGAAAAAGTCTGAGAACACCGCCAGACCCCGTGGACTTGATTCTCGCCTGCGTTGGAAGTCTCCGCGCAGTGCTGCAGGATTTCCAGACAGCCACGTGCTTACCAGAATAGCAGCTCCTTGGAGTACGCTTTCTGGTAAGAGAAGAGGACAGCTTTCCAAGCGCCCGGAAAGTCCTCTTCAGGCGAAGGACCGCCAGCACCTCCTTTTATTCGCCAGCACCGGACGGGTGAGTAAAAATCACCTTTCATTTTGGGGTTCCTAGGGGAGCTGGATTTTCCCTCCCCTTAGGTCCCGCACAATTTTGGGGGGCTCTTTTAGAGCCAGGAAACGCGTTTCACCTGTGGAGAAGCCTTATGCCCTCCCAGGGTCGGGTAGTCTGAGTGCGGCATTTTTCTTTCTTTTGGTTTTCTTCTCGTTTCGTTTCAGACGCGGGCTCCGTTGCGTTGGGCGCGGATTCGTTTTCCCGTTGTCGGTTTTTGTTTGAATTAGCCGCGCTCCGAGGGCGCGGGGAATTGGTCTCCCGTCTCGGGTTTTAAGTTGCGGGTTTTTGCTTTTCGTTTGCTATTTTAGTTTTTGAGGTGCGCGTGCGTGACGGTTGAATTTGAACAATGGGTGCGAAGCTCTCAACCGAAGAAAAGGAAGTTTGTAAATTATTGTTTTTTGTGTTGAAGGGCTCCGAGTTTAAATGTTCGAAAAAGGAGCTCAAAAAGTTCGTAAAACTGCTCTTCCTATACTTTCCGAAAATGCCCCCTGCACAGGTGGTGTGCATTCAGTTTTGGGATGCAGCCTATTCGAAATTTTTTCAATTAGGCAAAGCAGGGGACAAACACGCGGCCAAATTAATCTATTGGATTATGCAGATTCGATCTGCCATTTTAGAAAAACAGAAAGTAGAGGAAGAGCAGCGAAGGCAGTCTTCCCCGGTTTCTCCTTCCCTTTTTACCGCTCCCTCTTTACCCAAAACGGGTAACTTGCGGGGATCGGCAGGAGAAATCTCTCCTGTCGGCCCTGGCTTCCCGCAAGCATCCCGTTCCCCCCGCCTGAACAGTCTTAGCCGGACTGCTCAGGAGGCTCAGCTTAGCCCTGGCTCAGCTTCCCGAGTTTCTTCCCTTCCCCCCTCTTACCCAGTTCCCAAACCCCGAGTTCGTTTCGGTTTCGCCGAAAAAGATGGTGCGTCACGGGATGGCGTTTCCCCTTTCTCCCCCTCTCCCCAAGCGGAAAATGGCGACGACCGCGTGGCGCAGTCGCATGCAAATTTCGCACCTTCTTCTTCCCAGGATTCCTTGTTCCCTTTTCCTTCTGCCCCTCCTCTAACTCCTCCCTACCAAAGCTCCGCCCCAGTCCCAACCCCCCGAGTGATGTCAGCACCCGGAGCCACGCCCATGCCCGCGCCGGAACCACGTTGGTCTTCCGGTTCTCACGGTCCCACATCCGGTTCCCACGGTGGGGAAACCGGAAGGGGGGGGCCGGAGACCCAAAGCCCGCGCCACAGTGAGCTCCCTTCTCTTGCGCCTGTTACATATAACAGGTCAAGAAGTGGGAACGTCACTCAAGCCACCTGGCAACCCTTTTCACAGAACATCATTAAGGATCTGTGCAAGGCCCACCTGGATTACGGGAGGGAAAGCCCGTATTTCCGGGGATTGTTGAAGGCAAACCTCACCGGCACAGTCGCAGTCCCATCTGACCTGCGGCAGCTCTTTTCCTGCCTCATGTCCTCCACAGAGTTTCAGCTGTGGGAGGCGGCATGGAAAAACCTGTTGCAGACTGACTTGCCTGGCTTGTTACGAGATCCTGAAACTGCTACCGATGAGGAGGGTGACTCGATCACCCTCAAGCATCTGTGCGGGGAGGGCAGATGGGCTCAGGCTTCAGACCAGGCTGGTAAAATTCCGGCGCCAGTGCTGGAGAAAATAAAACAAGCGGCCGAAAAGGCATTTTTAGGGCTGCAGGGAGAAGCGCCTTTGCCAAGCTACGCCGACATCCGGCAGGGACCTGCTGAGTCATTCGTCGCCTTCATAGAGAAGATGACGAGGGCCGTTGAGACGCAGGTGTGGCGAGAAGAAGCAAGGGCAAGCGTGTTAGAAGTGATGGTCCGGAAGAATGCCAATGACCAGTGCAGGGCAGCCATCCTCAGCTTGCCGCTGGACCCTCCGCCCACTGTGCAGGACTTCCTCCGTGTCTGCGAGGCAAAGGTTCCCTTCATGTCTGCTACAACAGAGCAGCCATCAAGGCATCTGCAGCGAGCCAATCCGAGAGCTGCAGCATTGGACTCAGGGGGTCTCTCCAGGAAACAGCCAGCAAAGAAACATCCTTTTCGGGCGGGCAAAGACTGTTGTAGTCTCTGCGGGCAAAGCGGCCATTGGCAGCACGCTTGCCCGCTGCGGACTGCTTTTCAGCAATTCGTGGCCACTCAAGGGGGTGGGGGTGGGGGTGGAGGTGGAGGTGGGGGGTTGCAGGGGAGCCTTCAAGCGGCTCCAAAAAACTAGGGGGTGAGCGCGGGACCACCCTGCGTGAAGATACAAAACGGGTGGCCCGGGCCAGGAGGGGGAGGGGGGGAAGAGGAAACAAAGCTAACCTTTCTTTTCTGTCTGCCAGGACTGACACCAGAGTCCCCCTGGACTCTGATCCACCGGACTTGACACCCAGGGAGATAGATCTCTCCGATTCAGTTTTAACCACCGACTCGCGGTACGAGCCGTTTAGGTTAAAACTCACTGACTCGCTGCTGTTGAAGGACAGCGATTGGCATTTGGTTTCAGTGAACCCCAGTGAACAGGGAACTTGGCATCGGATAGGATGCAAGTACGTTGTACTCGGAGACTGTAAGTACACCCCGTTCGACCTCGAAGTTGCTCCAGGGATCGTTGACTCTGATCCCGAGTACTTCGTGGTTTGGCTGCATTGTACTTCCCCACCTGCTTTTCTCCCGAAGGGGCAGATAATAGCCCAGGTAATCCCCATCCCTGATTTCCTCACGGAAGAAAGTCCATCAGTGGGGAGGGTGCAGGCAATTTCTACCGCGAAACCGCAGCTAGAGTGCCAGATGCAGATGGGGGGGGAGATCGTGGACATTAAAGGCCTCCTGGACACGGGTGCCGATGTAACCGTGATCCCGTCACGGGAGTGGCCTTCACAATGGGCTCTGCAAAGCGTGGCTGGACACGTTCAAGGTGTTGGGGGCATTCAATTGGCAAAACAATCAAAGAGTGTTGTGCAAATTACGGGGCCAAATGGGCAATTGGCAAATATCCGCCCATTTGTTTTAGATTACAAGGAACCATTGCTTGGGCGAGACCTCATGGCACAGTGGGGAGTCACAATTGACATTCCCGACCCCCCACAGGATTTTTGTGCGGCGGTCACTGAGAGGCGCCCTACCCAAAAACTGAATTGGAAGACAGATGTTCCAGTCTGGGTAGAGCAGTGGCCGCTTTCAAAACAAAAATTAAAGGCGCTGAATGAGCTCGTGGAAGAGCAGCTTGCCAAGGGTAACATTGAGGAGACCACCTCCCTGTGGAACTCCCCGGTCTTTGTCATCCAAAAGGCTGACAAGACCAAGTGGCGGCTCCTTCACGACCTCAGACAAATTAACAATGTAATTGAAGATATGGGGTCTCTCCAACCAGGGATGCCTTCCCCGACAATGCTCCCTCGAGATTGGCAATTGGCAGTCATTGATATTAAAGATTGTTTCTTTCAAATTCCCCTTCATCCTGACGATGCCCCGCGCTTTGCGTTCTCGGTTCCCACCATCGACCGAGAGGCCCCGAGGAAAAGGTATCACTGGAAAGTTTTGCCGCAGGGCATGAAAAACTCGCCCGTGATTTGCCAGTGGTACGTCTCTTCATTGCTGTCCCCTGTACGTGCAGCCGCAGACAAGGCGATCATCTATCATTATATGGATGACGTGCTTGTCTGTGCCCCGAACGAGGATGTACTGTCCCATGCGCTTGACCTGACAATCTCTTCATTGGTTGCTGCAGGGTTCGAGCTGCAGGAGCAGAAGATTCAAAGGGTGCCGCCTTGGAAATACTTAGGCCTGGAGATCAGTAAGCGGACCATTGTTCCGCAAAAATTAGCAATAAAAACTAAAATCAGGACTCTTGCTGACGCCCATCAGCTGTGTGGGGCGTTGTCCTGGGTGCGGCCCTGGCTAGGTCTGACCACCGAGGACCTAGACCCTCTTTTCAATTTATTGAAAGGGGGAGAGGAGCTGAATTCTCCGCGGGAGCTCACCCCAGAGGCACAGAAGGCACTGGAGAAGGTCCAGGTAAAACTGTCCACCCGACAGGCAAACAGGTGTGCACCTGAACTGCCTTTCAGTTTTATTGTATTAGGAAATCTGCCACACCTCCATGGAGTCATTTTTCAGTGGGACAAGGAGGTAAGCAAATTACCCCGTAAGGACAGAGGCGGAAGAGATCCTCTTCTCATTATAGAGTGGGTCTTTCTTAGCCACCAAAGGTCCAAAAGAATGACCACGCCACAGGAGCTGGCGGCTGATCTAATCCGGAAGGCCAGAACCCGTATTAGGGACCTGGCTGGCTGTGATTTTGAATGCATTCACATTCCAATTCAGACCAAAACGGGCCAAATTACAAAGCAAAGGTTGGAAAAATTTCTCCAGGAGAATGAGGCTTTGCAAATGGCTCTGGATTCCTACACAGGACAAATTTCTATTCATCGGCCTGCCCACAGAATTTTTAATTCGGAAGCCAAAGTCACGCTAAAATTAGAAAGCCTTCAGAGCAAAAGGCCTTTAGAGGCCCTGACAGTTTTTACAGACGCGTCCGGAAAGTCTCACAAGTCAGTTATGACTTGGAAAGACCCTCAGACTCAGCGGTGGGAGTCAGATGTCGCTGAGGTAGAAGGATCACCTCAAATCGCTGAGTTGGCCGCAGTTGTCAGGGCTTTCGAGAGGTTCTCTGAACCATTTAATTTGGTAACCGATTCTGCATATGTAGCAGGTGTAGTATCCAGAGCTGAAAATGCTGTTCTCCAGGAAGTGACCAACCTTGCCCTGTTCAAGTTGCTCTCAAAGCTAGTTAAGCTTGTCTCCCACCGAGAGCAACCCTTTTATGTGATGCATACGAGGTCACACACGGACATGCCCAGGTTCATCGCTGAGGGGAACAGGAGAGCCGATGCCCTTGCTGCCCCTGCAGAGATGGCCCCGCTCCCAAATGTGTTTGAGCAGGCAAAGATCAGTCACCAACTTTTCCATCAGAATGCCCCAGGTTTAGTTCGCCGGTTCCACCTTACCCGGGAACAGGCCAAGGCAATCGTGGCAACTTGTCCAAATTGTCAGCAGCATGCGCTCCCCACCCTGAGCGCTGGTGCTAACCCCAGAGGGTTAGGCAGTTGTGAGGTGTGGCAGACAGACGTGACACATATCCCTCAGTTCGGAAGGAGGAAATATGTGCATGTCTCAGTGGACACCTTCTCCGGAGCAGTCTTTGCCTCTGCCCACGCAGGGGAGAGGTCCAGGGATGCGATTACACATCTTATCCAGGCTTTCTCCTTTATGGGAGTCCCAAAAGCCCTGAAAACTGACAACGGGCCTGCGTATAAATCCAAGGAGTTCCGCAGTTTCCTGCAGCAATGGGGGGTGGAGCATAAAACCGGCATCCCCCATTCCCCCACAGGTCAAGCGGTGGTAGAAAGGACCCACCGGGAGATCAAAAGGGTCCTGGGCCAGCAACAACAGGTCCTGAAATTAGAATCTCCTGTCCAGAGCACTGTTCACCATCAATTTTCTAAATTGTTCTTTTGAGGTTTTGAACCCACCAGTCGTCAGGCACTTCGGCAGCAGCGATCAGTTTTCCACCAAGGTTCGACCACCCGTCCTTATAAAGGACCCAGAGACCGGCGGAACAGAGGGCCCTCACCACCTGGTCACTTGGGGACGTGGGTACGCCTGCGTGTCTACCCCAAGTGGCTTAAGGTGGATCCCTTCAAAGTGGGTGAGACCCTATATTCCAAAGGCCTCTGGAAAAGGAGTTAAGGTTTCACAGGTGTCCGTGGCATCCTGGAGACGGAAAAGACACAAGTGGTCTAGCTGGGAAGAATTTGTCCTCCCCTTACCCCTTTGCCCTGTTTCTAATTATGTTCTTGTCTCACATTCTATTTAGTTCAGGTCAGACCCACACAGAGCGATGGCCCCACTGACAGCAGCCAGACTTCTTTCCCTGCTGCTGCTCTCCAGCCTTCAGTCTCCGACCGTGGCGTGGACAGTGCCAACATCCATGCCACAAATAGCAAACTTGTCAGAGGCATCTATACCACAGTCTGCAAACCTGTCGGAGACATCCATGCCACAAACAAGCTGTCCTCAAACATCCGACTGGCTGGATGGACTTTTTGAGGACTGGGGGCTGCCTGGGTGGGCGAGGTCTATCTTTCGTCCTATTTTAATTGTTTTGTTTATGGTTTTGTGTATTCTTGGAACAGTTAGCTGCATTCGTTATTTTGTTAAAAAGTTAGCCTCAAACTGTCTCCCCCCCATATGCAAGCCTAGTCGTGGTCGTCACAGCTCCACCGGAAGCAGAAATGAGAGTTGAAGAAAGAAAAGGACCTCCCTGAAGAAGACCCCGAGCTGTGGCCACCGACTAGCTGTTTATGGTTTAAATTACCATCTTTATATAAAAAGAAAGGGGGAGATGTAGTGGTGCGTGAGCTGTGCTCACAAGTTTTGGGTTTATATAATTAATGTTATTTATGTTGGGAAAATGGTTTATTCCGGACCCCCCTGTTTATAGCTGCATTTGCAGTTTGGTTTATCCCTTCCCGAAGGTGCTGTTTCCCCTGGAAACCCTCCTGTCCATCCGAGTTTGTCCCCTCCCCCGGAGCCTGCCAGTCATCCAGGAAAGCCTCCACCCCTTCTGGAAATCTCGGGGAGACTCGGCTTCTGATTGGAACAGGTTCTGGAAATCCCCTATCCCCCCTTCTCCAGGGATTGGCCCTTTTGTATGTCAATCTACCCCCCAACTCCTCCCTTTGTATCCCCCTATTGGTGGAAAGTTTATGTACACGCCCCTTGGCACCTGTCCATTTAAGCGGCGGGGGGTCCAGGTCGGCCCTCTCTCTCGTCCACCATCCTGAGGTGATGTCCAGGTAATAAACATCTCCTGTTATACCTCAGAAGAGAGCCTCCTTTTCCTCCTTCGCCATAGCTGCAATTACATCCAGTGCTTGCCTGCCAAAGAACCCACCGGGTGGGTTTCTGCAGATCTGTCCAGCGGGCCCTACCGACAGCTGCGCACGCTTCTGGCCAGGAGCCGGGCAAGGCTAGGGTTCACTGATCAGTGACCCACGGAGCGTGACCGCACTTATCCACACTCTCCCAACCCCGTGTCACGGCTCCTGCCCGTGCCATAGCTGGCAGGGAGGGATCTGCAGGGGGAACATGTGGATCACAATTACTTCTGCAATAATTTAATGGACTAATTAATAAACCCATGCGGCACCTTCTCCGGGGTGCTGCGGGGGCAGGCAGGGTGAGGTCTGTGCAGGAGCTGCCATCTGCCATGGACCTGGGGAGGGGACAGCTGGGCTGAGCATCCTGTCACACATTTGTCCCCTTTAAAGAGATGGTCCTGGACACACGGGGGCTCAGGCTGGTCCTGGCAGCTCCCCCCAGCACAGCACAGCTGTCTCCACCCCAGCCCAGCCTGAGTTCTGTGTTCCTGCCCTGCTTCCCCTTCCCGGCAAAGCTCCAGGTTTGACCTTGGTGTGGAGAAACTCGCACTGTGCTCTCCTGAGGATTTTGCCTTTTCCCTGTGGTTTCGAGCACCCGTGTGCGCTCAATCCCACTGAGATCGAGTAGGCTGCTCTGGTTCCCTGTTCCCCTGGCCACACAGGTCCAGCCAGGTTGGGGAGTGTAATATATGTTGTGGAGTAATTCGTGTTTTATTGGAAAATCTATGTTTGATTGTAATAAGTCATGTTATGTTGTGACAAAAGTGTATAAATTCACTCACGGTCCAGTGAGCAGAAACTATGCCACTCCTTTCCCGTAACTCGGGAAGGGATTCCTTAGCACAAGAATAGAGGGTGTTGCTGAGAATAGAATAAGTCTGCCACAGAGATAAGCCAACCAAGGACCTCGTGATCGATACCTCGTCAAGGGTGTACATCCTAAAACCCGATTCCAGTAAATCAAATCAAGCCTTTACCTTTTCCCGGAAAGCTGTTCAACAGAGTGGTAGCAGAGAAAAGAAGCCACATAAATATGCAAGGAAACTGGACTAGACAAAGAAGAATCAAACAACCCAGCTGTCCAGCTGAAGAACTGTATAAAAACAGTCACCGAAAGGACTGCATTCGTGAACCGTGGGGGACTCGGTGCGATAGAGGCCATGTCTTGGTTCTTGGGCTGATAACCCCCGAGAATGTTTGCTAAAAGTCCCAGTGCCAGAAGAGAGTCAGGATGTGTCCGTTTAGGTTCTCAAGGTTGTTTATTGCGTCTTATCTAGTACATTCTGTTCTCACCCAGCTTGGGTGCTTGCTGCAGTGCTGATCGTCGCCGACTGCCCCCTGACCAGGGCGGTCTTAACTCTTTATTCTGTGTACTACATGTTCTATGTTTACAGATAAATACCAATACCTATCACCTATGTTAGACAGTGCACTTCTGCGCTAAACCAATCCAAAAGTCCCACCACCACAGCAGAAGATGGAGGGCAAGAAGAAGAAGCAGAAGGACAGGGACAAGCCCAGATTCCTCCATCTTGCCTTCTTGAGCCCCCATTAAACCCCAAAATTCTACATCTACACCCGGTGATAAATTAATACTATTCTAATCAAACTCTTGTGGCTTGTCTCTGGACCCCTTGCCCGGGTCTCGGATCACCCAGGGTAGCCAGAGGGATGTCCTGGGTTCCGACAAAAATGACCACTGAAAGGACTGCCTTTGTGAACCGTGGGGGACTCGGTGCGATAGAGGCCATGTCTGTGGTTCACCCAGCTCCGATCCCGGGCTCGGAACTGACTTTGATTGTGGCTTTTCTTGGATTTTCATATTGCTACTTTTCAATAAATTCCTTTATTGAGAAATTAGCAATTTCATTTATAACAGGAGGATGGATGGATGTTTGCAGACACTACTTGGATGAGCAGTGGGAGGGAACAATCTCCCTGTGATGAACCAGCTGTGACCCAACCCCTTGCAACCTCTTGTTATGGCATCAGTGAAGTCACTAAATGATCCCTTGTTGATATCCCCATAAATCAATAGGTCCTGGTGCTGTAACACACTGGCTGGTTCCAGTATTTTAGTTGGGATAGTCCTCAAGGGGAGCTGGGCTTGTTAATTAAATCCATCTAATCAATCTGGCCTGGAAGGGCACCGATAATTTATTCATCAGAGGCTGCACTGTGCAGCCCAGGCGATCTGAAAGGTAGTAAATAAACATGAAAATGAAAAGCTGAGGCAGCAGAGCTTGCCTGGGCCTGGGAGACTTCAGAGCTGGGTCAGATAATATGGGATCACATGTTTAACAAAATCCAATTAAAAGTGCACCTGGATTGAACAAAATCCCTAGGATGGGGGAGCTGCCAGGGCTGACGCGGGATGAGCCCCCGGGGGTCAGGGTGTGCTCAGGCCCTGCCCTCTCCGGACAGCCCATCCCTGTCCACACACTCAGGGAGACCTTGGGGCGAGTGCAGTACCAGGCTCAGGCCGGGAGTTCCTGAGGCAGCTTCCTATGGATTGTCCTGCTCAAGCCGCCTCTGCTGCCGAGGAGCTCACAGCACGGTGGGGATCCCGTGTTCCTGGGAAGTTAATTACAAAGAGAGCCTTCCAGGAACTAGGAAAAAAGAAAATTTGAGCTGATGGATGAGAAAACAAAGGAGGGCAATGTATCAATTTTCAGCTCATGTTTTGCAGAATTGTCCCCTGCTCTAGTGTGAAATGCTGAGGGACCCGAGCTGCCGGAAGAGGATGAGCTCCCTCCCGTCCTGTCCAAGCCTGGTTTTGCCATTGTTGGAAACCAGAACCATTTCAACGTTGTTGTGAATGCAAAGACCTGCAAATCAGTGCTGAATAAAGTATCACTGCTCCTAGCCGGGCATGTCTGAACCCTCGGTCCCTTGGTTTTGCTGTCTTCTTGCAGCTTGAAGAGCTTAAAAATCCCTTTATCTGGCTTGGTTTTCATGCACAAGAGCCTGGATTAACCTCCACGGTGTTGGGATTGCCCAAGAGCATTTCCAGAACAAAGACAGAGGAGTGAGGAGTGAAGGCAGGAATCCTCTGTCCAGCACCCTCTGGGAGTTTTCATCAGCCCTGGAATGATGCTCCTGCTGCAGGCAGTGCCTGAGGGATTCGTGGACTGGTGGAACAGCTAAATACTGGGATAGGAGTGGGAATGCCGGTCAGGGACCCACAGGGAGGACAGGAGGAAGATGAGGCATCACTGTGCCTGTGAAAAGAGATGTTCTTGCACCTCTGCAGAGGCTGAGGAAGAGATATCTGGAGTGGCTGGATGGGGAAGATGAGGAAAACCTGCCAGAACACAAGCATGGGAAGAAGGACTGGGGAAGAGTGTGGCAGAGACACAGCAGAGCAGAGACCAGCTCTGGCTGGACCGTGGTTGGGGTTTGAGGCTCAGCTCCCCATGCACAGGGATGTTCAGAGCTGGGATTTGCTCCCAGCTGCTTTCCACACCCTTGGGTGACTCTCAGAGGGAGGTGGCTCCCCTGAGACACCGAGGGCAGGGGGTAGGAGGAGGCCTTGGCACTCCCGTGGGTGGTCTAAGCCAGAGTCTGCAGGGAAAAAGGTGATTCAAGTATGGGTGGGTGCTGAGGCTGTCAGGGCACAAGGAAGGGCACGGGATTAGCCTGTAAATAATAATTAATGAATATGCAAAGCTGGGGAGAAGGGTTTGTCCCACTGCAGCTCCCTCTCAATGTGAGAACTCTGATTCAGATGTCACCCCACCACGGAGTCATTTTCCCAAAGCCCCAGACACCTGTAACCTGGAAAACTTCTGCAAAGGGATGCTCTGCCCACATTTTGTGAGTGCATTGCCACTAAGGAACAAGAACCCTTTGGCAACAGCTGCTGTGGAGGGGGACAACTCGAGAGAGTAGGAAGGTGCCCTCAGCCTCCTGCTCCCTGGGATGTGTTGGGCTGGCAGAGCCTGCAGCCCTCCCTCCTGGTTCATCCAGCACAGCAGCATCACCCACAGCCCCGGCCATGGGCAGGGTGGGGACAGGTCCCTGAAGGGCCAAGGCAGGGCTCTGGGATCCCCGAGGGGGCCTTTGCCGGGGGGCAGAGGCCAGACCTGCCTGAGCCCCCCACCCCCTTGCCAGCTCCTGAATCCCCCTGGGCTGGGTTGGTTCCTGTGGTACCTGTGGTTTTCCCCTTCTGCTTTCCTGGGAGCTTGTGATGGAGCTCTAACGACAGGAACACAAACTATTAAGTGGTTTCAGTCATGAAGAAAGAAGCAGGGTTTGCATCCACATTTGTTCTAATCCAGTGTTTTTCCGAGCTGGTTTCTCCCCCTGCATCCCAGACTCCAGGTGATTCACCATGACCTCATTACCTCTGAGTTAACACAACGCACTTGGCTGCTGGTAGATAGTTTATTAATTCTGGACTCGTTCCCAACAAGATGTGTCCTTTCTAGAGACAAAATGCTTTTATCATGTGTCCCAAGATTCTGGCCAACCCCTTTGGTCTCCAAGCTTGCCTGGGGTGAGGACGAGAGCTCGAGGAACAATAAATACAATCTTTCAGACAGTTTTTGCTCCGAGGATCAGAAAGCCCTGACATTTGCCTGAAGGGTGCCTTGGGCAGGGGATGGGGAGGAGATGGTTCATTGGTGTCCCTGTAACAGCAAAGCACAGGAGCTGTGTCCTGTTACTGGGACAAACAGAGCACGTTCTACAACACAGCACCTTCCCAAAATCCCTGAATGGAAAATCCATAGGCCTGGAAATGAGCGCATTTGTTCTCTCACTGTCTCCATTGTTAGCTGGAAGAACAGCTAACAGTGTGTCTTCTCTGGGGGCTGCAGCAGGAAGACAGATGGTGAGAGTGACTCCAGCTGTCAGCCCCAGGAGATGTGTGGAGGAATCAGTGTTTGACATCTGATTTAGCTCTACTCCCTCCTCAAGTCACCACTGTCCCCAGCTCTGAAAGATGTGTGTACTTCTGAGATGATTAAATTAAACCTCACCCAACCAAAGGGCAGGTGCTCAGCTCCTCAGAAATGTCAGCTGGTAGCTTGTCACCAGGAACCAATGGATCTGGGTCCACTCCCTGGAATCTGGGTGTCTGCCTCCTTCCCCTTGCAGAGCAGAGTTACACTGGCCTGGGGGAGGATTGCCAGCCCAACCAAGCAGGCAGAAAACAGGCATGAACAGCTTCTGGGAAAGGGAGAGCCTTTGGGAAGCATCCCCTTTCCAGGGCTGGTTCCAGAGTGGGAACAAGCCAAAGAGATCCCTGCTTAGGGGACAGCTGTGTTACCTGGGCAGGGGACACCTGAGAAGCAGAAACACTGGAGAGAAGGAGGAGGAGGAGGAGGAGGAGGAGGAGGAGGAGGAGGAGGAGGAGGAGGAGGAGGAGGAGGAGGAGGAGGAGGAGGAGGAAGAGGCAGCATTCCACGAGAATACCCATCTGTATGGAGAGGGAGTATGGTCCAGGGCTGTAACACGTCCCAGATGAGGTGGGAAGGGCTCAGCAGAGCATGAGTCACTGCAGGGGAGAGGAGAGCAGCTCTCTGATAAGAGGTGAAGCAACTCCCTGTGGCTGGTTAATCTTCATTCACTGACTCTTGCACAAGGCTTGGTGACCCCGGCATTCAACCCCCTCCCTTGGCTGCTTGACAGTCCTTGTGTCCCTCCTGGGCACATAGCAGTGAGGTTCTGGTGCCCACAGAGAGTGTGGGGCAGGGAGACATGAGAGCTGCCTGTAGGGTCAGTCCAGATGAGGCTGCCTCTAGAGACTCCAGGAGGTTCCATTTCCAGCACAGATAGGACCCATCCCATCCCCATTGGCATGAGAAGCTTAAGGGACACCTTCCACTACCCCAGGTTGCTCCAAGCCCTGTCCAACTTGCCCATGACACTTCCAGGGATGCGGGGGCCACAGCTTCCCTGGGCAACCCGTACCAGGGCCCTGCCACCCTCTGAATAGTCTGTCTTCTCTCTCAAGTAAATCTCCCCCAGTGTTTCAGCATTTCCCTCCCATCCTTCCCATCATTCTTCTGGTGACCCTCGTCTGCCTCAAACTGCTGCAGGTCTGTCCGTATGTCTGGGCACGGTTACCGGGTGGATGCATGTCCCTCTGTGAGTGTGCATGCGGGTCCGTCCCTGGGTGCGGGTCTGTCCATGGGTGTGGGTCTGTCCGTGGGTGTGGGTCTGTCTGTGGGTGCGAGTCTGTCCGTGGGTGCGGGTCCGTGCCCAGAGCCGCCGCGCGGGGGCAGGCGGAGACCGCGGGAGGAGCGTGGCACCGGGTTATCGCTCCTATGGGAGTATCTTCCTGGATGGAGGCGAAGCCTGGAGCAGGGGGAACCCCTCGGGCTGCGCTGTCCTCAGTGGGATCCGCAAGCTCTCTTGGGAGCGATGGGACAACGAGCTGTGAATCCGAACCGATACAGGGCTAAAGGGAACGAATCCACTGGGAACGGGCTCCTGAATGCAGGGGCAAAGGGATGAACTTGGAGGGTGACAGGACAGGGGAGGCACAGGCAGAGGATGGTCCCCACGAGGTGCGAGGGCACGAGTGAATGCAGAGAGGGATCTGCACTGGAGGCAAGTCACCAAACTGCTCTCAGACTCTGTCTGAGCTGGGAGTTCTGTTTGTGTCTGTCCTGGAGCCAGAGCCAAGCCATGGGGTTGGATGTTCACACCTGCGGATCCCACAGGCAAACATTTCCAGCGTCACTCCCATGGGTGCTGCCTGGGGCCAGCACCTGCTCCTGCCAAGAGCATCCTCTTCTGTGGCTGTTTTCTCCCATCTTGGATTTATTCCCAGCCCCCCTCCCTCCCTATGGTGTGTCCCACTAGAGACACCTGTGTGACAGCGGGATCTTTGTGCCGGGGTGTGGGGCTGGCACAGGCCCCACCTGCCACCAACATCCCTGCTTCAGCTGCTGTGGTTGCAGGGGCAGTGGGTATGATGTGATAAACAGAGGGAAATGGGGATGACGCCAGCAGGGAAATGGCATAATGGATTTTATTTCACATTTATTGAAACACAAATTGCCATAAGAACCAACTTCCTCGGGAGCAAACAAGGGAAGCTGAGACCCTCTGGGCTGCATGGTCTCTCTGTGGGCTCAGAAACAGCCTTTCAGCCAACATCCCTGACCTGCTGCTTGAGTTGAGCTGCGGGTTTTCCATGGGATTGTCAGTTTACATTTGGATCTCAGAGTGTTTGGGAAGGATCTGCTGCAAGCGTGAGGCTGGGATGGCCACAGCAGGGTGCTCTGCAGGGAGCTGCTCCCTTCTGCAGGATGCACCACTGGAGCAGCATGAGAGGTGGGGAAGGAGATGGTGACCCTGAGGGGACAGGAGAGCTCTGCTGCCTCTGACCATGCTGGGAGGGGTCTCCAGCAGAGGTTATGACTGGTCTAACAGCAGGTAAGGAATAAAAAATTCCAGATTTTGCATCTACGTTCGCGCAAGATCTGGTGATTGATGTATTTCCATCTCTTTTTCCCACCTTCCTGGGCTGCAAGATGTAGAGTTGGAGAGACAAGGAAGACACTGAGGGGCTGAAGCATGTCCAGGGAAGGGAACTGTGTTGGTTTGGAAAGACAGGTATCTGCCAGGGAAAGTTTGAGCTCCCCTTGGAATGGAGAATGTAGACCCCTTCCCTCCAAATTATTATAATTTTGCAATTAGGGGATTTCAGGCAAAGATATGGGAATAGGAATAGCAGTTCTTTACTAGGAATATTAAAAAATACAAATGTAGTAGTACAAAAAAAAAAAAAAAAACAACAAGCAAGCAAGCAAACAAAAATCCTGGTAAACCCTGACAGAGTCAGGGATACAACCTGACACCCTTTTGGTCAGGGTGTTAGAAGCAGTCCAAATAAATCCTCCTGGAGTAACAGATGTGGTCCTGTGGAGTAGAGATGATCCTGTAGAAAGTCCAGTGGTGGTGAGATGGGTCTGGTCTTCCTCTGGGGTTCCAGTGGAAAAACTGGATATCTGGTGTTCCTGAGTCTCAGTTTTTATCTAGGTAGGAATGGTTGGCTCCCCCCACTGGGTGGAGCATCTCACAATGGGATGATGTAATGTGTCATGTCATGTGGTGAGCCTTAATGGCCCATTATCAGAAGATATCTCCCTGGAGGATGGACGGGTGGTGAAAGAGATAAGAAACACTGCCCCACCTGGCTTTAACGGCTGGGCCATTATCAGAAGGCATCCGCCCCCTTCCCCCCTGGAGTTACTAGAGATAAAGAAAAAACATCTCAACTGCTTTCAACAGATGAAATAGAATACATATTTTTGGTTACATAACCCAAGACAGGAAAAAAGCTGGGGAAGGGTCTGGAGCACCAGGAGTGGCTGAGGGAGCTGGGAGGGGCTCAAAGAAAAGGAGACTCAGGGGTGACCTTCTGGCTCTGCACAACTCCCTGACAGGAGGGTGCAGCCAGGTCAGGATCAAGCTCTGCTCCCAGGGAACAGGGACAGGATGAGAGGGAACAGTCTCAAGCTGTGCCAGGGGAGGGTCAGTTGGATATTAGGGATAATTTCTTCCCCAGAAGGGTAGTGAGGCACTGAGAGAGGCTCCCCAGTGCAGTGGTGGAGTCTCCATCCCTGGAGGGATTTAACAAATGTCCTCTGGAAAAGTTATAACAAAGGAGTTTAGGGGAGATCAAGTACCTCAGAGATGAATTTCCATCTGTAGGTAAGAGTACCCCCATGGGCTGGTGCTCTCCGTGCATCCGTGTGTGTCCCCAGCACAGTCCCCAGCACACAGATGGTTCCTGGCCAGAGCAGGGATGAGCCGGCAGTGGTAACATTATCCCTGCTGCAGATGGAATTGCATTTACTGATATTCAGACCCAGGAGGGCCCGTGTACAGCTCTCTGGTCTGATCTGCAGGGAGGGGAGGGCTGCTCCGAGTGGGAAGGCCAGCGGGAAAGTGAGCCAAGGAATGCTGATGTGTACAAAGCCTTCCCAGGTACCCCACTCCATGCAGCTCCTGCTGTCCTGCTTCCAGGCCATCCCACTGCAAGTGAAATGGAGAAGCCCTTGAGGAATTTTAAAGTGTCTACAGGAAATACCTGAAACTCTGTGCAGCAGGAAATGGAAGTGGAGGATGTTGAGTGGCCGCAGGGGCTGGGACACTGGCCCAGAGCATCCTCAGTCTGCAGTGGCTGAGAATGTGGAGAGAAAGGGATTATCCACAGCTGGTGAAACAAAGAAAAAAGATTTCTTTTAAGAGAAGGAGGAGGATCCTCTGCACTCACTTACAGAATCCTTGGTTGGATAATCCCCTGAGCAGAGGGAAAATGTACTGCTGGTATCAATGGGGATCATTTATGGGTGAAATTATTGGTGATTTATGTTTCCACTCAGCTGGATGAGAGCAGAAATCCATGGAGAAATGGAGGCAGAGGCCAGGAGACTTGGCTGTTCATCTCTTCCCCATGCCCCACTTTGTAAGGCTCTATTCCCAACTCAGTTGCTCTCCACCAATCCCTGTTCCTGCCATCCCAATGGATGGATGAGCTTGGAAGTGGCTCCAGCCTGCCTCACATGTCCCACAGGCACTACCAGAATCCTGTCTCCAGAGATGTCCAACTCTTCTGGCCTTAAGACCCACTTGAGATCCTCTGGGAAAAACAGACAGAGGTGCCTTGGGAGGAGGAGGAAGAGGAAGGGGAGGGGGAGGGCAGCAGGGTGAGGACACACCTGCCGTTGGGAGCCTGTTGGGAACTGAGCACCCCCTTGCCCTCTGGTCTCCTCATCAGTGATGAACACGTGCACCAAGGGCCACCGCAATGAAATATATATTTATAACAATCATTATTATTCTTTCATCAATTTTCTCTCCCATGGATGGAGCCTGGCAGAGACTTCAGAGCAGGCAGAACTGCTAAAGCAGAAAGTAATGGTGCCCCCAGGACAAATAAATGGAGCACTTCAAACCAGCAGATGCTGCAGAAAGCCCCAGTGCAGGAAATATCTGCGGAATGAATCAGGAGCTTTATGGAGCTAGGGCTGAAGGGCTGAAGGAAAGTCCACCAGCCCAGGAGGGGAAAGAAAATAGGGAGGACCAGGAGCTGGCACCTCCTAGTGTGGGGCTGGCGCCCAGGGGAGTGGGGCTGGCACTTCAGGGTGTGGGTACTGGTGTAGGATGGAATCCCTTGATTGTTTAGGGTCTGATGTCAGCCCTGATAGGAAAGACAAGCAGTTCCCAGCTCATGGGTGCCCCAAATCACCTGTGCAGGAACCAGCAGTTAAGTAAAACCCCAGGAAAAGCTGAGGGGCCCCAGATGGGCACAGGCTCAACCCTGAGGAAGGAGGGAGAGGGCTCTGACAGGTACAGGAGCTGAGGAGCAATAACTCCAGTAGCATCCTTTGGACAATGGGAGGCCCCTGCTCCTGCCCCTCCTCCCACTTTGCAGCTCCACTGATACCCACACTCCCAGCTCTGGTTTGGGGAGCCCTGGGCAGGGCCTCAGGAAATGGGATCCAAAGAACAGATGGCATCACTGACTGTGCACAGCCACCACTGCTGCCCAGTGCCAGGAAAAAAAAAATCAATAAATCAAGAAAACAAGGTTCCTGTCCTGAAAAGCCTTCAGACTCAGGCAATCCAGTAACAGCTGGGACAAAGGCATTCCTGCATGTGCTGCTGAGGTTTGACGTGTCTCCTAGTTACAGGTTGTTTTTTGTTTTTTATAGTACATCATAAAATAATGTTCTATATTCTATATATTTTTATGGGTGGCAGGAGAGCAGTAGAGGGCAGGGACAGCAGGAGGCTGGCCAGGAGGAAGGAGGCTAGGGGAAAGAGTCTCCAGAGGAGCACCAAGGTGGGCAAGTACCCTGTAAACAGGGCCTGGGCAGGGGCAGAGGTAGGGAAGCAGCACCTGGAGGAGGGATGGATCAGGTTCATCATGGCCAGAGCAGAGCAGGGGTAGGGAGGGGTAGCTGGAGAGGGGACACGGCCCCAGTCAGCTTTACCCAGTGGGATGTGAGAGGAAATCCTGTGCTGTGGGCTGGGATGAGGCTTTTCCCTCCTGCAGCAAGAGCCAAGACATCCAAGGGCTTTCTCATTCACATACTGGATGCTGCGTTGTTCACAGCCAGGAAAGCACAGAGGGATGGAAAGTCCTGACAAACTGCCCTCAGCCCAGCCCTCAGGTCCCTCTGAGATGGCCACAGGTGGGACTTCTGCTGCCCGGCTTTGGCAGCGAGGATGTACAGCATGGAGATGGCACCATGGACAAGCCCTTGTCTTTAGCCTGAGGGCACAGGAGAATGACCTTTCCCAGATAGCCACCCCTTGGTGGCTGAGGGAACATGAATCAGTCACAGCAAGACCTGAAAACGGGTCTTCAGGAAGTAAAATGTTTCTGGGAGTCAAAGAGCAAAGGGCTTTGGTGAGACAATTCAGTGTCATGCCTGATCTTGCCACTTCTCTCCAGTGTCCCCAGGCCATTTAAGTAGTGGCCATGTCCTGGGGCCTGCTCTGTCCCCATAGCCCCGCACCCATGCAGGTGCTGTGGGATTCATCTGCCGGGACAGGCAGGGCATGGTGTGGAGTCAGCGCCCAGCTGGCACCCAGTCCTTGGCTGCAGGATGGGCCTGATTAGATGCTCAATTTTAAAGATGTTCACTAACTTTATGGGCTCTTTCCTGGCCAAGAGTGGAAACTCGCCTGTGGTCCCTGATGGTGTCTGTGGGCTGTGCCGCTGAAGCGTGGCATGCCGGGGCCTGCGCCTCAGTGGGTAGCAGGACCATGGCCCTGAGCCCACCCACCCGTGCCAGGCATGTTCCTGCAGCCCTTCCTGGGCCATCCCCAAGGCAGCCCAGGTGATTCTTTCTCTTTGCACCCTGCCCCTGGGGCAGCTCCAAGCCTTTGATTCTAGAGGCTTGTCAGGACACTTCAGCAGCTCCAGAAGATGCATGTAAACACAGTGATTAAAAAATGCGATTCCAGGGGCTGTGCTGAGGCTAAAAATGGCACTGAAGTAGCCCAGAGAAAGAGGGGGTTGCCACAATAAATGATCTATTTTTTTAAGCCCCCAGGAGCTCACAGCAGTGGGAATGGGGGCACAGCTGGGGATGTGGGAGGGGGCGGAGGCCTGAGGACGACTCACCCCTAGAAGACAGCAGGAAGCAGAATGTGTTGCTATAGGGTCCAGGGAAGATTCTCTGACTGTTCAGGGAGGAAGGAAGGAGAAATTTTTAGATAAAGTGACTGGACTCCCCTGACAACCACATTGTTTATTAGTGGAAAGTTGGATGATTTCAGACAGAAAGTGTTATGAAGGTCATTTATTCTGCTCAGCTCTGCAGAGCAGCCAGGGCCTCACCATTCCTGGCCAGAGATGGAACAGCTCATGGATGTTCTTCCAGTAAAATACAGCTGGGCAAGGAAAGTCACTTATTTCCTCCTTCCTTTACCATTTCACACCTTTCTCTCACCACATCAGACTGCCTTTTGCTGTGTCACATATTGACAGGTGCTAAAGTTGAGCCCCAACCAGGGGATCTTGGCAGGGAGGGGAAAGTGGTTTTGGTTGTGGAGCTGAGCAGGGTCCAGTGTGGAAGCTGCACTGGCCCCTTCTCTGCACAGCATCAGCTGCAGGTACTGCCACAGGGATGCTCTGGAGGTTGGTGTCTTGGTGCTCTTGCAGTGGAGGGTCCCTCTGACAGTGCACAGCAAAGCTCTTATTAATGCACTCCTTGCTCTGGATTTGGGGTGATCAGATCTTCAGAGCCCTCCTCACCCTCAGTGCTCCCCCCCAGCCCCATCTCCCTTCCTAGGGCTGTATTTGTCTTTGCAGCTTTGAGGAGGAGTAGGAATGGGAGCAGGAGTGGTGGGTCTCACTGTGCCAGGCGCACAAGCTCTCTCCAAGCCAGCTGGAGGAGAAAGCTCTTCCTTGGAGCACTCAGGGTATCCTTCTCCGTTCCTCAAACAGGCTGTGGCCAGCAGTTAATATCCCTCTGGCACAGTGCCCTGCCCAGGCAGGTGTAAGAGTCGGGACTTGATGGTCCCTGATTTTTGCCTCACGACCCTTCGTCAAGGCAGAAAGCAAGGGGGCTCTGGCGCCTAAGCCATGGTGCATGTTTGGCAAGCATTGAACTGCAGGTATGTCCACTGGACCGGAGCTGGCTGCTCCCATGGGAACTTGTATGAGGACAATGGACAGTTTGGACAGCCTGTGCTTACCAGCAGCTAGGGACCAGACCTGTTTGTCCCAAACTTGCCTGCTGAACGATCGTACCTGGTTCCCAGAGCAACGGACCTCACCACAATGACTCTCAGGTGCCCCCCACTTCTGAAATGACTATAAAAGCTGCCCCTCTGTGACTCACACTTTGAGATCTCCCCACGGTGAAGACGACGGATCCATTGGCACGACGCCACGAGGACGCCGCTCAGCCGTGGTAGCTATATACCCCCTGCCCCCCCCTTCCTCACTCTGTATCCTATGTTTCCTTTCTCATTCCCTCTATCGCAAGTGTTGTTGGCATCAATAAAGGTGCATTTGTGTGTGTAATTAAATATTTGTCCCCTCGAGTACTTTTTGCACTCTAAAGATCACAAGAACCTATCACAATTCCTTTTTGGATCATGACAGCAGGGTGGCAGGTGTAGTGGTGCGTGAGCTGTGCTCACAAGTTTTAGGTTTATATAGTTAATGTTATTTAAGTTGGGAAAATGGTTTGTTCCAGACCCCCCTGTTTATGGCTGCATTTGCAGTTGGTTTACCCCTTCCCGAAGGTGCTGTTCCCCTGGAAACCCTCCTGTCCATCCAAGTTTACCCCTTCCCCTGGAGCCTGCCAGTCCCTCAGGAAAGCCTCTCCCCCTTCTGGAAATCTCGGGGAGACTCGGCCCCTGATTAGAACAGGTTCTGGAAATCCCCTACCCCCCCCCCTCTCCAGGGATTGGCCCTTTGTGTGTCAATCTACCCCCCAACTCCTCCCGTTGTATCCCCCTATTGGTGGAAAGTTTTTGTACACGCCCCTTGGCACCTGTCCTTTTAAGCGGCCGGACGATCGGCTCGCTCTCTCTCTCGCTCACCATCCTGAGGTGATGTCCAGGTAATAAAACCTCTCCTGTTACACCTCAGAAGAGAGCCTCCTTTTCCTCCTTCGCCATAGCTGCAATTTACATCCAGTGCTTGCCAAGAACCCACCGGGTGGGTTTCTGCGGATCCGTCCAGCGGGCCCTACCGACAGCTGCGCACGCTTCTGGCCAGGGGCCGGGCAAGGCTGGGGTTCACTGATCAGTGACCCACGGAGCGTGACCGCAGGCAGGCTCTTCTTTTAATAACTTATTTATCTTTCCTTATTGCAGGAATGATGACAGTTTTTATTATTAAGCTGCTAGGTAATAGTGTAGCCTTTGGTGGGAGCTGACTTATCATCCCCTCTTTGCTGACAGTTGGATTCAGTTCCCCGGGAGAGCTGTGACAGAAGCAGGACGAGCAGTGCCCATCACTGCTGCAGCTCCGGGGCTGGCAGGGCAGGCACAGTCACTGGGCACACACACTGGGCACATGTCCTGTGAGGCTTGGGCTCCCCAGTGATGCTCCCTGTCCCCCAGTGCTGTCCCCCTCTCTGCTGTCCTGTTGTCCCTGTGTTCCAGAGAGGCTCCTGCTCCGAGGAGCTGCTGCATCCCTTGCCGTGGTGGTGCCACAGCAGGGACATTGGGAACATTGAGCACAGGGCAATGGGAAGCACAGGCAGTGCCATGACCTCAGCTCAGCCCCAGCCCCAGCGCTCATGCAGGGGTGGCAGGGACATAGAGAGAGCTCTCCAGCTCCTGCCTTGCCCTGAAAGCAGCATTCTCCTCCACAGCCTGATGATTTGGAAACCACCAGCCAGCAGTGGTTGTGTGTGGGCACCATGGAGCTGGAGGGAAGCCATGGAACAGCTGGAGAGGCTCTCCCTGCCCTGCTCAGCCTGAAGCTCCTCTGGCCAGGGGGAGCTCCCTGGGGATGGTGACACTGGGGGCTGGTGACACTTGTGGCAATGCCAACGGAACGAGGGCAGAGCAGAAGAGACACCTGGGACCCAGCTGATGCCTTAGCTTTTATATTTTCAGATTCTGTGCTACCTAGGGATGTAGCCTCATATTAGGAGCCATTTTGTTACCACTCTCAGCCCACCCTGGGTGCAGCCTTGCGTAGGCTTCTGTAATGCCCAGGGTGGATCCTGGAGACCTCTTAATAAATCCCAACTTTATTCTCTAGTTTTGCCTAGCCTCTGTTTCAGGTTAGCCTTCCCAGGGCAACACAGCCATGTGCCTGTGCCAGGGATGCAGCACTGCCACCATCAGTGGACTGTGCTGGTGGCAGCAGCAGTGATATATGAAATCAATTAAACATGATCCATTTTTAATTAGATGTACAAACACACCTAAAGTTAAATGAGGGCTCTTTATAAAGAAAGAATGCAGTGTGGTACCACGTTAAATGAGAAATTCATGTACTTCCAAGTGGGAGCTTCCCAGATTTACACGTGGAGCTGCCTTTGCAGAGCAGCCCTTCTCCTGCTGCTTGGCAGAGGCAAATTCCCTCAGTAGGGATGTCTGGCTGTGGGGACAGGGACCCACAGTGCCACGGCCACTGGTGGGGCTGGCAGCTGGGAGGGAGCCTTATCCTGCACCTCCAGAAAACTTAAAACCACTGGATGGTCCCCAGTGTGTGCCCAGCTCCTGTGTCAGCTGTGCTGGCAGCTCCTGCTGCCCCCTCCTCGCCCCCCCAGCTGGACCCTGCTGCTGGGCTTGTCCATCCCTTCCAGATGCACACCTTGAATGCACAACTTCCTGCCCTTCCAGAGGGGAAGAAACCAAGAAAAAAGTGAACCAGTTTCTAATTATGCCTTGTTTGTTTTCATTTAGAGCTAATTCAGCCCACACAAAAGTTACTCTATTAAAATAAATACATATTAAAAAAAACCCCACAGATGCCAATTCATTTTAGACTAGAAATTTAGTTGTGGCTATTTCCACCTTTCCCCCTCTGATTACAAACTATTTGCATCTCAAAACAAACCATCTTTAATTTGGACCAAAAGTTGCAGAGCTCTTCTCTCTGGCCTGGCTAATGAAGCAAGTGGCACAGCTTTGAACACTTCCAGGGAACTTCCACAGCTTCTCTGGGCACCCTGTGCCAGGGCCTCAGCACACAGGGAAGAATTCCCACCTGACCCTTCTCTTTGTATCTTGGGGTGGAAGGAAGCCATTCCATGTCCTGTCCCCCCATCCCTTGTCCAAAGTCCCTCTCCAGCTCTCTTGAAGCCCCTTCAGGCACTGGAAGGGGCTCTGAGGTCTCCGTGGAACCTTCTCTTCTCCAGGTGAGCACCCCCAGCTCTCCCAGCCTGAACACAGGCTCTGCCAGTGCTACTGAGGGCCAGGACTGGGGACACTGAGGATGTCCCCTTAGCCATGCTGCCAGAGGCTGTGTGGGAGATGGACAGGTGTGATTGCTCCCTCCTCTCCCATGTTTTGGCATCCTGTGGGCATTTTGACAGAATCGTTGTGAATGAAAATGATTTGCCAAGACTTTTCACTCATCCCAGCTCCCTGATGTGTGTGGCTGGTGCAAGCCCTGGGCATCCAACACCCTGAGGCACCAGGCATTTCCCTGCTCCCACCCCCAGCAGCTCCAGCATCTTGTTCCTGAGGCATATCAGCCAATGTTCCCCTCGAATAACATTCCAGAGATGTTTACAAGACACGTACAGAAAATAAATACACAAAAAGAGAATTTATTAAAAATAATAAAGCTGAGAAGCTGTAGAACTCTTCGCCTGCCCTGCTGACATTGCACAGTGCCCAGGGGGCTGCCCATGGACTGGGATGGGGCAGCCCTGCAGAGGTTTGGGAGAAGAATGGGGATGTTTGCTTTTCCCATCCTCATGTTTCACATTTGGAGCAGGGCATGGAGCTGGGAACAACCATTGTCCCCGTGACCAGGCTGCTGCAGGTCCCACCCTGCCCGGATCCCACTCCCCACCTCCCTGTGCCCCCCAGGATGCTGCACTCAGAGCGGAGCGTGAGGCAGCTCGGAAGTGCTGTGCCAGAGGAGGAAAAAAGCAGACTATTAATTAACAGCAAATGTACAGTTAATGGGGCTTTTCCCTTCCTAAACAATTAATGAAAATTATTTCATCAAAATTTAGCTGATGGGGTGCAAAACACAGCCGCTCTGTCCTGCTCTGCGCTTTTTCTGTCCTGGCAGGAGCAGAACGCTGAGAGTGCAGCCGCCGGCTTGGGATTCACGGCGCTGCAGGATTGAGGCTCTGGGAGTGAGTCAGTGCCTCTGCCACTGCCAGAACTCAGAAGATAAAGGGGCTGTAAGTGAAGAAGTTCCACTGCACCAAGCTGACAGAGTGCTCACCCCTCTCTTTACACATTTACTCCTTTACTACCTCAAGTTCATTTCAATATGGAGCAGAAATTCCTGTTGGGCCAGTTTGGGGACTGCAATAGAGTCAGGCAAGGGAGGAGGGCCAGGCTGGCTCCCAAATGCTGTCCTGGATATGTCCTGCTGTTATTCAGTTCACCTGGATAACAGACTGAGCCCAGGAATGGCCTAGCTTCACAAAATACTTCAAAAAACAATAAGGTTGTTAAAGTTTTAGTGGTTTTTTAAAAGATTGCTTCTATACAGGAGGAGGGAAACCAGCTGTTTACAACTTTAAAGGCTTGGCTTTTCCCTTAGAAGTCACAGTGCTTTTGGAATTGAAAGGTATAGAGAAAACCTAGAAAATTCTGCAATATTTTGAAGTGCTGCCTCCACCTGGACTGAGGGGAAGTGCCATGCTCTGAGTAGCACAGCACCCAGAGTGGGATGATATAGAGGCTTTAGATACCTCCAGGAGGGTCCGATCCTGGCCGCAAGTCCCGGACAGAATGACACCATTAGGAATCACCCAACCCGAAGCTCAGGCAAGGCATCCAGCCTCAGGCAAACTTAGCAAGCAGCTATCAGTGAATTCAGCTCTTAGCAGTGAATATCAGCTCTTAGCAGTGAGATTCAGCTTTGCTTGTGTTGGGGGTTAGGTTTCTTTTCTTTTTTCACCTATAGAATTTTTTCCCAAGGGTTGCTTGGCAGCTAATTGCTGGTACTTATCAGTGCTCAGCTGAGACAAAAAAGATGGACCCTGGTATTTGGCTACACCCTTTGTCTCTGCGAGGGAGGGAGAAAGACGGTGCTGGAAGGCAGCTTCACTTTTGGTGTGGTCTGCATCGGGAGAAGAGAGGGCTGCCGTTGCTGCGTGGGTTTCTCACTGGCACCACCGGGATTTGATCCTGAAGAGAGCTGCTATCATCTGCTCGTGTGTCCAGGAAGATCCTGATTCCTCCTTTGCTGCCCTGCTGGAGCTGTCTCAGCCCTGTCCCACTGCCTCGGCGCTGTTTTAGAGCTGCTCTGCACCGCGGGCCCGCACTGGCCTCCCTGCCAGACATCCCTGCCCCCCAGTGACCACCGGCGGAGCACCGAACTTCTTCCGATCCACCAGCCCGGGATACCCCACCGTTCCAGCTTGGTACCTTTTTTTGGAGTCCCCAGAGACCAGCCTGCCCTGGGTTTTGTAGGACCAAGCCCCGTCAAGGTCCCTGGTTCTGTTTTCGCTATTAATTGCTGTAGTTGTCGTTGTTTGTTTGCCTTGTTATACCTATTAGTAAAGAACTGTTATTCCTATCCCCATATCTCTGCCTGAGAGCCGTTTTAATTTTTTTTTTCTAAATTATAATAATTTGAGGGAAGGGAATTTGAATTATCCATCCCAAGAGAGGCCCTGCCTCTCTTTAGCAGATACCTGTCTTCTTTCAAAACCAAGACAGATTTTGGCGCCCAAACGTGGGGCTTGAGGGCATTGGGAGAAAAGGAATAACAGTTCTTAAGTGACCTGATTTCTTATTCATTCTTGTTCACTGGATATAGAAACCATGTTAGGTAACGCCATGTGGTCTAACTTATCCTGGTTCGGGTGGCATGTGGTTGTGGCTTTATTTTGCCCATTTGCAGGCCCTTACCTAAACATGGGCCCTATAACAAAAGCTACTGTGGCTGTTATCCAGTTTGTTTTATGGGCTGATAAGGTGAGGAATTCACTGATTTTTAACTTGCTCTGGACAGCAGGCACGTGGATACGTGGCTATCACATACTAAGTGGGTGTATTTGGGGTTATTTTAGGAATGGTATACTCTGTGAGGAAATGACAGTGAGGGAAGTTTTCCAGACCTTTAGCCAGTTCCTTATGCCTACTCTACCAGCTTTTGAAGAGTTCAAATTTCCTCTAGAAACTAACCAAATGTTGCTGATGATCCTAGCTTATTTAGCTTTCAAAGATAAGGTGAGGTCAATTTGGAGCACTGCACAGACTAGGGATATTGCTGTAGGGCCTGATACTGTCCCAGAGACTAGAGATACTGCTGTGGGGCCTGATACTGCCCCAGAGGCTGGGAATGCTGCCATAGAGCCTGGGGCCAATGCCCCAGAGACTGGGAATGCTGGCCCATTGCCTGACCCTGCCCCGCAGCCCACCCCAGAAATGAACCACCCCGATTGGGTGGGGGTTCTAGTGAAAGAGATACATGAGATGGGCCAGGTGCTGAAAGAATACACTTCCCCAGCTGGTGAGAAGCCCTCCCCTTGCCCTGAAAAGGGAGAATCCGATGGTGCAGCAGTGGAACCCACAGAGGTTACAACCGTCCAGGTTCCAGCTGAACCACAGGACCAGTCACAACCAGCCGCGGTTGCCCCTGTAGAAACAAAGAAGTATAAGATGAAATCAGAGCACCCAGGTAATAAGGATAAGAAAGGAGGGCCCTCACAGCCCACAGGGGAACCAGAGGTTGAGATTGTCACCGAGTCCCTGACTTATGAAAGCCTACGTAATCTGCAAAAAGATATTGCACGACGGGGACGTGAGGCTTATACAACTTGGTTACTTCGGGTTTGGGACCTTATAGGTACAGGCGTGCAACTGGATGGTGGTGAGGCAAGGAATTTGGGACCCTTGACCCAGGACTCAGGGGTGAATCAAGTATTTGTAAGGGAGCAAGGGCCCCTTCCCCTCTGGCAACGACTTCTAACGAGTGTAAGGGAGAGGTTTGTCCACAGAGACAGAATGCAGGAGCACCATCATAGAAGTCACTGGAAGACCCTTGAAGAAGGGATCCAACAGCTGAGGGAAGTGGCAATATTAGAAGTACTCTTTGGGAGGGGTGGACAGCATGACAATGACCCTGACAAGGTCAGGTGCACAGGGCAGATGTTGTGGAACCTGGCAAGTAAAGGGCCATCTCAATACACCACCTTCATTGCAATGATCAATCCTGATAGCAACCGAGAGACAGTGGGTTCTGTCGCCAACAGGCTCAGAAATTATGAGAGCATGATCAGTGGCCCAATGCAGGCTCAGGTCTCTGCCATAGCTAAAGAACTCAAAGAGGAGATAATAAGGGAGGTGAGAGGGGAGGTGAGGGAGGAGGTGAGGGAAGAGATGAGGAGGAACAGTTCCCATGCGGCACCAGTGCGAGTCACAGGCCCCAGAGCCAGAGCCCAACGCCCTCCAGCTAGAGAGAGAGGGTACACCCCAAGGGCTGACCTGTGGTTTTTCTTGCGTGACCATGGGGAAGACATGGGAAGGTGGGATGGAAAACCCACTTCTGCCCTGGCAGCACGGGTGCGTGAGCTCAAGGAGAGAAACACTAACCGAGGGGGTCCCACTAAAATGAAAGTAGCCTCAACCTCCCATGACCGAGCCACCAGGTATTATAGAAGTGAAGATGATATGTCAGATCCCCTTGAAGGAACCTCTACGATGTATGCCCAGGAAGGGAATAATAACCAGTGCTAGAGGGGCCCTGCCTCTAGCCAGGAAGAGGCACGGGAAAACCGAGTCTTTTGGACTGTGTGGATTCGATGGCCTGGCACATCAGAGCCACAGAAATATGAAGCTTTGGTAGATACTGGTGCGCAGTGTACCCTGATGCCATCGGGACATGTGGGGGCAGAACCCATTTCCATTGCTGGAGTGACAGGGGGATCACAGCAACTGACTCTGGTGGAAGCCGAGGTGAGCCTGACCAAGAAAGAGTGGCAGAAACATCTGATTGCAACTGGCCCAAAGGCCCCGTGTATCCTGGGCATTGACTTCCTCAGGAATGGGTATTACAAAGACCCTAAGGGACTCAGATGGGCTTTTGGAATAGCTGCTGTGGAGGCAGAGGACATCAAGAAATTGAACACCTTGCCTGGACTGTCAGAGAACCCATCTGCAGTAGGACACCTGAAGGTAGAAGAACAACGAGTGCCAGTTGCAACCTCGACGGTGCACCGCCGGCAGTATCGGACCAATCGAGATGCCGTGATCCCCATCCACAAGATGATCCGGGAGCTGGAGAGCCAAGGGGTGGTCAGCAAAACCCACTCACCCTTCAACAGCCCCATCTGGCCTGTGCGCAAGTCTGATGGAGAATGGAGACTGACTGTAGACTATCGTGCATTGAATGAGGTGACACCACCGCTGAGCGCTGCTGTGCCGGACATGCTGGAACTCCAGTACGAGCTGGAGTCCAAGGCAGCGAAGTGGTACGCCACTATTGACATTGCTAATGCGTTTTTCTCCATTCCTCTGGCTGCAGAGTGCAGGCCTCAGTTTGCGTTCACATGGAGGGGTGTGCAGTATACCTGGAACCGACTGCCCCAGGGGTGGAAGCACAGTCCCACCATCTGCCATGGACTGATCCAGGCTGCACTGGAAAAGGGAGAGGCTCCAGAACATCTGCAGTACATCGATGACATCATTGTGTGGGGGAACACGGCAATGGAAGTGTTTGAGAAAGGGGAGAAGATCATCCAGATTCTCCTGGAAGCCGGCTTTGCCATCAAGAAGAGCAAGGTCAAGGGACCTGCCCGAGAGATCCAGTTCTTAGGGGTAAAGTGGCAAGATGGACGTCGCCAGATACCCACAGAGGTAATCAACAAGATCACCGCGATGTCTCCACCGACCAGCAAGAAGGAAACACAAGCTTTCCTAGGTGCCATAGGCTTTTGGAGAATGCACATTCCCGAGTACAGCCAGATTGTGAGTCCTCTCTACCTGGTTACCCGCAAGAGGAACGATTTCCACTGGGGTCCTGAACAGCAGCAAGCCTTTGCCCAGATCAAGCAGGAGATCGCTCATGCGGTAGCCCTTGGCCCAGTGAGGACAGGACCGGAGGTAAAGAACGTGCTCTACTCAGCAGCTGGGAACAATGGCCTGTCCTGGAGCCTTTGGCAGAAAGTGCCGGGTGAGACTCGAGGCCGACCACTGGGATTCTGGAGCCGAAGCTACAGAGGGTCTGAGGCCAACTACACTCCCACGGAGAAGGAAATCTTGGCCGCCTATGAAGGAGTTCAAGCTGCCTCAGAAGTGATTGGCACGGAAGCACAACTCCTCCTGGCACCCCGACTGCCTGTGCTGGGGTGGATGTTCAAAGGAAAGGTTCCCTCTACCCACCATGCCACCGACGCCACATGGAGCAAATGGATTGCCCTCATCACACAGCGCGCCCGTATTGGAAACCCAAACCGCCCTGGGATTTTGGAAGTTATTACCAACTGGCCGGAAGGTGAAAGCTTTGGTCTCATGGACGAAGAGGAGCAGGAACAAGTGACACGAGCTGAAGAAGCACCACCGTACAACCAACTGCCAGCAGAAGAGACACAGTATGCTCTTTTCACTGATGGTTCCTGTCGCATTGTAGGCATGAACCGGAAGTGGAAGGCAGCCGTGTGGAGCCCCACACGACAGGTTGCACAAGCCACTGAAGGAGAAGGTGGGTCGAGTCAACTTGCTGAACTCAAAGCCATTCAGTTAGCCCTGGACATTGCTGAAAGAGAGAAGTGGCCAAAGCTCTACCTCTACACTGATTCGTGGATGGTGGCCAATGCTCTGTGGGGTTGGCTGGAAAGGTGGAAAAAGGCCAACTGGCAGCGTCGGGGAAAACCAATCTGGGCTGCTGATGAATGGAAGGACATTGCCACTCGGGTAGAGAAGCTGCCTGTGAAAGTCCGCCATGTAGATGCCCACGTCCCCAAGAGCAGAGCTAATGAGGAGCACCGAAACAATGAGCAAGTAGATCAGGCTGCCAAGATAGAGGTATCAAAGATAGACTTAGACTGGCAGCACAAGGGAGAACTGTTCCTAGCTCGATGGGCCCATGATGCTTCAGGACATCAAGGCAGAGATGCCACCTATAAGTGGGCACGAGACCGAGGGGTGGATCTAACCATGGACAGTATTTCCCAGGTTATCCATGACTGTGAGACCTGTGCTGCGATCAAGCAGGCCAAGCGGGTGAAGCCCCTATGGTATGGGGGGCGATGGTCTAAATATAAGTATGGGGAAGCCTGGCAGATTGACTACATCACCCTTCCCCAGACCCGCCAAGGCAAGCGCTATGTGCTGACCATGGTAGAAGCCACCACTGGATGGCTGGAGACCTACCCTGTGCCTCACGCTACTGCCCGGAACACCATCCTGGGCCTTGAAAAACAAGTCCTGTGGAGACATGGCACCCCTGAGAGAATTGAGTCAGACAATGGGACCCATTTCAAGAACAGCCTTGTGAACACCTGGGCCAGAGAACATGGCATCGAATGGATATATCACATCCCCTATCATGCACCAGCTGCCGGGAAAGTTGAACGATGCAATGGCCTGCTTAAAACCACCTTGAAGGCACTGGGTGGGGGGTCTTTCAAGAACTGGGAGATTAATTTAGCAAAGGCCACATGGTTAGTGAACACCAGAGGTTCCACCAACCGAGCAGGCCCTGCCCAGTCTGAGCCCCTGAGAACAATGGATGGGGATAAGGTTCCAGTGGTACACATGAGAGGTATGCTGGGAAAAACTGTTTGGGTTTATCCTGCCTCCAGCAAAGACAATCCCATCCGTGGGGTTGTCTTCGCTCAGGGACCAGGTTGCACTTGGTGGGTAATGCAGAAAGATGGACAAACCCGATGCATACCTCAAGGAGACCTTGTTTTAGGGTGAACTACCCATGCCACTGTATCTGTACCCATATCTGCATGTATATATGTATATAATTAAGGTAGTGCATGTATGTATATAGTTTAGAGGTTTAAATTCAATGTAATATGTTGGTATGGGAAAAAATTCGGGGTGGATTAATGTTGGGGGTTAGGTTTCTTTTCTTTTTTCACCTATAGAATTTTTTCCCAAGGGTTGCTTGGCAGCTAATTTCTGGTACTTATCAGTGCTCAGCTGAGACAAAAAAGATGGACCCTGGTATTTGGCTACACCCTTTGTCTCTGCGAGGGAGGGAGAAAGACGGTGCTGGAAGGCAGCTTCACTTTTGGTGTGGTCTGCATCGGGAGAAGAGAGGGCTGCCGTTGCTGCGTGGGTTTCTCACTGGCACCACCGGGATTTGATCCTGAAGAGAGCTGCTATCATCTGCTCGTGTGTCCAGGAAGATCCTGATTCCTCCTTTGCTGCCCTGCTGGAGCTGTCTCAGCCCTGTCCCACTGCCTCGGCGCTGTTTTAGAGCTGCTCTGCACCGCGGGCCCGCACTGGCCTCCCTGCCAGACATCCCTGCCCCCCAGTGACCACCGGCGGAGCACCGAACTTCTTCCGATCCACCAGCCCGGGATACCCCACCGTTCCAGCTTGGTACCTTTTTTTGGAGTCCCCAGAGACCAGCCTGCCCTGGGTTTTGTAGGACCAAGCCCCGTCAAGGTCCCTGGTTCTGTTTTCGCTATTAATTGCTGTAGTTGTCGTTGTTTGTTTGCCTTGTTATACCTATTAGTAAAGAACTGTTATTCCTATCCCCATATCTCTGCCTGAGAGCCGTTTTAATTTTTTTTTCTAAATTATAATAATTTGAGGGAAGGGAATTTGAATTATCCATCCCAAGAGAGGCCCTGCCTCTCTTTAGCAGATACCTGTCTTCTTTCAAAACCAAGACAGCTTGCTAAATGCCCTGGCAGCCACAGGGAGAGAGAGGAGAGAGCCGTACGAAGTTCCTCAGATGGTGTCTTTATTAGGCATTCTCTTCGAAGGGTTCCAGGGACAGCTCTTCTGACTTAACAGGGCAAGATTCGGGGTTTATATAGGGTAGAGGGGTTTTGAAAAGTGGACCAATGGGGGAGTTGGGGTACAATTTGGCCTATAGTCTTACAGAGAGATAAGAGAGGTCTGGGGGCTCCAAGGGGTTTCTTTTTGGCCACTCATCGTGACATTGCATTTTCTTATCTCAAGCCACTGACCGCCAGGGAGGCCTCACAGGCTCCGTGGCTGCAACAGGATGAGATGGAATGGGATGGAACAGAATGAAGTAGAACAGAGTAGAATAAAATAGAATAGAATAAGAATTAGAATAGAATAAGAATAAGGATAAGGATAAAAATAAAAATAAACTAAGACTAAGAATGAGAATAGAATAAGGTAGAATATTATATTTTCAGCTGGAAGACACTGACAAAAACAATCCATTTCAATCACCTGATTCTTTCAGGAAGCTGAAGCACGTTAAGGGCTCTGTCCAAATGCCTCTGACACCCTGACAGGCTTGGGACATCGACCCTCTCTCTGGGGAGCCTGTTCTGGAGACATGGGGTGGGAGCTGCAGCAATGGACAGACAGGATCCAGCTGCCAGGGGAGCAAATCCTGGAGCCTCAAAACTTTTCCATCCAGCCATGAAACAATCTGCTGATTTTATTGAAACCAGATTGCTGGCTCCATCTTGCAGCCACTGCTCCAGCAGGTTCAGCACGTCCAGCAGCCCCTGGGAGCTGCCCATGCTGCAAGGGGAGCAGTGAGGGGGACACAGGAGAGGCCAGCTGGCCGCATTCCCACCACAGCATTGCCCACAATCACAACATGGACACTTGTTTTTAGGAAGGTGGCTCAGGCACTGCCAGGATCTGGAGGGGCTCCTTGGAGCCCTCATGGTTCCCATGCAGTCCCAGCCCATGTCCCCTGTGGAAGCCCAGTTTCATCCCAAAGGTCACAACTGAAATTGTTCCACAGTGAGTTCATGAGCAAAACCACCCAAACCTGGGACCCCTTATCTTTGTGGTGATGGCACAGGGAAATCATGGCACTGGAGCATCCCTGGACTGAGAGAGCGCAAGGACAAAACTGGATTTCTCCTGGAAATGCTGCAAAGCCTGGAGATTCTGGATCGGTGGAAATCAGCCCTGGTGAGCCAAGCAGAGACAAGAGGGGTTCACACAGGGGTTCAATGATGTCACCAGCTGGCAAGTGCTGCCACACTCTTGGTGCTAGGACTGGAAAGTCTGAACAAAAACCAGAGTATTTGTTCTTGGTTCACAAACCTGGAATTGGGACTGAGCCTTGAGGAGCTCAGGGAGGGTTCTGGATGTCCAGGGGGCTTTGATGGAGTCCCTAAGGGAGCTCATCTGCCCCCAGGGATGGAGGGAGGTGGGCAACGGGATAAAACCCTCCAGCCATGGCAGACTGCCCTTTAACATAGCAGGAGGAGATATAGATTGGGGGGATTGCAGTGGGACCCTCTGAGTCACTGCTGAGGCATGGTGGGGGTCCCACACCATTCCCGAGAGTCCCAGTGTGGATGCCATGGAGGGGTTGATGGAAGGGCTTTGTTTGCATCTGCAGTTCCTGGGCAGGGAAAGTGTCAGCATTTGTGTTGCTAAGGAACTCCAGCAAGGTCCAACCTACTCAAAACCACCAGCACTTAGAAATCAGAGGCATCATCCTACCCGTCACTGCCCCTCTGCCCCTGATGGGACAGTGACAGGCTTGGGGGGTGAGGGAGGGTGGCTGGTGCAGGACCCCTGCCTTCCCTCTCTGGGAAAGTATCCCTGCTCACCAGGCAGGGAGACAGTGGGTGCAACCACCCAGGTGTGCTTAGAGACACCCCAGATGTGCTCACAGACCCCAGAGCTGCTCATGGACCCCCAGATTTGCTCACAAACTCCAGATTTGCTCACAGACCCCAGATTTGCTCGTGAGCCCCCAGGTTTTCTCTCTTGGGTTCATTTATCTCTCACCAGCAGCATCAGGGCAGAGTGAGGGCCCCCCTCCCAGGGATCACCTTTGCAAGGAATTCACCCAGGCATGTTGCAATAACACACCTCCCAGGATAAGGACTTAATCCTGGCAGCCCCTTTCCATGCAGGAAAATATCCTGAATGTTTTAACAAGGCAGAGAGTTATCCAACTTCTCACCTCTCCTCTCGGCTCAGAGAAACCATTCCCAAATTTTCACAGGGATGTAAGCAAGGCAATAACTAGGGATGATGGGCTCCTCTCTAGGACCACTTGGCTGCAGTCTGTTAAAGAGATATTTTGGGCACTTTTTTTCTCCAGAGCCTGAGGTTTTTTTAAAACAGAGTGAATTAACAAACCCTGGAGCTGGCTGATTTCAGCTGAGTGTTTTGATGAATAATGTGCCATAATGGGCCCAAACAAACTGGGAAGTTTATCTCATCCCACTGCACATCCCATTCTATGCTGCATCCACTCGCTCCTAGCCCTCCTGCCCCGGCACTGATTGGAGAGTCTGTTCTCCATCATCTGTTCTAGTTGCTCCAAAATGGAATATTTCGAGGATTCTAGAGAGAAGGGGGTTTTTGTCTGCCAGAAAGCCCTTCTGCCGAGAGGCGTCTGCAGGAAGCTGAGCACAATCAACTTGTAAAGGTGGGAAATTTGCTCAAAATGCAAATCCTGTCCCTCTGGCTTGGATCCCAGCACAGTGCAGGTCACAGAGGTGAGGAGCAAACATGGCCCCAGGTATTCACAGCTTCCCAAACCAAACACCTGAGCTGGTTTGGGAACTGATCCATTGTTTCCATTTCCGTACATATTTATTACACTCATTTATCGTTGTGTGCATTTCCCAATTGGTTTCTATTTGTTTGTCTGAAAAATACCCACAAGCCTTAAAAGCCAAATTGTCATGGATGTCTAGAAAACAGAATTACAAAAAAAGATGAGGGAAACCTGCAGGTCAGTTTGTGGGACTGGTTCCTACTCCTGAGCTGGGATGCTGAGAGCTCCTGAGGCATCATCCTGAAGATGCTCTGGGTTGGATGATAGGACAACAGAATCATTTAGGTTGGAAAAGGCCTCTAAGATCATCGAATTGGTGGTGCTATGTGTTCCTATTTATAAATTATTAGATCTCAAATGCACTTGTGGCTGTTGTGGGCTCCCTGGCTCGTGGGATCTACTGATTGGAGACCATGCAGTTCTGACCCTCAGCAGCACAGGGAGTGGCTGGACATGGGAACAGGCTCCCCAGGGAAGTGGTCATGGCCCCAAGAGTTCACAGAGCATTTGGATAATGCTCTCAGGCCCGTGGAAAGATTTTGGGGCTGTCGTGTGCAGGGCCAGTAGTTGTACTCAGTGATCCCTGTGGATCCTGTGTGATTTGCCCACAGGTGAGTCCAAAGGGTGGTGGCTGAGGAGTGAGGAGCTCTTCATCTCCATCCAGTTCTCAGCCACAACTGTTCCTTTCTGTAATCCATGGACAACATCAGGAGCAGTAGCATTCCTGAGGGAGCATGAGGGGTTTCTGTTGGGCCAACACAAAGGCTGTTCTGCAGCACTGGGATGTTTAACCTTGGCCAGGAGGAGTGATCGTGCTATTGTACTGCACAAAATTATTTGTCCTAACCCCAAGAGACCTGACCAATGGTGGGCAGCTCCCAGCAAATTCCCAGATTTACACTGTCCCTCTCCTGTCCCAAATAACTGCATCCATCAGGGACTGGCATCTTTTGCCCTGCAGCTTCCCCCAGGGCAGAGACCTGCACCCTTGCCCTGGGGAGTCCGATGGGGGGGTAATGGGTGCCCAGGTGGGCAGCTCTGCCAGATGAGCAGGCAGCTGGTCCCGGTGTGCAGGAGCTGTCAGGGATGCAGCACTTGCTGTGCTAGAGCCTTGCTCCCCTCTCCTCCCTCATTCACCACATTTCTTGTTGTGGGACAAATCTGCTTTTTGTGTAAATCTGTCAGCAGCAAGAAGTCAGTGAGTTTCCCTAAGTGAGTTTTTCATGTATTTTTAATAAAGGTCACTCTGTGTTTACTGGCAAAGATGATCAATACCTGCTCATAATTCATGAAGGATCCCACTGGTCAGTAACAACCTGTGGTCAGAGCACACAATGAACCTTGTCCACAGCCTCTGCCAGCCCCCAGAGGGTCCAGCTGCCTTCTGCCTCTGCCCAGCTGCCCTCTGCCTCTGCCCAGCCTGAGGGTCACTTCCCTTGGAGCCGTTTCCTCCTCATGTCCTGAGGTGGGGCTGGCAGGACCCCCCAGCTCAAGCTGTTCTGGCTGGGCACTGCTGCTCACCCCTTCCCCGCTGCAGCCTGAGGGAGAACCATCAGTTTCCATCCATCCCCTCACCCCCAGGCTGCTCCCATAGCTGGGGGGTGAGCTCTGATGGGGCTGGATGGGGCACGGCCAGCAATGGGACTCCCAAGGTGCCCGTGGGTGGACATGCTGAGCCCCTGGCAGTGGCTACCCCTCACTCTGACCTCATGATATCCCCCCTGTGCCCAGAGCCAGCTGTGGCAGTGGCTGCAGAGAAGCTTGGGCTGGCTGCAATGAGGGAGGGAGGGAGGGAGGGAGGGAGGGAGACTAATGCCTTAACAAATTTGATTTCAGAGCAAACGAGCTGGCTGCTGTTGTGTGCCACTGGTAACCTCGTTTTGTGTTGCCGGCTGCACTGGGAAGCGCAGCTATTTTTAGGCTCTTAATGCCAGTAGAAGAAAAGAAAAAGAAGGGGGAAAAAAGGAAGAAAGTATAAGCCCTGCAGTAAATAACTGGGCCTGAGTGGAATTGGGGTGAGCTCTGAAGGTACATCTGGAGCTGTTCTTCCCAGTGAGCCCCATCTGAGGTGCAAGCAGGGGTGTCCAGGCACACCAGGCCTCAGGGTGGTGTCTCTTCCGGAGGGGGATTGGGACATGCCTAGGGCTGGATGTGATAGGAGGGCTCCAGTCCAGGAGGGTCAGCAGAGATTCAGGCTCAAAGATGGCCCAGAGGCTTGTCCTGATGCAGGGTCACCACATCCTGCCCTTCCTCTGCTGTCCTCCCAGTCCTGATCCTCATAGTCCGTGGGTGGAGCCATCTATCCCCCCCTGCTCTGCCTGCAGCTCCCTGCCCACTCCCCAGTCACTGTTAATGCCTTTAGCTGAGGTTTTCTCCAAGCAGCTACTGAGTTCATTGCCCTGAACTTTGGAATCAAAAAGGGAGAGAAATTTTAGATAAATGTTCCATCAAGCTTTTGTTTGCACAGGATGGTGCAGGGATAAACTATGCTGGGGATGTCAAAGCTCTAAGGCCTGGTGGGAGCTGAGACCACAGACTGAGCAGGAGCTGGCTGAAGTTACTGTCTGTGGGAAGGAGCTTGGCTGGTGATCCAGAACATCAATTTGGAATGATCAGCTCACTTCCCCTTCACAAAGCAAATCCCTGAGAAGTTTGCAATGGGGAGACAAATTAATAGCCCAGAACTTTGTGTGGGGCCAAGCATGTGACTGTGTCTGAAGAAGAGGCCAGGCTTGTGAGCAGCATTTGAGGATGGGCTTCCCAAGGAGCCCTCAGCTTGGCTGGAAACCCTTGGAGATGGATTTGGGGTCTTCATGAGCCCTGTGGCCAGCTGGAGCTGCAGCATGGCTGGACGTGTGGTGTCCCCTGCTGGGACAAGGGCTGTTCTCGGCCCCTAAGGACACTGCAGGCTATTTCTATCCCTCTGTATTATATTCCAGTTGGATTTTGGCAGAATGAACCTCAGTATGAGCCTGGGAAAAGCTGCTTGTACATGGCCTTGGGCTCGGGTGGACTCCCACTCTCAGTAGCTGGGGAGCAAAGTCAGGCAGGCACTGCAGAAACAGACAATTTCTGATCAAATATTCAGCCTGAGCTGACTTTGAACCAGCTGCTAATCCCTCCTTGGCCAAGGCTGGGATTGCATTTCCCAAATACCAGTGCAAGGATGTATTTGCACAGCATAAACCTGATCTGTGTCAACATTTTCCTCTTTACACTTTGGTCCCATTTCCCAGGTCTCGAGGTGTGAGAAGCTCACCCTATGAAAGATTTGTCACCTGGTCTGTGTGTCCCTGCCAGTGGCTGGAGGACTTCCAGGCTTCTGGCTCCCCAGTGGGACCCTTGCCCTCCCCAACCTCCTCCTCCTCCGAGAGAGACTTTTTCAACCGCACAGCCAGCATTTTTACAGTTCTGTCTCATGCTGGTTTTTCCATTCCTCTCAGCCCAGGTCCGTGGGATATTACTTCCCTTTTGCTGCTGGGCTGGGAGTTACCAGCCGCTTTCAGTGACATCAGTGACAAAGCCACTTCAGTCCTCTCTGCCCCGCTCCTGCTTGTGTGTCCCAAACCTGCTTTCACTAATTTGGAGGGGAAAATAACCACCATTAAAACTGTTTCTTTATCAATTTCTCTCTTCTGCCCTTCTCATCTGCTGTTGCTCCATCCCATTACTTGCTCTGTGAAGAGCCCCTTTGGGTCCCTCCTCCCTTCTCCCCTCTCCCCAGCTTCTCTTCCCACAGTGGAGCCACAGGGGACATGGGATTGTCCTGGCCTCCAAGCACTGTCACCAAAAGCAGTGGCAGGAGGGGTGGGCAGCCTCACACAACAGGGACAGAACCCTCTGGGGAGCTTTGCCAAGTGTTGATGCTGGCAAGAACATCCTGGAAAGATGGGATGGAAGGATGGCAATACAAGAGACAAGGAAAGGATGTACAGCTGTGGTCTGAGACCTGGACAATCTGCCCAAGCTGGGAAGAGGCAAATTCTCAACCCAGGGTTTTCTGCAGTGCTTGGAGACACCCCAGAGCTGGGACTTGTCCCTGTTCCAGAGGTCACTCTCCTGCATCTGTTCCCTGGAGGGGGGGGGAAACTCACCCAGGAGACTGTGTTACAGAACAATAACAGTAACAACAGGAATAATACAACTGAGCTTCCCTAATCTACAGTAAATGTCTGGGAGATCTGGGGTGAGTTAATGAAATCTGTGGCTCAGAGTCCCGACCCACAGCCAGGGTCATCCATCACCTCATGCACTGGGATTGCCTCTTTTGACAGCTGCAGCTTATTTTTAATTATTGATACTATCTCATAATGTCCCAGTAAATGTGTGGAAGTGAGTTTTGTAGGAACAGTGAGGTCCCTGTACAAATGCTGGCAAGCCTTTGTGGGGAGCAGGGGCTCAAGGATGCGCAGGGAAGGGAAAGCAGTTCCTGTCCCCCCAAGCCCCAGCACCGGGGACCCCTGTGACAGGGTTGGGCTGAATTGAGAGGCAGCTGCCCTTATTTCCCTCTGCAGTATCGAGCAGGTTTTTCATGACCGAACTACTCTCCCACCAGGCACGATTGCCTTTGTCCCTGCTGCAGCCAGCTCTCCACATCCTCCTCCTGTCCGTGCTGTACCCAGGGTGCCCCCGACCTGCCGCATCCCTCTCTCCCTCCCCGCTTCCCCAGCCAGAGGTATTTTGCAAACACAAATGCATTAACAAGCTGGTGAGAGCCCCCACGAATATTACATGTTTAACATGCCCTCGTTTCCTCCCGGTTAATGGATCTCTCCCATTATGCCTCTGCCTGTCTGAGCAGGATACCTTTTCAGTGGAACATAAAAGCTGCTCCCCGGTGAGGTGGAGAGGAAACCACTCCGCTCTGGGATTCAATTGCCCGAGAAGCAGAAGGTCCAGTGCCTGCCCTTGTGTGCTTGGAACATTGGGTTTCCCTTACCAGCTCCTATTTCCCTCCCTCAGCCCATTCCCCTCCTTTTATTTTCCTTTCTCACTGAATTTTGCTAGCCTGGGTGTCCCTAACATCTTTTGCTCCTGGAGCTTCCTGCGCTGGGATGCTTCAGCCAGAGCAGAGGGACTCAGAGCTGCTGCTGGGAGAAGCTCAGGCTTAGAGAATGAAAAAAAGAAAAAGGATTTGATCCAGGTTTAATGAAATGTTACATTTTACTCTCAGGGGAACATTTGGTTTGTTCTGAAGTGCTGATTTTTAAAAAGTAGTATTGAAGGGTGTTTTTAAAAAGTGAGGGGTTTTGGAGAGCAAAATCAACACATTCCATTGTCAAAATGTCAAACGGAGGTTCTTAATCTGGGAAAAAGAAAATTTATTTCAAGATTGTAGTGTGACTGAAATGAAGTCAGAAAGGGCAGAATTGGAGTAGCTGTCCAAGGAAACTTGTACAAAACAGGATGATTTCCCATTATGGAGGCTCCAATGGCAGCGCCAGTGCTGTGGGACCCCTGACCCCAGGGGAATTCCTTGGCTCTGCCCTGGCACAGTGCTCTGGCCCACAGCCCAGGATGGGATCAGCCCTCCTGCATCCAAATGCTTGCAGGGCTGGGATAGGCCAGCAGAGCAATCAGCTCTCCGGTTTGATACAATTAGAAATTCCATAGAGCAGGAATGAAAACAAAGTCTGGGCCAAGAGCTGCTCCTGCCAAGGCGTCCTCGCAGGGCTCTAGCTCCAATCAGGTGCTGAGGTGGTAGGTGTTGATAGACTCCAATAAAGTGTTCACACGGTGGGGGGGCCACGGACACCCTGTGCCACTGCCACTGCTAGGCACCACACCAGGGCCCCCCGGCTCAGCCACAACATCCTGGCACCAGGATCTGGAAGTGTCACAGATCCTGAGGGCACGGCTGTGCTGGGAGCTCAGCTCCAACTCTGGGAGCAGCTGTGCTGGGGATGGGATCATGTTCTCCCATTTCACTGGCACTGAGAGATTCTCATCCTTGGATGCCAATGGTGTCCCCCATTCCCAGCCTCATCCCTGGCATCACCCATTCCCAGCCCAAAATCAGCTACTTTTCTGTATGAGGTGATCTGGAGCATCTCCCAGCTGGGAGTACGGAGGAGCAGTGGGAGGGTTGTGCCCAAAACTTTGGGTACTGGGGAGGGAAGGGTGTCCCCTGTCTCACTCCATTGCCAGTCACCTCCTGACTCCTCAGCCAGACTTGAGGTCCCCTCTGTGCCCCCTCTCCTCTTCCCCAGTTCCGTCCATGCCTGCTCCCTGCCTCTAGACCCTTCTTCCTTTTACATGCAGGATTTTAATCTAATTTACTCAATGCAAATCTTAACAGGGAAAAGCCTTGAAATCAAATCTTCAGAAGTCTCCTTTCACAGTTCAGAGATCTGATTAAATTGGTTAATATTTGGTGTGATGGGGGGGAGCAAGGGGTGGGAGGAGAGAGGAGCAGAGTGAGTGGATCTGTTGGAGGAGCTGAAGCCTTTTCAAATAATCTGTTTACCCCTGCAGCTAAGGAGCCCATTAGCAAGTGTTGTCCATTCTAATTTCCCATTGTGCCGTGTCCCGCAGACCTCACTGTGTTTATTTGGAGAAGCAGAACAAAATTGTTTGTATAATTAGATCTACTACAAGGGCTGCCCTTGAAGGGTCCCCATCAGGAAGCTTTTGATTGCAAAGGGCCTCTGCTGCCATGGATCCCCAGCCTCAGCCCCCAGCACAGCCAACAACATCATCCCACTGGGATGGGCTCTGGGGGGCCCAGATGTGTTCCCTGCCCATGGACACGCAGCCCCGCAGTGCTCCAGCTGCACACGGGGCTTCTCCCAAGGGATGAAGCAAAGGGGCTGCTCTGGCTGCCCACTCCAATCCCTGCCAGACCCATGAAACTGCTACAGCTGCCCATCTCCAGCAGCCTGGAGTTTGGCTGCTCCTGCATCCCACCCAGCTTCCCACCAGCGTGGCCTCAGTCCAAAGCTGGGATGTTTTCCAGCTGTGTCAGTGTGGGGAACCTTCCTCCTTCCCCAGTCTCTTCCCCATGGCTGGGAATTCTGACAGAGCTGCCCTGCTGTCCCCCCAGACATCACAGAGCCAGGGATACTCTCACTGCCAGCTCTGACTGGAATCACCAGGAGGTGTTCCCAGCAGTGCAGGGATGGCTGACAGATCCCTCCTGTTCCTCCTGTGATCCCATCACAAGCTTGGAAGTGGTTATTTTGGTAGGAGAAGCAGCGAGCAGTGATAGGTAAATCAGATCCAGCAGAGGCAGCCCTGCAGAGCACTTGGAGCTACTGACATTCATTTATTTCAAGAGTGTTTTACTGAAAAATAATTTTTTTTGGCTGTTGACAAAAATTTCAGTGGGATTTTTGGTAAATGAAAGTGCTTGAAAAACCATACTTTCAGAAAATGTATGGCATTAAAAAAATTATTAGGAAAAAAGTGGTCCTTAAAGATCCCATTGTTGCCTTGGGAAGGCTGACCTGAAACAGAGGCTAGGCAAAACTAGAGAATAAAATCAGGATTTATTAAAAGGTCCCCAGAATCCACCCTGGGCATTAGAGAAGCCTACGCAAGGCTGCACCCAGGGTGGTCTGCAAGTGGTAGCAAAGATGGCCCCCGAGTCACGAGATTTTGCCATTTTATAAGTTTAGGTCTATTTGCATATTGGGGTCCAATTGTCCAATTACAGCCCCAGGCCATGAGGTCCCATCCTTCTTGTTCCACCCCTCAGTCCATTGTTGTTTGTGTTCTTGGGCTGAAAGTTGTCCTTGGTCTTCCAGCAGAAATGGATTTGTTTTGTCTACCTGCTCCGTAGAGGGAGCTTAGTACAGTTCCTAATATAAGGCTTCATCCCTAGGCAGCACACACAGAATCTGAAAATATAAAAGCTAAGACATCACCATCACTGAAAAAAATAGAAAAATTTCCCCAAGAAACAAAGACTTAAATGATAAAAATAAAACATCTTTTTTCTCTGTGGGGTAGAAATCTCCCATATCTTTGACTCCAACAGGGACACACTGCAGAAGGGCTCGGAGGCAAATGTAGCCCAGGGGATACAATGCCTGTGTTTGGTGTTTAACCACCTCATCCCAACTGTCCTGACTACAAATACTTCCTAAATAAGCCCAATGAACAACACTGGGCTCAGTGTGGATGATTAATCGTGGTGCTATCACCCCTCAGATGTTCAAACCATGTAATTTCCACTGTGAACATCCCCATCTCAGGGTGTTCACCACATCCCATCATGCTGCCCTGGAGCCCTCGTGCTCTGGGCACACACAGCTCTGCTTCTCAGAGCTAATCCCACCAGAGAGCACATTGTCCATGGGATCCACTATCCCTGCTCCCAGGGATGCCCCTGGGGCAGCTGGAAGGGCTGGAGCTTCTGGGACCCCCAGAGCACTGAGCACCTCCAGGGCTCCTCTCCTCTTGTGGGTCTTCCTCCCTTGAGGTGGGTGAGAAGTAGAGACCACATGAACAACTTAATGGAGCAGAACTTGGCTTTAATCTGTTCCCATAAATGTTTATGGTCCCCTAATTATTAACATTTAATGCTGTATTAATTCATTGATGGGCTTTCATTTTTGATTTTAATGACTCAGCAATTCCTGCTCTCCCTCCTTTGCTCTTTTGTTCTTGACAGGAGGAAGAGGAGGCAGCAGGACACAATGGAGTGTGATGGGCATGATGGTTTTGCCTCCTCTGCTCCTTCTCCTCCAGGAATGGGGTCCCAGGGATCCACAGCCACTCTTCTCCACATCAGGGAGGTGGGCTTGGAGCAAGGAGAGACCTGCCTGGGACCTGCCTTGCTGAAGGGGGCAAAGTAGCACTAGAAATGCTGTCAAGCTTTGGGCCAAGCTGAAGACACGGTGGGAATTGCAGAGAGATAATCTCGGAGGAAAATCTCTGGGAGGGAGAGCACACATGGTTTAAAATGCTGTTTATTTGAAGCGTCCTGCTAAAGTGCTCATTGCGCTGCCCAGCTCCCACACATCCCCCATGCCCCCACCCCTGCTCCGCCGGCTGAGATGTTTATTCAAGTGTCCTGAAAACTTTATCTGGAAATCAGTTCCCTTCTTTTCCCCTTGTCCACCTTTCCACTTTCTTTTCCTCCCATTCATCACTTTGAAAAATGACCCGTTTTCTCTCCCTGGCTGGTGCCTCCTCCTCCTCCCCGCGCTGCCCGGCCGGCAGCTCCGACAGCCCGGGCTGCCCACTAATTAATGGGCTTCTCCGGGCAGTCACAACTACATCCCGGGGATCCGGGGCTGGCAGATGGTCCTGCTCACATCAGGACACACCACAACCCCTGGGACATCGCTGTGGTGCTGGCAGTGCAGGGCAGCTGGGGGTGGCAGAGGGACTGCCCTGTACTGCCCACCCTGTGGGACCACAGCAGTGGAGGAGGGATGGGCTCACAGAAGACCCTGGTGTGGGTTTCTCCCACCCTGGGCTGCAGTGCTGCTTTCACTGAGGGTTCTTTCATCTGGACACTGTTCCAGCTTCCCACATTGTGAGAATTCACTGGGAAAAAAATAAGAAATCATTTAACTAAACCAAACCCTGAAACATTTGTCCACTTCCCAACCTCATTTGGGAAGCATAAACCCCCACACACTTACTGAGGGCTGACATGCAAAGGCACATGCTGACTGTGTTTTCATGACTAATTTCATCTGCACCGAGAAGCTCCCTCCCCTTCATCCTTTTCCACCTCCATCTTTTCCCCACACTCCGAGCTGTGACAGCAAAAACATGGAAAAACAGCAGAAAAGAGGAAGGAAAGACCGGAAAAGGCAGCAGACTGTCACTGCACCCAGCACCACCTTCCAGGAAGGTTTTCCAAGACTTGATCAGAACATTCCATGTGGGTCTGTGCTCACACCCTAGTGGTAGGGGAGGATGGAGGTCAGGAAGCCCCATCAGCCCTCAGTGTCCAGTTACCTCACCCTCTTTTCTCTGTGGCTGCCCCCAAAGCAAGGAGGTGACCTGATCCCATCCTTGTTCCCCCACGAAGAGCCCAGGTATTAATTTCCAGAGTGCAGAATGAGCACCCTCTGGCCCAGTGCTCCCTGCACTCCCTGTACTCCCTGTGCTGATCCTGAGAGCCATTCCCACTTCTCCACTGGACTTCTCCTCCAGGCACTCACTGACTGTGGCATCAGCTGTAGCAATATCCTGTGGCCTGGAGCTGGGGACGATGGGTACATGGACCTTTCATTCCCACAGTCAGGCTCCTAAATCGCATCAAATCATAGAGACCAAAGGAAGGATTTTCCAAAGCTGTGGGGATCATCCTCTGAGTTGCTTTGGCACTTGGGAGGGTGCAGAGTTGGAATTTTGGAGTTTTGGCTGCTGAGCACCTGCAGGGGAAGGGGACAGAGGAGTACCCAAGACTGGGGCTGGAACAGGGGTCAGGGATCATGGATAAGGGCTGGCAACAGGGGTCAGGGACCGGAGTGCGGTGAGGAAGAGCCTCTGTGGCACAGCAGCACGTGGGTGTGGGCACTGGCATACCCAGGTCCCCAGGGCAAGGTGAGTTCCCCTCTCCCTCCTGCCTCCACTTGGCAGCCCCCTATCCATCAGCATTCCCTCCTGGCACATGGGCTCCTGCTGCTGCTGCTCCTGGGACCTTCAGCAAACAGAGGCTGAGGCACAGCCCTTTGGGCTCAGGGGGCAGCACCAAATCTGCCAGAGATACTCTGTTTTGCACAGGATTTCCTTTCCCTTGATCACTCTCGGGTTTTTAACTCTGCTCTTCCTGCAGTTTTTCTTTATGTCAGCAATTAATCTGTTGCCCCTTGTGAGGAAACATGAATTTCCCTGGGAAGAAAGTCGATCGGTTGTGTCACACGTGAACGGGGCAGGACCACATGTGGGATGTGAGGGGCTGGTGGCAGGGAGGGAGGGTCCCCATGGATCCCCACAAGCACAGACACTGCCCGTGGGATGGACGTGTGTGGAGGTTATGACTGGGGACAATGATGCTGCAGGTTTTTAGGGATGCAGCACCCTGCATGGTCACACACCTTACAGTGCCATTGTTTTTAGAGCTATTTGTTAAATGACCCCTACAGATAGAAAAGTTTTAGGGTCTGCTGTCAGCTGCTCTCACTCCCAGCTCTGTATTCCTTGGGATACCCTGGTTCTCCAGCTCTGGCTTGCCTTAGACTCCTCTACCCACCCTGCCACAGAGGGAGGGAGTGGAACAAGGGAAGCAGGGACTGGCTGGGCTGGTGCTGGGCTGCACTGGCAGCCCCGTGCTCCCCACCAGCCACACAGCCCCTCAAGATTGTGTGAGATGATGCAGCTCCTTCAGCCCTCACTACAAAATGCTGATACCAACCTTGATAAAAGGCAGCATTGATGGGGAATTTATTTGTGAGTCTTCTGGCAGCAGCAGCAGCAGCAGCAGCAACAACAGCAACAACAGCAACCGTGTCTGCAAGGAGCTGAAAAGCTGCCAGGCAGATTCTCGAGTGAAAAGATGGCAATAAAAGGGCCTTGGCCATATCACAGCCCCCGCCTCCCCACACAGCTGCAGCGAGTCCTGGTGTTCTGGGCTTGTCTCTGCAGAGCTCTGGGCCTATTTCTTGCATCCTGAGCCCACCAGCTCTCAGTGATGTTTCCAAGCAGCAGAGGTGGGAGGGTGTTACGACCCGTTCAAAGTGAACTAAGTTTGTATTTAGTTTCTTAGAGTACAAAGGAGGAAATACATAAACTAAATTGTGTGCATTCATAACTAAAGTTAATTATTTTAGCTGTTTCATCACTCTCCAATTCATAAAAAAAATTGCCAATAAAACAAAGCCAATCAAAACTAAAGTCAAAAATAAAAAAAAAAATTATTTTACTTTGTGATGAAGAGTTACCAAAATTTTCTGTCCATCCTTTAAATCTTTTCTTTAAAATTTCTATTAAATCCTGATGAAGTAACAATTGCTTCACCAGAGTAAGGTTCATACCTATAGCAGTAGGCCATAGCTTATGGATCAATATATAATTAAATTGTAAAAGGTAATTGTGCTGGTTTCAAGCAGATTTGGGAGAAACCCCCCCCCTCCCCTCCCCCAACCGGTTCGGGAAGAAAGACTTCCTGAGAGAGAGGTGGAAAAGACCTGTTTATTACACAGGCAAAACACTCCCCAGCACAATACCCGATGACAAAAGCCTCGGCCGCTTACGGAGGATAACAAACTTGGGAAAGAGCAAGTGTCCTCTTGCAGATGTTACTGCTGCCCGTCTCCGCTGGTGCTGGGAGGAAAGGGAGTTGTTCTGCAGGGCTGGTCTTGATGGGGGTGGGTCCCCTGTGGAAACCCCCCGGCGCTTTTCCCGGTCCCCAGTCCGGAGAGATCGGTACAGTTCCGAGGAGAGGGAGGAAAAAAGAGGAAAAAGGAAAAAAACCTTCTAGCTATTCTATAGATCTAACTATGCTAGCTCTAAGTTACTACTAACTACTGCTCTCCTGGAGAAAAACAGCTTCTTTTGTCTTGCGAATTCCTCCCCCACTTCGTCTCAAGGTCCATCCGAGGAGCAGAGCTTTCCTAGGGAAAAACAAACTGTGCCTCCGCCCCCCCCGCCCTTTACACCCAACAGACGATTGAGGGATAAACACATCACCCTAGGACAGTAATAAAAAATAACTAAAACTAAATTAAAAAAAAATCACGACTTATAATTTTAGTAAAATTGCAAACACAAAAATTTAAATGATTTTTAGTGTCTAATATTTCATCACAAGCAGTTCTGTAGCAGGTGAAGTCTACCGTGGCAGTCTCCATCGTTCAGGTTCATGCTGGCAAACACGTGTGGACAGCACTTGGCAGACATCCCACCTCAGCCAGGCCAGTCTGTGTTCCTTGGGGTTTCAGAGCCCGCCCGTCCCTCCAGGGGTTCCGCTTTCTGTGTCCTTGGGGTTTCTTTGGAGATGATTGTGAGGCAAAGTGAGGGATCCTTTGGACAGTCTCTTATACCACCCCGTGACTCATAATCATTCTATCTAAGTCTTCGAAACTCATCATTTTAGTAGCATAACAGAAAAACAAAGGGACAAAACAAAACAACAAAAAATATAAAAACAAAAAACAAAATCATAAAACAAAACTAAAACTAAGCTAAAACAAAAAATTCACAAAATAATTACAAAGCAGTTTCAATTACAATGTGATTTAAAAACAAACAAACAAAAACTAAACAACACAATACAATCAAAAAATCTTTAATAAGTGTTTTGCTATAAAGGCTAGTTCACTTCATTGCTTGTGTGGTTTGTCTTGTACTAATAATTTTAGGGGTATTTTTTAACAAATGGGTTATCAACTAAACTATGTGCAGTCATTAACTGTTTTCTTATTTTTTAAAATAGCTGACAACACAAACTTAATCAAAATTAAAATTTAAAACAAAACAAAACAATAAGAATGTCACAATTTGTTCAAAATACCTGCAGCAGTAAGTAAAACACACACACAAAAAAAAACCCTCAATGATTTTTTAATATTCACTGCTGCATTTTCTACAAGCACTATATCACAAAAAGTTTTTAAACAATACAAAATTCTAAATTAACGATTTACCATTTTCACTAATTTGACAGGCCCATTCCCTATGCTCAAAAAGATAGGGAATAGCTCTATCATAATTCAATCTTAAATGCAATAATAAAAAAATATTAAATATTAAAGCATTGCATATGATTAACATAAAAGCTGAAGTTGTATTTATAATGGGGTAATAGTTAAAATTCACTAAGTTCCACTAAGGTTAAAATCGTCCTTTAAAATCATTGGCACTGTCCCAAATTATTGTCTAAATTTTAATAAAAATTGAGGCAACAATTAACTGTATCCACAATTAAGCCTGGATGCAGCTAAAAGCAAATAAAATATAACACCAAGTGTATCAATTATCAATTTGTAATCATTCACATTTACTTTTCCTAATTTAATAATATGTTTAATAACAGCCGCTGATAAGTTCTCAAGCTAATCAAAACAACTGCAGTGGTTGTTGTAATTTGGTAAAATCTCTAATTGTAATAGCAAATTTATTCATTAATATTTCTGTTTCAATACTATTTAAAAAATATCCAATCATGTTACTACAAAAGTATCACTAGTTTTATCATGATTTACGGGGTCTTCACGTCCCATGGTGGTCTCCTGTAAAAATTAAGCACAACAAAATCTGCCAAAAAGAGGCAGAAGATTAACAGAATCACAGAATTCTAATGCTCTTTCCTTGGACTATCAAAAGCTACACATGCACATTTATTCCAAGGAGGTTTAAACACAAGTAGTCTAGGATAATGTGATGGGTTCTTAAAATCATTTGGTCTCTGTAGTGAGGGAATTGACTGAACATCTTGATTTCTCTCCTGTGGTTTGGCTTGAGGGTTTACTGACCACTCAGGGGAAAATGAAAGATCTACCTTGGCAACCGAGGCAGGTTTATCAATCTGAGCATGCCACTTCCTTACTGAGGCTTTCTGAGCCACCCCATCAGGTGGGGGCATCCCAGTAGTGACAGCCTTAATAACTTCAAAAGGGCTTTTCCAGGAAATCGGTTGCTGACTTGCGATCTTCTCAATTACTACCAAAGCTAGACAAATGACAAAAAGCCCCTTTTCCCAGGTAGTGTACCTCTTTTCAGCATCTTTAAAACCACGAAAATAAAAACCAACAGGTCTGGTAAAATCTACAGGAACCAGCTGTAACATGTGAAATGACAATCCCAAAACAACAAAACAACAGTGTACTTGAAAATGGCTTGTAAGGAGAGTCAAACCTGAAACATGAGGAGCAGTTACTTCAAAAATTATCAATTTCAATGCTTTTTCATGAGAATCATTCCATTCCCATTTAACTTCTTTTCTCAGCAGGTTGTAAAGGGGTTTGGCAATTGTAGAAAAATCTGGGACATGTTTTTTCCAAAACACTAACAATTCTAAAACAAGTTGTAGGTCTTCCTTGTATTCAGGCATTTTAATTTGATCTGAGGAGTTTAAGGTACTTCCTTTCTACCGAATTCCTAAAAATTTCACTTCATCAAGATTTTCCAAGTGAGAAATTATTTTTAAACAATTAAGTTCAGCTCTTTGCCAAGATTCTATGAGAGGAGGGGTGCACTGGGCAGAACTGGTTGGACTAGTTTGGTCTCTCCCTTCTAAAGGAATTGTCTTTTTTAGCTTGAATTCAGGCTGCATGGGTTTGCAGAGGCTTTGTGAACACTTACCAAAAATTGGTCAGGTGTATTAACTATATTTTCACTGGCGCAGAAAGCTGCGGACACTGTCACAGAACCTGTGTTACATTTATGCGACTCAAAATCATCATTATTAACACAATTATGTTCTGTTTCAACGGAGGATGTCAAACAAGAGTAACAGTTTTGTCTACCGTTTTTTACTAATGTCAATTCTTCTGCTTCTCCGTTTTCCGGAGTCAGCAGTCTTTGAATTATTATTAGAACATTCATTTATCAAGGCAGCCCGTAAGAAATTATTTTCCTCCTGCAACAAATGGTTTTTGGTTTTCTCTTTATGTAATTGTTCTTGCAACACTTCAACCAGGTTTTGAAGAGAGTCAATAATTGTACCCTCTTGTTCACACCGCTTAAAGCGGTTTTCTATAGCAGCTGTAAGGCATGCGCCTAGAACAGAGCAAATTTTTGCTTTATCATGGCGAAATCCAAACTTTATTTCATGTTGTATTTTATTGATCACACTTTCTAAATTAAGCCAATTAAGTTTCGCCCATTCTTCCCCCCCAGGAGAGGGTTGGGCATTGTGTTTTGCCAACAAGTTATAAAATGCAGTTTTATCTTTTTTAGTCATTTTTACGGAGGGACAAAACAAACCACCCCAGGGAGGTCAAGCTTAGTTACATGGACATGCACAGCCCTTGCTGTGTTTCCCTCCACTTCCCTGGGTGGGTGAAGAGACCAAATCTGCTTGGAAGGTATGCTTAGTTACTTATTTTGTCTCTTCGTGACAACCAAGCAGTCTACACAACACAATTTAACATACACACACACACACACACAAAAACAATTTCTCCTTTGCACTAAGAAACCTTTTGGTAAATCTCTGAAGACAGAAAAAGAAACTTCAATAGGGTTGCTTTTTGCAGACCCCTCTGTCTAATCAGAGATCCTGTCCATGACGCCAATTATGTTATGACCCGTTCAAAGTGAACTAAGTTCGTATTTAGTTTCTTAGAGTACAAAGGAGGCCAAAAAATGCTGTTTAACCAAAATTAGTATACTTTATTCAATATCAATGTACCCACTAAAACTGATATGCTTTATTTAATGTACCCACCAAAATGATATGCAATAACAAGAGAAAGAGACAGAGGAAAGAAAGCTATATAGATGAAAACAAGAGAGAAAAGGAGAGATAGGAAAGATGAGATTATTACCACAGAGAGAGACGGAGTCCTCGCAGCAATCCAATAGGTCCGCCTTCGCAATCCTCGTGGCTCCCAGCCAATAGATTGACGCCGCTACCCTCGTGGAGCTGATAGATTCCGTTCCTGTGGGGAGGTCCCCAAAAGGGGTCTCCTCCGAGGAAGAATATATAGTTCTCCAGAGTGGGGGAGAAATCTTGTGAGTCTAGGCCCAATGCACAAGGAGAGGGGGAAGGAGTCCCGTGATGGAGTCCAGGCCCATGCACAATGTGAGGGAGGGGGAGAACAGGGCAAGCTGTCCTGCTACATCTCAGGCACAGGTGGTACAGAATCCAGGGGCAGTGTAGCGTGCTGCGACTACCATTGTTTCAGCAGGATGTATGTCCGGGAACTCTGTTCCCAAGCAAACACACCTGGGCAAAAATGGCAATTCTGGTAGCAGTTACATCAGCTCTTGAGGTTTCCCTCTTGTTCCTCCCCAAAGTCTCCACAACGAAAAACGTGAGACAAAATTGAAGGTCTTCGGGCCGACTGTCACAGAGGGATGGCAGCTTCCTCCAGTCCTGCTGCAGCACGTGGCTGGGAGCGGGATCCGACGTGCACGAGAGCCAGGGGGAATGGAACAGCCTGGAGAGAGCTCCCTCCACAGGGTTTAGACTTTTCCTGGGTGAATGGAAAGCTCTGCCTTGGCTCTATTGCCAGAGCACACATGCTCTCAGCTGCCAGCACACTGCTTCCATCCAATGGTGGGAATCATCAAATCCCAGAAAAATCTGGGTTGGAAGGGATCTTAAAGCTCATCTTCTTCCACTCCCCTGCCATGGTGACACTTGCTCCAAGCCCTGTCCAACCTGGCTTTGAATACTTCCAGAGGTGGGGCAGCCACAGCTTTTCTAAGCAACCTGTGCTAGGGCCTCACCACCCTTACAGGGAAGGATTTTTTTCCCAATATCCCATCTAAACCTACCTCTTCCAGTTGCAGCTTGTTCTCTGGGAGCAGGTACCCACTGCACTATCTCAGCATCACCCTAAGAGGCTCAGAGGTCCCTTCCCATACATCTGGGCTGTTTCCAGGGAGATCCCCCAGTTAGGATTCCCTGATAAAAATGTGGCTATCCCATAAAGGACAGAGGCGATCCAAGCTCAAGTGAAATCCCTCATGGCAATGAACCTGGCAAACAGCATTTGGAGCTCTGCAGCAAAAACAAACCAGACCAGACGGCACATATTTTCCTTCCTTTGAAAGGGAAAACACAAAGTAAAAGGATTTAAACACCTCCCCACCCCTCCCTTCACTTTTTTTTTTTAAGGGGAATTAAAGCAAAAATTCACATCTGGAATGACAACTCCTAACCCTATCCTGCACCCCCAAATTAATCAGGGCCCATAATGGAAATGCTGACAGACTCATAACTCCAGCCTTTCAAACACAGATCTGGTGTTAAACTGCCCCTGCAGCCCTCCAAGGAGGGGATTTGAGTGACACGGGGGGGGAGCATCATGGGGCTGATGTTGGGGCGCTGCTCCCCTCTGCCTGGCTAGATACACTGCTCCCCTGCAGGGCACTGAGCCCACAGCACGGGGTGCATGGGCACTCCTGTGCCCTCAGACTTCTCTTCCCAGCTCCCAGGGCTGCAGCATCCCTGTTCTAGGTGCAGGCAGCAGGCACAGCTTGTCCCCTGGTCCCCAGGTTGTGCCCCATCGCTATCCCTAGGACAGCCCTGGTCTCTGTCGTGCTGCATCGGGAGCTCGTGTGCCTGGGCTTTTGGCACGCTCCCTGAGGGCTCAGCTCACACTGGCTGTGCTAAACCTGGCGGGTTCTTCCCTGCAGAGATGCTGCTCCCTCCCGATTGTCTAAACTTTGGGAGCATTAAGGTACAAGCTGTAAAAAGAGCCCGACGCCAGGAGCCCCTCGCACACGGCTCCAAGGCTGATGTCGCCCTCTCGCCGCTGCCCCCCGGGGCTCAGATTTCACATCCCTTTTCACATGCCTCCCCAGAACAGCATCTCGAGCATTTGTGACAGTGGCTCGCTCTAGCGTGATGGTGGCTTTAGGATGACAGTGGCTCTGGAGTGAGGGATAGTAGGAGTATCCAGATCCCGGCTCAGAGGGAAGGGCTGGGGGGACATGTGAGTGCCCAGCTGGGGACAGGCACAGGGCTTGCCTGGTGCTGGCACTGCCAGGGGCTCTGATCCTAGGCAAGGCAATGAGGGGGCAACAGCATCCCCCCATCTCAGCTCTAGGCTGGATGAAACATCCCCAGCCTCCAGCAGATGGACCTGGAGACTGGGATGGATGTGCAGCTCTCACACACCCCTCAATTATTCGGGGCTTTGCCAAAGGGTCCTAGTCAGCACAGCCAGCCCTGTCCCACCCCTGGCTGTGGCTGTGGCGTCCCGAGGGTCTTGGGGAAGGGAGCAGCCCCCAGCCTGCTGGGACAGTAGCCGGGCTGGTGTGAGGGGCTGGGAGTAGAAACCTCTATTGTTTTCCCACCTGTCCGAGTTACAAAGGGCCAAATGGATTTTCATTAAATGTTATTAAAAAATGAAAAGGATTTGGCTTCCAGGCCGAGGCCCTGAGTGCCAAATATGCCCCAGGCAGAGTTTTATGACTAAGTCTGTAATAAAAGCCTTTGAAAAAGGGGCTTAAAACTGGAGTCTCCACAGACCCTCTCCATTCAAGGACAGCACGTGAGGGATTGCAATGTGTTCATATCCTGCTCGGCCTCTTCTGAAGGCTTTTTTCTGTGACAGGGACAGTATACCCCTGCTCTGCTGGAGGTGTCCTGCTGGAGGTGTCTCCCAGGCAGGCAGGGGCCTGTCCTCTGGCAGAGTTTGGCTGGGGGGAGCATCAAGGGACCAGGGAGAGAGAAGACGTTGCTCCAGACACATCTTAGAACAGAGCAGCTCCAAAAAAAGCCCTGTGCTTGGTGCATGGCAAGGAGCCTGTGTGTCCTGAGGCTGCCTGGGGGGTACCCCAGGCCATCACCCCACGGGACTAGCGTACCCTGCATTGTTACCCCATGCTCCAGTTGATGTTTAGGCCTCCAGAGGGTGGAAAAGGCATTTCTGAGGGTTTGTCTGAGGGCTGGAAGGCTGTGAGCACCCAATGACTTGGGAAGGTCCTTGGGTAGTGAACTCAAACAGGTCCAGGAGGGTGTTAACTGGATGTCACACACTGAGCGTGGCACAAGTGCTTCCAGCAAACGTGCTCCGGCTGCTCAGAATTCTGTGTGCAAACCTCAGCTTCAAATAATTTGTAAATAATGTTCTCATTACTTTGCTAGCTCTAATTAGGACAAAGGGGGGAGAAATGAACTATTTAGGCTGACTCTCAGGGAAACTGCATAGAGTAGAGCAGCTCCATAGGCTGCAGAGAAGTATCCTCTCAGTTCTTGTTTCTTTGGGCTGATGGCCCAAAAAAAGTCCTTCCCAAGCCCCAGTGCCAGAAGAGAGAGTTGGGATGCATCGGCTCAGGTTCTCAAGGTTGTTTATTGTTTCTTATCTGGTACATTTTGTTCTCACCTGGCTTGGGTGCTTGTTGCTCACTGGTCGTGGCCGACTGACCCCTGACCAGGGCGGTCTTAACTCTTTATACTATATGATCTATGTTTACAGATAAATACCAATACCTATCACCTATGTTAGACAGTGTATTTCTACTCTAAACCAATCCAAAAAGTGCCACCACCACAGCAGAAGATGGAGGGCAAGAGGAAGAAGGAGAAGGACAGGGACACGCCCAGATTCCTCCATCTTGTCTTCTTAAGCCCCCATTAAACCCCAAAATTCTACATCTACACCCGGTGATAAATTAATATTATACTAATCAAACTCTCGTGGCTTGTTTCTGGACCCCTTGCCAGGGTCTCGGATCACCCTGGGCAGCCAGAGGGATGTCCTGGGTTCTGACAGTATCCTAAAGGGAGTGCTGGAAACCTTGAGCTGTTTAAATTTAGGCTGGAGAAACTCTGGAGGTTAATGCAGGGCCTGCATTGGCCCGGGGAGAGGAGGTGAGAGATAAAAAGGCCCCTTTCATTGCTCTCCACGGCTCTGCAGTGAAGGGCAGGCTGCAGATCTCCCTTTCCTGCCATCCATCGCTCCTTGGGCTGGAATCTCGGGCTCAGCTTTTTGTGATCATGGTTTCAACTGGCGTTTAACATGATCAAGGCAGCAGAGCAGTGAGACGTCACTTCAGTGCTGCAAAGCCCCAGCTGCAGCTAAAGCTGTGTCACTTGATGGCTTTGCTGCCACTGTTGCCTTGTTTGCTGTCACTCACAAGCTGAGCAGGCTCTGAGCGGCAGCAGCAAGGGATGGAAGGGTGAGGGGGTGTTGTCTGAAGTTAATGACCATGGGGGGATGACAGGAGCTGGGGTTGGTTGGAGGTGATGCCCATGGAGCTGCTAGCAGCCAAAGGACAGGTTGGGGTGGGCTCCTGGGTGATGTCTGGTCAAGATTGGGTCTGTGAAGAGATCCCACAGGGCTCCTTGTGGTCATGGCTGGGCTCAGCTGTGTCACAGTTCACTAGATAAACCTCGTGGATTTTGGCTTCTACATGATGTCTAACAAATGAACACTCGAGCTACTTGTGCCTCCTCCTTTGCCTGCAGAATAATCAGATATTGGGCCGCAGAAGTAGCTATGAAGGTACAAAACCTCTGTGCCCCACAGAAAATCGGCTCTGAGAGGGGAAACAGCTGAGCCAGGGTGGAGAGGCCCTGGCACAGGGTGCCCAGAGAAGCTGTGGCTGCCCCATGCCTGGAAGTGTCCCAGGCAAGGTTGGATGGGGCTTGGAGTAATCTGGGATATCTGTCACTATCGGGGTGATGGCTCTGGGATGGTGGTGTGAAGTTGGTGACACTGGTGGGGCTGGATGGAGTCAGAGTGGCCAGTGCCAGCCGGGCATCCCCGCAGCTCTGGCACTGTGCCATGGCCCATGCAGAGGGACAGTGGGTGATTCCAAAGGGGAGAGGGGGGAAATTCCCCCCTCATACCCCTGAGGAGGGCAGCAGGAGGAGGCACAATGGCCTGGCCATGCCGGGGTGGGCAGTACTGCTCCTTGAGCCCCAGGCGAAGGGAAGCAGGTGTTTGGGATTGTTTGCTGCAGAAGGGAATGAGCTGAAGACAATGTCAAGCTCTGTAAATATTTATCAGATGAATGGGAGCAGGGTTTGAAACATTAGACAGCTGAGAAATGGCTGTTTTAGTAATTCTCCTGATAAATGAAAACCTTGGGTGGGGGGGACAGGGAGCAGGTCATGGAGGAGGGGAGTTGTTTAGAGATTTGGGGCTTGGGAAGCCATCCCGGGCTGAGATGGGGCCATGGGCCTTCCCCTTTGGGGATGAGGAGCTGAGACAGCCCTGCAGGACTTTGTCTCTGCTGCCTCCCATGCCACAGCCTGTGCAGGGCTGGTTTAGGGGTGACGCAGGAGGGGCACACAGGGATGCATAAGGGAAAAAGACCCAGTTCTCATTTTTTCAGACCTAAAATTCCTGCTGCAGTGGAGCACAGGAGGAATGTGCAAGTAGGGCATCCAGCTCTCCCTGTTTTCCCGGTTAAGCATCTAAAGCTCTGTGCCTAAGGAATGCAGGATCAGGGTAGCTCCAGCCTTGGAATTCTCCCTCTGCATCTCCTGGAACTGTGCCTGGGCCAGGACCCAGGTCTGGCTCAGTGAGGCTCCATCAGCGTCTGGCAGGGGAAGCCCAAAGTCCCAGGGTAGGGGCTGGCAGGTGAGCAGGGGAGCTCAGCTCCATGGGCTTTGCTTTCAAATGTGTGTGCAAGTTTGGAGCCTGCATGGAGAGTTGATTAATTGCTGGCCATCTTGGAAGGGCTGTATTTTTTTTTTTTAATAGTGTTATTTTAAACAAAACTTTGCCATTCCCCTTTAAAGGAGACATCTGGGCTCAACGTGGCAGGCAAGGGAGAGGCTAGAGAGTGGGGATGGGGGCAGGGAGAGGTATGTGCAGGAAAAACACCGTCCCTGCATGGAATCCATGGGGCAGCTCACCCTGTGCCAGGCTAGGGCCTGGGCCAGGACATGCCCACCCTCCTGGCAGTGCCAGAGGGCTCCGTGGGACAGGGGATCTTTGGCCAATGTGAAATGTGGGGTTGTGTTTTGTGTCAGGTAGAAAAAGGTGGCCTGTGTAGTTGTGGTCGTGAAATGTGTAGAAAAAAGCCATAGGGCAGTTATAAAAATGAGTTTTAATGAACAAACAAAAAGCATGGAAAGAGGCTTTTGGACAAATATTTTGCTTGCTTATAAGTAAATAATGTGGGCTTTAAAGTTTTCACAATATAAGTTTTATGTTTTTTTTAATTAGTATGAGTTTTATAGGCCTTTAACATGTAAGATAGAAGAATGCGGAAGTATTATTGTTTGCTTTGAAAATAAAATTATTATAAGCTTTAAGCTGCTTTGTAATAAAAGGTTTTGAACTATAGCTTTAGAATATATATAAAGCGAGCTGTAATCACCTAAATAGAAGAAGGAAGTGAGCTTATCCCAAGCTAAAAATTGATGATCCTGGAAAAGAAAACTGGACAGTCCTGGAAAGGGAAGCTAGACATCACCATCGGGAAACTAGACATCATCATCACTGATTTATGATCCTGGAAAAGGAAGCTGGATCTCCCCATCACTAATTTACAACCCTGAGGTATAGAAATTCCACATCACCAATAGGAACTGATCACAATGGAGTACAGAAATCAGACTTCACAAATAGAAACTAGGAGGAAACCACAAAAAAAACCTGCTGAGAAATGCTTATGAAGATGCTCAATAAATACCAGCAAAAATTAGCAGTCAGCGTGCAGTTGGAGGGAAAACCCCCACTGTACCCAGCGCACTGCTTTGCTCACATTTTACCTTTTTTTATTAATGAATTAATAAATTGATTGTTGCTTGATATATTGGCCGAATCAAGTTCTTTATTCTTTACGGCCAAGGATCGCTGATTTGATGCAGGGAGGGGAGATTTAGCTTTCCAGTGACTTCCAGGACAGAACACCTTGGAGATAAACCCCATGACAATGCTCAGGAATAGTAGTTCTCTGGATCCACCAGGAAGATTCTTGCTGTTGCCAGGCATGTGACAGGAGAGAAATATGGAGGAGATAAACCTTCCCTCCTCCCCTCCTAAAGCATCCCCAGACTCCCTGGGGCTAGGTAGGAATATCCCACCTGGGCAGGCTGTCCTATCAATGTCCTTTATGGGATGTGCCACTGGCTGTGAGCATTGGGGGACATTGGGGTGTTTGGGGTACAGGGAGCTCTGGTTTGGCTTTTTATCCATTGTAAAGTCTTGGGCTCTTCTACTCCCTGAGCTTTGGGGTAAGCTGGAGCACAGCTGAGACAGAAGAATAAAGCAAAACTTTTGTATTTATTTGCCTTTTAATGCTCTGCCATATTCACCTTTCAGGAAATTTCCGTCTGCTCCATGAGCTCCCTGCCCGGCTCTGCACCTCAGCTCCACATGGTTTCGTTTTCCTCGCAGCACCAATAAATCTGTGAGTGAAAACAGCTGCTGGAGGGCTCTGCTCCGTGGCAGACCCTCCCTCGCCCACGCAGGATGTCCGTGTCAGCAGCTTGCAAATCCTGCTCCTGCCCGACTGGGAGCCGGGGATGGGGGCCTGGGATGGGACTGCCTTCCCGCCGGAATGCTGCATGGGCAGACGGTTCCTGACAGGGCAAAAACTCCTGCAGTGGATCTGTTCAGAGCTGGATGGTTCTGCCCAGGCTCTGAGAGCTCACCTGCAGTCACCGAGGGCTGGCACTGCCCTGGGCCAGGGGACAGGGTGATGTCCCTTTGGATGCTGCAGGACAGGCAGGCACCCGCACCTGGCACAGCACCCAAAAGCTTTTTTGGGAGCTCCAGCTGATTGCCCAACGTTGTTCCATCAGCTGCAAAGCCTCCAGAGCCACTTTCCCGCCAAACAGTGTCCTGGGAAGCAGAAATCATTGCCAGGTTCTCCTCACTTCAGCTAACTTCTTGGCTCCCACTGTGAGAAACGTGTGGTTTTAGTTAATGAAAGCTGAGATTAACTCATGACCCTGGAGTCTGGGAGATGGCACTTTAATAAAATTGATAAATAGCAGCTTTCTGATAAAAATCACTTCTTAAAATGCAACACAATTGTTTTCCCTCCCTCCCTGTTGTCCTCCAGGCTCAGGTGTAGCTTGGGAGGGCCTGGGGGCGCAGAGAGGGTGTGAAACAAGAAGGTTGTGGGTTTGTTCCCTGGCAGAAATTGCCTGTGGTTTGCTCCAGGGCTGGCAGGTGTTCTGAGCTGAGGCCTCAGCTCTCAGATGGGCTCCCTGGATTAGAAGCAAACAGTGTTATCCTTTACTCCTGTAGATCCTGTTGATATCTCATGAAAATGATTTTGGCTGCACTCATGTGATACCTTAGCTTTTATATTTTCAGATTCTGTGCTACCTAGGGATGTAGCCTCATATTAGGAGCCATATTGAGCTCCTTCTACGGAGCAGGTAGACAAAATAAATCCATTTCTGCTGGAAGACCAAGGACAACTTTCAGCCCACGAACACAAACAACAATGTACTGAGGGGTGGAACAAGAAGGATGGGACCTCATGGCCTGGGGCTGTAATTGGACAATTGGACCCCAATATGCAAATAGACCTAAACTTATAAAATAGTAAAATCTCTTGACCAGGCAGCCATTTTGTAACCACTCTCAGCCCATCCTGGGTGCAGCCTTGCTTAGGCTCCTGTAATGCCCAGGGTGGATCCTGGAGACTTCTTGATAAATCCTGACTTTATTCTTTAGTTTTGCCTAGCCTCTGTTTCAAGTTAGCCTTCCCAAGTCAACACATGGTTCAGGCTGGGAGCTCTGACATCCGAGGGCAAAGCCTGTTCTTTGCCAAGCAGAGACTGGAAATGTTCAGGTTGCCAAACCCCCTCCTCATTCTCCCTCCTCCACAGCCTCTGTCAAAGGTGGTGCAGGGTTTGCTGGGCTGGAAAATTGCATTTCCCCACTCATATCTCAGCCAGGGCTTGGCCTAGAAGACAGGGGGCTGGACTCTCCTGTCCCCCCTCCTGGTGATGGGGGCATCATTCGCAGTGTCCCACCAGCTCTGTGGGTGTGTGGTGCTGGGAATGGCCTCAACTCAAGCCAGGGGAGGTTTAGTTGGATATTAGGAACACATCCTTCATGGAAAGAGTGATCCAGCCCAGGCACAAGCTACCCAGGGCAGTGGTGGAGTACCCATCCCTGAAGGGATTTAACAGACACATGGATGTGGCACTTGGGGACACGGGTTAGTGGTGGCTTTGGCAGTGCTGGGGAACAGTTGGACTCCATGGGCTTTTCCAACCTTCTGTAAATGATTCTGAGATTTTACAATGCCACGGCTCTCCCACCTGAGCAGGGCACAGGCTCCTCCTGGATGCAGATCAAACCCAATGCTCAGCAATACCCTGCTCCAACTGCCTTCATCCTCTCCTCCTCTTCTTCCTCCTCCTCCTCCCAGCTGCCTGGTGCTTTCTTCCCAAGCAATGCTCTTTTCCCTGGCTCCCCCGACTGTCCCCATTTCCAAATCTATCCTGAGTTACAGCTGAAGTGGGATGCTCAGGGAGGGCTGACTCTGCAATCCAGCCCCTGGTGTTACCTTTCCCTTTGCTCAAGGGTTTTATCCATCTTGGATAACCAGAGAGCTCTTCTGGGGAAAGCAGCTATTTTTATTTCAGTTCGTACACCAACCTGAGCACATTTCTGCAGGCACAAAACAAATTCCACATGGAAGAGAATTAATGTGGCCCCAGAGCTGTGCTGGGAAGGATACAGACACATCAGAGGAATGAGGCCAGAGTCCTGAAGATGCCTGGGAGTAAGAAAATGTTCACTGACAAGAAAAGCTGTCATTAGTGGTTTATGAAGGTGTTCGTCCTGCCTTGTGGCAGGAGAGAAAAGGGAGAAATGGGATTTGGGGAGGCTGTTTTAGCCATCCCCCACCACAGCAGGTCACAGCCACCTCCATCCAGAGGAGCCCAAATGTCACTCATGGTCCCCTTTGCCCCTGAGCTCCATTCCCCCGGTGCTGCTGGCAGGGAGGGGGGCACAAGCAGGATGTTTGTTCCTGGGGATGACAATCCCACTGTCCTTATCCCCATCGTTGTGCCTGTGGGAAGATCAGCAGCTAATTGGGGAAGTAATTTTCTAACAGTACAAATCAATATTTATTATAATGAAAAAGAAATATTGATATCAGGAAGGGTGATAAAAAAACCCCATGTCTAAAGTTATGACTTGTATGTACAGCCGAGGATGAAAAAAACATCCCCAAACAGAGGCTTTGTTGGTTTCTTTTCTTTTGTAGAAACAGATTCCTCTGATATTCTCCCTCAGATGCTCCCAGGCACCCTGCTGAGGTTTTGATGTTTGGCTTGCATCCAGAACATTGAGCATGAAATCCAAACATTCCTTCTGGTGGCAGCTGAGGGACACACAGTGAGGGATAATGGAGGAGCCTTTACCATTCCCTGAGGGAGAGGAAGACCAAGGGGGCCAGGAAGACCCAGAGCTGGGGGCTGCAGGTAGGGCACAGCACCAACCAGATTCACATTTTTAACTACTTTGATGTTGTTTTTTGTATTAGGGCTACAAACATCATGCACAGGGCTCTGCAACCTGAGCTTTGCTACCTGGGCTACTGGGCAGGACTGTGTCCTGTGGAGGCAGCAGGAACCCACCAGTCAGAGGATGGTCAGAGAGAAGTCTCACTAATATGTGCACCACAGACAACCTCACCTGGCCAGAAGGTTATGTGGTCACTCCCCAGACCCACCTCGAGCTTTCCTGAATCTGGATCAGGTGAGGCCAGAGGATGCTGCTGGAGAATGGTTTGGGAGAGTGGTTCCTAGCCTGTGGGAAGAACCTCCCCAAAATCTCAGAGATCATCCCAAAGCTCAGCAGTTTTCACCAGTGGTGGCTTCTCAGAGTGCAGCATCTTCAATTCCATCCTCAGAATATGGTTAAAGCAGAAGAAACAAGGCAGATTTCAGGATGGTGTTGTAGAAATGGGACTCAGAGGATGCTCAGACATGAGCAAGCCTGTTTCTGTGCCATTTCCCTGAGCTCCTGCTCCCCGAATCCCTGCCCTTTGGCCTAGCTGGCAGTGAGGGAGAGCAGGGACCAGGTAGGAATGAGCTGTCTCCTTAGCAAGGCGAGCTTCCTGAGTAATCAATAAATCAGTTTTGTGTTCATTAAATCACCATTCCCTATCTGGAAAAGCAGCCATTAACTGATTGATTCTTCTGGGTGCTGTACCCAGGTTCTTTGGTGCTGTTCCCACTGACACACTGCTCTCTCCTGTCACTACCATGTGTGCACTCCCCTGGCCATCTCCAGCCTCTCCAGCAGCACTTTGGAAAACAAAACAGCATTTCAGCATCAGGAACCTCACTAATCAGGTCTAGGATTTGGGTCCGATGCCTGGAATGTGCTGATCCCAGGTATTTTGGGGTGATCCTGTGGCCCTCATTAGCACCCCTTCCCCTCCTTCACTCCTGCTCTGGGGTCCCTCACTCCACGTCCTGGGAGAGGGTTCCCACTGTCCCCTCCATCCCAGCTTCTCATTTCCCAAAGCTGATACCTGTAACTGTTCCTTCCTTTGCATAGCTCATCCCTGTTCAATTTTCCCTTCTGAAATGCTCTAAAGCTCCGAGGTTTGCTCCTTCAAAGGACTCAAAGCTTTCCTCTCTTTCTCAGAGATTAATTATAGCTTCAAACACCTGCAGTAACTTCTTTCAATTACCGGGATTCTGCTCAGGAACTTCTTGAGGATTAAAACTTCTGCCTTTCACGTCACAAAATCTTGCTCTGAGCCAGGCCCAGGCCCCACTGGCAGTTACAGCTGAAAGAGCCATAAATTCGGGTTAATCTGACTAAAACCCTATGGTGTGCAGAGAGGGGCTGTTTTCCAGTCTCCCAAGGATCCTGCCCAAGGACGGGTTACTTTCCTGCAATCTTGGAGTGGATCTGAAAGCCAAATCCTTCATTTCTGCTCACACATCACCACTTAAGTGCCCGGTTTTGCTCTTCATCTCATCAGTAGTGGCTGCCTGGGGCCAGGCAGGACTGTGGCAGGAGGGAAAAGGGTCAGGGATGGAAGTCAAGCTGGGGATGTGGGTGCTGGAGCTGGAAGGGGCAGATGCCCACAGCAGCACCCCTGCACTGGCTCCTCCAGAGGTTCTTCAGGGGATAGCTGGAATTCATGGCTGTGACACCAGAGAATGAACAACTCTGCTGCACTAGGAACCTCCACTGTTCTGTGGGATGAAGGAGAGAGGAAAAGGCATGGAGAAGAAATGGGGTGTGGAGAAGAGAGAAAAGGGGATGGAGGAGAGATGGGAAAGGGGGTGACAGTTCACTGAAGGTGACATGGGGCATACTTCACCCTGGGTTATCACTCTGCCCCCTCTCTGCTGCCTGTGGGAGGATGGGACAGCCCAAGGCACATCCTCACTGGAACCCGCTCCCCACTTGAGAGGTTTCTCCTTTTTCCCAAGGGTGAATCTGAAAGGCCCAACATTTTTCCTCCCCACCCAGGCACTGAGGGAGACCCAGGATGACTTGATTGATATTTTGAGACAGTGAGATGACAACATTGACTGACAAACTGCTTGTTTCTCTCTGTCTCTCTTTTTAATATCTGCAGTTAATGCAGCATTCCACGAGCCTTCCCCGGCAGATGAAGTGATCCAGGGGTGCTGTCTGGGCTCTGTGGCCCAGCACATGGTGTGTGCTGTGAACATGGACCCCCAAGGTCTTTGCAGTGAAGGGAGGTTGAGATTTATATCATCCCAGCGAACTGATCCTCTTATCTGTACTGTCTGCTCAGCACCTAATGAACTAATGAAATATGCAACAATTCAGCTCTAGAACAGACCTCGCTTTTAAATTAGCACTAATTAGAGATAATTATCTTGGCTGGTTTGATGTTTCTGTGTAATGAGCTCGGGTTTTCTTTTGTTAGGAATTGGTGTGGTCAAATATACAAAGTGACACACTGGATTTCCACAAGTGCCTCCTCATTCCTGACTTGCTTCAAAATCTCCAAGGGGTCCCCTCCCCTTCTGATGCCATTCCACTGAGCTGCCTTGTTGCTGTCCCTCCTTGATGGTGGGAGGGGATGTAAGGGAAGAGCCAGGAAAAGGCACTGCAATCCCTGCAGCTCCCACCCTCCATGCCCTGTTCTTGCTCCCCCAAAACATCTGGGGAAGGGGTAGGACTGTCACATGGCTCCTGCTGGCACTTGACACCAGTAAGTTGTGGCACAGGTGGTCAAAATTTCCCCTTCCCTGGGCCCAGACCCATCCTTGTCCCTTTCCCAAGCAGAAGGACATGGCACAGCCCAAGGACAGCCCAGACACAACGAGTGAGCGGCTGCGTGGGGCTGAGTTGGGTCTGGGGTTAAAGCACCATCCTATAAACAGTAATGTGCCATGAATCCCTCATTTCTCAAGGGAATTTTAACAGCTTGGCTGGTGACAAGCTGCCAGGGAAAAATGCTGTAAAGGGTGATTAAATCACACATCCCTTTATCACAGAGCAAGGCACCCACTCCTTGTGCTCCATAACAGGGGAGCTACAGGGCTGTGGGAGCTGTGAGGGTCACGGGGCAGGACAGTCTGGCATTGTGGGGTTGTGAGGGACACATGGCAGGACAGCCCAGCATCACAGGGCCACCCAGCCAGCTCCAGGCTGCTGCCCCCAGCCTGTCAAATAATTCTGTCAGTGCCTGTTTTATGGACCTGAAACGGGAAAGATTGAAAGGTGCTGGTTGCGCTGCGTTAGTGGGGAAAAGGAGGAAATCCTAAAATTACACCCTACCAATGCAATGGGATGTCTGTCCCCAGGCGTCCTCTCCCCATGGCATGGCCAGGACTCAAACAAGGCTCATTTTCCCTCCCCATCTTGTTGTATTCCTCTGAGAAATGGTTTTTCCCCCTCAGAGTCCCCCTGAAGCCTCTGCCATGTAGTTGGACCCTTCCTCCCTATCTTACCTACTCCTGACCCTATTGGCTCAGGGCCAATATCTTTCCTTGGCCCTAAACTAGATAAACCCCTGTCTCTTCCTGTTCTCGCTCTCTCTCCTCTCTCCCTTGGAACACCACATGAAGAATAAAGCTTGGACTGAAGCTGAGGGGTGAGAGCCACCCTTTTGAGATCTTTATTCTGTCTCTATGAAATATATCTTCCTAAAACCCCTGAGAAACTGTTATAAATAAAGAGCTTGACTCGGCCAATATATCAAGCAGCAATCAATTTATTAATTAATACAGAATGGTAAAGTGTGAGCAAACAGCGCTGGGTACAGTGGGGGTTTCCCCTCCAACTGCACACCGAGCATTGATTTTCTGCTGGTATTTATTGAGGTTTTCCATAATCACTTCTCAGCAACCTTTTTTTCTAGTTTCCTCCTAATTTCTATTTTTGAAACATAATTTCTATACCTATTGTGATCAATTTCTATTGATGATGTTAAATTTTCTATACTTCAAAAGGTATGAAATCAGTGAGGTCAGAAATAACATCTTGTGATGCTGAGGTTCCCAGGACATAAATCAGTGGTGGTGGCATCCAGATTTCCTTTTTCTGAAGAAAAACACCAAAGATGAGAGATTCAGTCTTCCTCTTGAAGTCTATAAATCAGTCTTATTGGTGCCGTCCAGCTTCCAGATGGTGGTTTACCTTTTGTTTTTTTTCAGGATCCTTAATTTTAGTTTGGAATAGCTCACTTCCTTCTATTTGGGTGATTACAATTCTTTCTATATATATGTTAAGGCTATAGCTGTAGTTCAAACCTTCTATTAAAAACCTTATAGGCTCACATGATTCACTTATAAGCAAGCAAAATATTCCTTCCAAAGCCCCTTTCCATGTTTTTTCCATTTTGTTCATTAAACAGATGTTTTTATAATTACCCTATGGCCTTTTCCACACATTTCATAACCATAACTACAAAGGCCATCTTTTTCTACCTGACACGAAACACAACCCCACATTTCACAGAAACTGAGCTAGCTAGAGCCTGGGGGTAGCTAGAGGGAGATTATTTCAGTTGGCGCCATTGTGGGTTCTCTAAAAAATAGTAAGAGCCCATGCAGTAGCTGGAGTCCCTATCCAGGGATCTCATAAGCTATTTGGCAATTCAACTGCCCTGCCACCGTCATCTGCCTTTTGCGTGGCTGAGAGTGTTAGGGGATGGGTCGGGAGCTTGCCAAAAGCAAGTCGGCCTGAGACGGAAGCCCCTGACGCTGCAACACGGCAACCCAGGGTCCACAGAATACGGCAAGATCCCTTTTGTTTACCTTGGAACGGTGAGGGTGCGCTAGGACCCAGGGCAGGCGCGTGTTGCGTAATGGCGGTTGGATTTTTTTTTTGTTTGTTTTTTTCTGCCGAGAGCGGCTGGACTGGGGAAGACCAAGTTTTGGGCGGTGTGCAGGGTTTGGGACGGTCCCAGAACCCAAAGTGGGGGCGCTAGGACACCACCCCCGTGCCCCCGCTGTCGGGAAAAGGGGCAGAGCGGAGCCACCCAGAGCCGCGTGGAGCCCGTTCTCCCTCTTATCTCGGGAGGGAGCAGGAGCGGCGTTTTAGGGGTTTTTTCACTTCAGGGGTTAGATTTTTTGAACAGTTTGCCTTTTAAAACATCAGAAACATGGGGATATGCTTATCTGTTCATCAGAAGGGTGCTTTGCAACAACTTAGAAACATTTTAATAGATGTAAGAATCTCTAATAAGCTGTTAACAAACATCATCTGCTGGCTGTCAAATGAGGTTTCAGATTCTGCTTTAGAAGATATAAATTCTGTTCCATTTTGGGATAATGTGGTAAAATTAATAACTTTAAAGGTTGAAAATGGTGAAAACAAAATTTCTTTATTTATTCCAATATTCCTGCAAGCACGCAAAAATCTGTTAGAAGCAGAAAATAGCAGACAGCAAATCCCTAAATGCCCTGTTCCCGAGAAGCAGGGATTCCCTAATTCCCCACTGAATTCTGCTCCTCAAATCCAGCCACCTTCTCTATATCCTCCTCTCCTACCTGTTTTTTCTCACCAATACCATTTTAACAGCTCCAAAGATGCAGTGGTTCCCTCTCAGGGCTCTGATCACTTATCTTGGTCCCTGAGAGAGACAGACCACGTGGTGGACGCTGGCAGCCGCCATGTGCTTCCTCCTCCTTCCCACTATCCCTTCTTCTCCCCAATTCCCGCCCTGACTCCATATCTCTCACCCAATCCCCCACCCCACCTTTCCCCCTGTTATGAGGGAGGCTAAGAATGAATTCATGCTTGGGATAATATTTTATATAAGATGCTGAAAGTTAAAATATAGTAAATATACTAAGCACTCCCCGCTTTTGTAAAACTCAGACTGCAAAAACACAGACTCAGGAAGAGACTTTCATTTGCATTTGAAGACACAGGGCAAAGCTTAAACTTACAGGGAAGGTTTCATTTGCATTTGAAGGCACAGGGTGAAGTGACACCGTTTTGGAACAAGATGGGAAGCAATTATCCTCCCTGACAAAATAACAGGTGCCACCTGGACAACATTACCGGACTGGGAGGGAAAAACAAAAGGGCCTCCAGTAAGCCCAGGAAGAACTACTCAATGCAAGCCGAGAAGAATAGAAAACACCAATATTGGACGGTTGGGGGGGATTTACATCTTTACATCGGTTTGGGGGATTTACATCTTTACATCGCTGGATCTAGCCTGAGGGCACAAAAACTGTATAAAAATTCAGACTCCAGCAGCAGTTTTTCGTGAACCAGGGGAGGACTGTTTGCCAGATAGACCGCTGGTCCGACCTTGTTCACCGGTGTCGATCCCCGGGCTCGGCATCTCTTTTATTTTTATTTTTGGTGGTGGATTTTTATTTCTTTGTAACCAAATTGATTTTTAATAAATTTCTTGATATAAAACAATTCGGCTATTTCGTCTATAACACCCCCCAGGGCCTCCCCCTCCCTCCAAGCGGCCATGCGAAGGGGGAGGGGGGACGGTCACTTGCAATTGCCAGTCCCAGCGTGGATGGGGGGAAAGATAGTGAAGGGCGGCTCCCAGCCTGCAGCCGCGGAGGGGGGAGTGGTCCCTCCGCAGAAAGGGCTAAGGAACAGCTTAACCTGGAGCCCCGGGAGAGGAGGGAGGAGCTGCCTGTTGCAGAACCCCAGGGAGGGGGAGGGACAACACTCCCTGGCTGCCTGGGCAATCGAGAAGCAGCAGGATTTCTAGTAACTCAGAACAATGATCAGGAGGGCATACCATCTGTGGCTCCTGAAATGAATAGAACCAAAGAGACTCCAGGTTTTAATCACTGTTGTGCATGGTATATGTTGTGTGTTGCATTGTTGTGCTATTAGATGTTGTATTTGAAGTTTTAGTGTCACATACCTGTTATTTCGAGTTGTTTGTGCCAGCGTTGTGCCCTGTGTTCCGGGCTATGTGTTGCCCTTTTCCCCAAGTCCCGAGTTTCCCCTTTCCCCTTTCCATCGAGTTAAAGCCGTTGCCGCTCCCCGCCTGCCCGAACCACGAGACCCCGCCTGATATGGAAATCGAGTAGACCCCCGTAATGCTCGGCTCCAAGTAGAAGTCCAGTTAGCAGCAAATGGTCCCTAGACCAACGAGCCCACCCAAAACCGAGACTTATGGAAGACATTGCTGTGGGAAGAGGACATCCAGCTACCTGAGGAGGGTCTCCAACTTGTTGAAGTGTTCTCGCTGACCTAAAGGGTGACTGAAGGGAAAGATACCCCTAGACCGAGCCAGGCAGATTGGACTTCCGGGAAACCCTTGCGAGGAAGGAGTCCCGATTCTGCAGAGAGGAGACGGAGCGAGGCCGCAGGATCGAATTACACCTCCTCGTCAGCGGTGCCCCGAGGGAACAGCAGCAGCAACGGCAGCGGCGACGGCAAAACTTCACCCAACCCCCCCTTCTCTAAAAGAGCTATTTTAATAAAGGCACAAAAAGGAGTTAAAACAAATCTCCTGCCCTTTTTGTTTACTTCAGCTCCTGTAGTATATGTAGGGAAAAGACACGTTAGGAAAGAACACCAGGCTTTCTCTTATCAAGATAAAAAGGAGCTCTGCAAAATGCAGAAACAGTTCGGGAGATCCAGTGAAATATTTAAAGGCATGATTAAAGCCACGTTTAATTCAAATGAGATGGTACCCAGTGACATTAAAGATTTATTCAGATGCCTTTTAACTCCTTCAGAGTATGACCTATGGGAAGGCTTATGGAAGAAAGCTTTGAGAACAGTATTACAGGAAATTCAGCAAACTCCTGATGCTCAGGACAGCAAGTACAATGACATCACACATGACCATCTGTGTGGTGAGGGTGATTTTAGTTCTGTGTATGAGCAAACTCGATTGTTATCCAAGACAGTTTTAGATAAGGTCTGTAATGCTGCAGAAAAAACTTTTTATCAAATTCCAACAACTGAGTTAAAGAGCAGTTGTGTTAACATTAAACAGTTTCCTTCAGAGAATTTCTTGCAGTTTGTGGATCGTCTGAAAATTCAAGTGGAAAGACAAGTGCAAGACCCAGTGGTACAGGCAGAATTGATTAAGGAGATGGCTCAGAGGAATGCTAATGAGACCTGTCGTAGAATCATTCTTAGCCTTCCCCTTGACCCATCGCCTAGTCTCACACAGATGATAGAAGCCTGTGCCAGGAGAGCAGAACAGTTCAGTGCACCTGAAAGGCATCCAGGACTGACACACCCAAAGCCTGTGGCAGCTGTGGCACCAGGACCAAAGAGGCAACCAATGTCATCAAACCAGCTGCAGCACATCATCTGCCACCGCTGCAAAAGGCCAGGACACTTCGCAAAAGCTTGCCCACAAAACCAGAAACAGAAGTCCAACAAACAAAAAAACTGAATAATCAGCGCGGGCCTGAAATATCATTCCTGATGCATGAAAATATAAATTTACAGGAAAAACAATTGGCAAATGTCTCTCTCTTAGAAAAAAAGGGGGAGGGCAAGTCACAGGGTGTGGGGGTACAGAAAAATAAAAGTGTCAAATGTTCAACTAACAAGGTATGGCAGCCGCGAGGCCGATATAGGCTCGTGACTACCAAAGGTTTTCATTTCAGATCTACTGATTGGACAGTAATTACAGTGGACCTGCAAAACATTTCACAGGATCTGAAAGTTAACCACATGGAACCAAACAGTGAGTATTTTGTTATTGGGGACACAGCACACATACCCTTGGAGATTGAGGTAGCTCCCATGACCATTAAGGGAAAGATAACAGGCCTCATGCTGTTGGCAAGCTGCATGCACCCACCATTCTACCTGGTAGAGGGGCAAGTTCTTGCCCAGGCCATTCCTGTTCCGGCAGAGATCCTAGCGGATGGAAAATCACAAGAAGTCTACTGGGCGGAAGTGGTAGGGGAGAACAAACCTTCTCTGGCATGTAATTTAGCCCGTGGGTGTCCTAGGGTGATGTGTTTATCCCTCAATTGTCTGTTGGGTGCAAAGGGGGGGAAGCGAGCTTTGTTTTTCCCCAGGAAAACTCTGCTTCTCGAACGGACCTTGAAACTGAAGCAGGGGAGGTGGAATACTGCAAGACAAAAGAAGCTGTTTTTTCTCCAGGAGAGTTAGTAGTTAGTTTAGAGCTAGCATAGTTAGACCTGTAGAATAACTGGAGGTTTTTTTTCCTTGTTTTTCCTTTTTCCTCCTTCTCCTCAGAACTGTTCCGATCCGTCCAGACTGGGGACCTGGGGAAAGCGCCGGGGGCCTCCACAGGGGACCCACCCCATCAAGACCAGCCCTGCACATCTCCTTTTCTCTCCCAGCACCAGCAGAGATGGAGCAACAGAACACAGTGACCATCTTCAAGAGGAGACCTTCTCTTTTCCAAGTTTGTTATCCCTCCATAAGCGGCACAAAGCTCTTGTCATCGGATATTGTGCTGGGGAGTGCTTTGCCTGTGTAATAAACAGGTCTTTTCCACTTCTCTCTCAGGAAGTCTTTTTTCCTGAACCGGTTGGGGGAGGGGAGGGGGACCCCATGAGGGGGATTTCTCCCAAATCTGCTTGAAACCAGCACAGGGGTCAGACCGCCTCCACATGGAGGCGGTGCTTGACTCGGGTGCAGACATCACCGTTATACCGGAGAGCATGTGGGCAACACATTGGGAGTTGCAACTTGTGGCGGGCAAACTTCAGGGCATAGGAGGACTCACAATGGCGAAAATCTCAAAAAACATAGTGCAAATTGAGGGACCTGATGGAAAATTGGCAAATGTCCGTCCATTCATTGCTGAATATAAGGCTCCCTTATGGGGGAGAGACACCATGTCACAGTGGGGAGTCCAATTGGTCATTCCTAAGACACCCCAGGATTTTTGAAAATAGCCACAGTGGAGCACCCTACCCACAAATTAAAGTGGTTGGACAATACCCCAAGATGGGTAGCACAGTGGCCATTGTGTAAAGAGAAGCTCAAGGCACTTGAGGAGCTCATGGAGGAGCAGGTGGCTCAAGGTCACCTAGAAGAGACAACAAGCCCTTGGAATTTCCCAGTCTTTGTAATAAAGAAACCGGGGAAGGACAAGTGGAGGTTGCTCCATGACCTCCAAGAAATAAACAAAATTATAGAGGACATGGGACCACTCCAACCAGGGATGCCTTCTCCAACAATGCTCCCTCGAGATTGGCAATTGGCTGTTCTAGATATCAAAGATTGTTTCTTCCAAATTCCTCTACACCCAGAAGATGCCCCACAGTTTGCATTCTCGGTTCCTACCATTAATCAAGAAGCCCCAATGAAGAGATATCACTGGAAAGTACTGCGACAAGGCCTTAAATCCAGTCCTTTCATATGCCAACAGTACGTAGCCTCTTTACTGTCATTGGTACGTGCCAAGAGAAGGGACGTCATCATTCTTCACTACATGGATGACCTACTCCTGTGTGCCCCCGATGACTCTGTACTCCAACACACACTTGACCTAGTGGTTAAGGTTTTAACCTCTGCTGGATTTCAATTGCAGGAAGACAAAGTTCAAAGGATGCCACCTTGGAAGTACCTGGGTCTACAAATAACTGCAAGGACCATTGTTCCACAGAAATTGGAAATTGAGTGTAATCCCAAAACCCTAGCAGATCTCCACTCCTTGTGTGGGTCTTTGAATTGGGTAAGACCTTGGCGAGGCCTCACAAATGAAGATTTAGACCCTCTCTTCAATTTATTGAAAAGGGAGAGGGAGCTGGTTTCTCCCAGGGAACTGACCCCAGAGGCAAAGACAGCAATCAAAAAGGTACAGAAGGCCTTATCAGAGAGGCAGGCTCATCGATGTGAGCCAAACATACCTTTCCAATTCATTGTTCTAGGAAAACTGCCACATTTGCATGGTTTGATTTTTCAATGGATCGAGGGGCAGAGAGATTCACTCTTGATCATAGAGTGGGTCTTCCTCTCTCACCAAAGATCCAAGACCATCACTGAGCCACAAGAGTTGATAGCTCAACTGATTTGGAAGGCAACAGTGAGATTGTGTGAACTGGTTGGTTGTGACTTTACATGTATTCACCTTCCGGTCAAACTTTCTGAGGGAAGGAACTCTCCCAAGAGATTGACCAAAGAGATGTTTGAGCATTTGCTCCAGAGCAATGCCAGTCTCCAATTATCTCTGGACAGCTACAGGGAACAAATATCAGTCCATGCCCCGTCTCACAAGTTGCTCAATGAGGAATTCCACCTCATTCCTCATGAGAAGAGGAGTCGGAGACCACTCAAGGCTCTCACAGTGTTCACAGACCCACCTGGGGCTTCCCACAAGTTGGTGATGACTTGGAGAAATCCTCAGACTCAGCATTGGGAAGCTGATGTTGAGTTTGTGGAGGGATCCCCCCAAATGGCTGAACTGGCTGCAGTGGTAACAGCCTTTGAGAAGTTCTCGGAACCAATTAATTTGGTGACCGACTCTGCTTACGTGGCGGGGGTAGTGTCCAGAGCAGAGCAGGCTGTGCTCAAAGAAATTGACAATGAACATCTCTTCAGATTGCTTTCAAAGCTAATTTATTTAATTTCCCATTGAGAACATCCATTCTGTGTGATGCATGTAAGATCACACACTGTTTTGCCAGGTGAAATTGCAGAGGGGAATCGTCAGGCAGATTCTCTTGCTGCACCAGTGGAAAAAGCACGTCTCCCTGATATCTTCCAACAAGCAAAGCTGAGTCATCATCAATACCATCAGAATGTGCCAGGCCTGATCCGTCAGTTCCAGCTAACACGGAGTCAGGCTCGAGCCATTGTGGCCACCTGTCCCAACTGCCAGGTCCAAGCGATGCCATCGATGGGTATGGGAGTTAACCCCCAGGGCCTTGGCAGTTGTGAGGTATGGCAGACAGACATCACACACATTCCTGGATTTGGATGCCTCAAATATGTTCATGTGAGCATTGACACACATTCAGGCGCAGTGTATGCCTCTTCCCATGCAGGAGAGAAGACTGATCATGCCAAGAAACACCTAGTGCAAGCTTTTTCAGTGTTGGGGATTCCAAAAGAAATCAAAACTGATAACGGCCCAGCGTACGCGTCCAAGGAGTTCCTGGAATTTGTCCAGCAGTGGGGAGTGGAACATAAAACTGGCATCCCTCACTCCCTGTGCTGGTTTGAAAGCAAAACCAGTGAAAGACTCTTAGTCAGAAACACAATTTAATAAGAGGAAAAGAAATAAAAGAAAGTTAAAGAAAAGTAATAGTAAAAAAAAAAAACACTGACAGAGTCAGAATACAACCTGACACCCTGTTAGGGTGGTAGCGGCAGTCCAGATGAGATGGTCTTGTCGAAGTAGTGATCCTGTAGAAAGGTCTGGTAGCTCTTGTCTCCTCTGGGAGTCCAGTGGATAAAAAGCTGCCTGTGCTGTCCCAAACCCTGGATTTATCCAGGTGGGAATGCTTGGCTCCTCCCCCTGGGCAGAGCATCTCCCAATGGGCTGATCTCATTCTATGAGTCATGCAGTGGGTCCTTGATGGCCCATTAAACAGAGATAACTCCCGGAGGAAGTTATCTATGAGTCATGGGCAAGGCATTGTTAGGCTCGTTAACAGAAGATAAGGAAAACACTGCCCCACCTTGGCTCCAACGGCTCATGGGGATAGAATACAAACCTTGGGCACAATTTTACATTGTAACCTAGGACATAATCCACCCCTTATTCTATCACCATCTACATCATACATTCTCACAGATACATACATATATACACAGAATGAAACCTTACACACTAATTCTAGTTCTCACTTAAAATTAGGTCTCCTTGTGGTACACAACGGGTTTCTCCATCTTTTTGCATTACCCACCAAGTATAACCAGGTCCTTGAGCAAAAACAATCCCACGGATGGGTCTGCCTTTGCCTGAGGTGGGATTAATCCAAACAGTCTTTCCTAAAATCCCTTTCATGTGTACCACAGGGACTTTATCTCCATCCACTGTGTGCAAGGGTTCAGACTGGGCAGGACCAGCTCGATTGATGGAGCCTCGGGTGTTGACCATCCAGGTGGCTTTGGCTAAGTTTATGTCCCAATTCTTGAAGGTCCCTCCGCCAAGTGCCTTCAGGGTAGTCTTTAATAGTCCATTGCACCGTTCAACTTTCCCGGCGGCTGGTGCATGATAAGGGATGTGGTATATCCATTCAATACCATGTTCTTTGGCCCAGGTGTTTATAAGACCATTCTTAAAATGTGTCCCGTTGTCGGACTCGATTCTCTCTGGGGTGCCGTGTCTCCACCGGACTTGCTTTTCAAGGCGCAGGATGGTATTCCGGGCAGTAGCGTGAGGCACTGGGTAGGTCTCCAGCCATCCTGTGGTTGCTTCTACCATGGTCAGCACGTAGCGCTTGCCTTGGCGGGTCTGGGGAAGGGTGATGTAGTCAATTTGCCAGGCTTCCCCATACCTGTACTTCAACCATCGTCCACCGTACCACAAAGGCTTCACCCGCTTGGCCTGTTTGATTGCAGCGCAGGTCTCACAGTCATGGATGACTTGTGAGATGCTGTCCATAGTAAGGTCCACCCCTCGGTCACGGGCCCATCAGTATGTTGCATCTCTTCCCTGATGACCAGAGGCATCATGGGCCCAACGAGCTAGGAATAATTCTCCCTTGTGCTGCCAGTCTAGATCCACCTGTGATACTTTCACCTTGGCAGCTTTGTCTACCTGCTCATTGTTGCGATGCTCCTCATTAGCCCGACTCTTGGGTACGTGTGCATCTACGTGTCGAACTTTCACGGTCAGCTTCTCTACTTGGGTAGCAATGTCCTGCCAAATCTCAGCAGCCCAGATGGGTTTCCCTCTGCGCTGCCAGTTGGCCTTTTTCCAGCGATTCAGCCATCCCCACAGGGCATTGGCTACCATCCATGAGTCGGTGTAGAGATAGAGCCTCGGCCACTTCTCTCGTTCAGCAATATCCAAAGCCAGCTGGACAGCTTTAAGCTCTGCCATCTGACTCGATCCACCGTGTCCCTCGGTAGCTTGGGCAACTCGTCGTGTGGGGCTCCATACTGCAGCTTTCCATTTCCGGTCAGCGCCTATAATTCGGCAGGAACCATCAGTGAAGAGGGCGTATCGTCTCTCAGTCTCCGGTAGCTCGTTATATGGTGGGGCCTCCTCGGCACGTGTCACTTGCTCTTCTTCTTCTTCAGAGGATAATCCAAAAGTCTCACCTTCAGGCCAGTTTGTTATAACTTCCAGAATCCCAGGGCGATTTGGGTTTCCAATATGGGCGCGCTGTGTAATGAGGGCAATCCATTTGCTCCAAGTAGTGTCGGTTGCATGATGCATGGAAGGCACCTTTCCCTTGAACATCCACCCCAGCACCGGCAGTCGGGGTGCCAGAAGCAGCTGTGCTTCAATGCCAATTACTTCTGAGGCGGCTTGAACTCCTTCATAGGCAGCCAAGATTTCCTTCTCCGTGGGAGTGTAGTTGGCTTCGGACCCTCTGTAGCTTCGACTCCAGAATCCCAGTGGTCGACCCCGAGTCTCACCAGGCACTTTCTGCCAAAGGCTCCAGGACAGGCCATTGTTCCCAGCTGCTGAGTAAAGCACATTCTTCACATCTGGTCCTGTCCTCACTGGGCCAAGGGCTACCAAATGAGCGATCTCCTGTTTGATCTGGGCAAAGGCTTGCTGCTGTTCAGGGCCCCAGTGGAAATCATTCTTCTTGCGGGTAACCAGGTAGAGAGGACTCACAATCTGGCTATACTCAGGGATGTGCATTCTCCAAAAGCCTATGGCGCCTAGGAAAGCTTGTGTTTCCTTCTTGCTCGTTGGTGGAGACATTGCGGTGATCTTGTTGATTACTTCTGTGGGTATCTGGCGACGACCATCTTGCCACTTGACTCCCAGGAACTGGATTTCTCAAGCTGGCCCCTTAACCTTACTTCGCTTAATGGCAAAACCAGCTTTCAGTAGAATCTGGATAATCTTCTCTCCTTTCTTGAAGACTTCTCCTTCTGTGTTCCCCCATACAATAATGTCATCAATATACTGGAGATGTTCAGGAGCCTCGCCTTTTTCCAATGCAGTCTGGATCAGTCCATGGCAGATGGTGGGACTGTGCTTCCACCCCTGGGGCAGTCGGTTCCAGGTATACTGCACACCCCTCCAGGTGAAAGCAAACTGAGGCCTGCACTCTGCTGCCAAAGGAATGGAGAAGAAGGCATTGGCAATGTCGATGGTCGTGTACCACTTTGCTGCTTTGGACTCTAGCTCGTACTGAAGCTCTAACATGTCTGGTACAGCAGCGCTCAGTGGTGGCGTGACTTCATTCAGACCACGATAATCCACAGTCAGTCTCCATTCTCCACTGGACTTATGCACTGGCCATATAGGGCTGTTGAAAGGTGAACGAGCCTTGCTGACCACCCCTTGGCTCTCCAGTTTACGAATCATCTCATGGATAGGAATCACAGAGTCTCTGTTGGTGCGGTATTGCCAACGGTGCACTGTTGCTGTGGCGATTGGTACTTGTTGTTCTTCAACTCTCAGCAGTCCCACAGCAGAGGGGTCATCTGAGAGACCAGGCAAGGTATTCCGTTGTCTGATGTCCTCTTTCTCCACAGCAGCTATCCCAAAAGCCCAACGATATCCTTTTCGGTCTTTGAAATATCCATTTCTGAGATAGTCTATGCCAAGGATGCATGGGGCCTCTGGGCCAGTCACAATGGGGTGTTTTTGCCACCCGTTCCCAGTTAAACTCACTTCGGCCTCCACTACAGTCAGCTGCTGGGACCCTCCTGTCACTCCAGAAATAGAGATGGATTCTGTTCCTACGTACCTTGATGGCATCAGGGTACATTGAGAGCCAGTGTCAACCAAAGCTGTATACTTTTGTCGGTCAGATGTGCCAGGCCATCGGATCCACACAGTCCAATAGATCCGATTGTCCCTTTCCTCTACCTGGCTAGAGGCAGGGCCCCCCTATTCCTGGTCATGGTACATGCTACTCTCTTCCTGTAAATGTGTTCCTGAGGTTCCTTTGAGAGGATCAGTCATATCATCATTCCTATCCCGTCTGGAGTTTTGTGCTCGAGAGACTGGAGCAGCATTGACTCTAGATGAACTTCTTGTGGTAGGGGTCTCTCTTTTCAGTTCACGTACCCGGGCTGCTAAGGAGGAGGTGGGTTTTCCATCCCACTTCCTCATGTCTTCTCCATGCTCCCGAAGAAAAAACCAGAGGTTACTTCGTGGAGTGTATGTTCTCTCCCTGGCTGGGGGACGCCTGCTCCTAATGGCAGAGACTCTTGTTGGTTCTGGTGGGACGTGGTAAATTTCTTCCTTAAGTTCTTTTTTCAGTTTCTGATGGCCCTCTTCAATCAAGCTTCGGACTTGCTCAGCCAGCCTTGTTTCCACGGATGAGACATGGGTACAAAATGGGGCGGTGACAGTGTCTTCATAAATTCTTAGTTTATTGACCAAGACTCCCACCCTGTCCTCGCCTGCCCTCCATTGCAGCGTTGCCAGGTAACGGGAGTACATCTCTGGTCCAAGCCGTGCGAATCTCAACCACATCTGCGACGTGCACTGGACTTCATCTGGGCTTTTAGGAAATCTCTCGTCCTCTGAGAAAATGATCTCCAGCACAGCCAATTCCCTCAGGCATCGGATACCTTGTTCTATTGTGCTCCACTTTCCTTGATGCACCTGGAGATCTTCTTTACAAAGGTATCTGTCCTTCACACTTGTTAGCAGTCGTCGCCAGAGGCGACCCAGTTTCTTGGGTTCTCCCGATCCCCTGGTCAATGACCACATCCCGGGACAGCGATCCCAGTTGCCTGGCCTCACTTCCATCCAGAATGGTGTCATTGGCTGCAGCATCCCAGATACGGAGCAGCCAAGTCAGGACGGATTCATTTGTCTGGCGGGTGAATTCCCTCCGCAGGTCACGCAGCTCACCCAGGGACAGAGAGCGAGTGATGATCTCTGGCTCTGTCTCTTCTGCTGTGTGAAGGTGCGAAGGTCCTGCTGCATCCTCATCAGTCACTATGCGGACTGATTTGCTCTTTGCTTTCTTCTTCTGAACAGGAGCAACTGCTAACGGTTTAGGCTGTTCCAGTTCAGTGATGGTTTGTGTGGAAATGCTGGCATTTTTGGCTTCTTTCTCGTCTGTGGCAGTCTGCGTGGACGTGGGCACTGTTGCCTTGATTTTGGTTCCTTTCTCCTCTGTGACAGTCTGTGTAGATGCGGACACTGTTGCCTTGATTTCGGTTCCTTTCTCCTCTGTGGCAGTCTGCGTAGATGCGGACATTGTTGCCTGGCTTTTGGCTTCTGTTTCCTCTGTGACAGTCTGCGTAGACTCAGACACTGTTGCCTGGCTTTTGGTTCCTTTCTCCTCTGTGACAATCTGTGTAGACACGAAGGCTGTTGCTGTGCATTTGGTTCTTTTCTCTTCTGCTTCAAGAAAACGTTGCACTTTAAGCATGGTGCAGGCTGTGCAGAGAAGAGAAAGCAGTACTAACAACAAAATTATGCTGTCCTTGGTATCCAGAGAGAACTCAATATTTTCAAAAACTGCTGTATCAGGCCTAAAAGACGGGAAAAAATTATTCTTTACCCCTCCCCACTGCGGCTGGGTGAGATTGTTGAGACCCCAAACAAAACATCCTAGACCGGGACAAGACAACAAAATTGAGTACATATTCCAAATTGTGCTCATTGCCTCGGAGGTTATCATGCAATAGACATAATAGACCAATAAAGCAATTTTAGTGCAATACCCTGGTTTACACCAGAATATTAAGATCTGCAGATACTGCCCCATGTGCGGAAAGATATAGAGAGCTAGGTACAAGAGAGATGTGAACATGCTGAGCATCATGGTGAAAAGGTGTCTTTTTTCCCAATACAAAATTGTAATTCTGACTTTTCTCAGTACCTCGAGCCCCACGTTGGGCGTCAAAAATATGTGCTGGTTTGAAAGCAAAACCAGTGAAAGACTCTTAGTCAGAAACACAATTTAATAAGAGGAAAAGAAATAAAAGAAAGTAAAAGAAAAGTAATAGTAAAAAAAAAAACCACCGACAGAGTCAGAATACAACCTGACACCCTGTTAGGGTGGTAGCGGCAGTCCAGATGAGATGGTCTTGTCGAAGCAGTGATCCTGTAGAAAGGTCTGGTAGCTCTTGTCTCCTCTGGGAGTCCAGTGGATAAAAAGCTGCCTGTGCTGTCCCAAACCCTGGATTTATCCAGGTGGGAATGCTTGGCTCCTCCCCCTGCGCAGAGCATCTCCCAATGGGCTGATCTCATTCTATGAGTCATGCAGTGGGTCCTTGATGGCCCATTAAACAGAGATAACTCCCGGAGGAAGTTATCTATGAGTCATGGGCAAGGCATTGTTAGGCTCGTTAACAGAAGATAAGGAAAACACTGCCCCACCTTGGCTCCAACGGCTCATGGGGATAGAATACAAACCTTGGGCACAATTTTACATTGTAACCTAGGACACTCCCCCACAGGTCAAGCTGTGGTTGAGGGAGCACATCAAACGCTCAAGCAGGTCCTGGCTAGACAGAGCAGTACAACTGCGTGGATGTCTCCACATGAGAAACTCCGCAAAGCCATGTTTACCATCAATTTTCTGAACTGTTCATTTGAAAACATGAGTCCACCAGTGATACGTCCTTTAACAGTGACAATCAGTTCAAATTGTCTCAGCGTCCACCGGTCATTATTAGGGATCCAGAAACTTGGGAAACCAAGGGTCCCTATGAGCTCGTGACCTGGGGACGTGGCTATGCATGCGTGGCCACTCCCTCAGGCCCTTGGTGGATTCCCCAGAAGTGGGTGAAACCTTTTGTCCCTAAAAATCCAGCTCCAGCAGAAGGGGATAAGAGGCAAGTAGCCGTTGCCTCCAAAAGAAGACGCCATCGGATGGAAGAAAAAGAATCTTCCTAGATGTGGACTCCTTCCGACAGAACCAGAAGCTTTTAACATGTTTTAAAAATGTTTGTTTTTCTTTTTAGAGAAGACCTACCTCACACTCAACCCTGTGATGAACCCCATACAAGTTGTCATCTTGTTAATGCTGAACAGTCTGGCTGCTGCATGGATCGTCCTTCAGCCGCGTCAAAACGTCTGGGTGACCCTGGCACAGACACTTCAGCAGGAAAACATATGTTTGTCCACTGCAGCAACAGATAATCCTATGTCCACCTGTCTGGTAGGAATTCCATTACAGGCTGGAGAATTTCCCGCAGGTTTAGACACACATAGGTCCAACGAAATCCCAGAGCCAAACACCTTCCGACCATACAAGGGTCATCAGCAGAAAGCTGTGATGACCGTGAACCCCTTAGAGGAGTGGTTGCCAAGTTTGCCCAACGTATCTCAGGAACCTCAAGAGTTAGAGTTATTGGGTTCCTCCCCTGCATCATTCTGCATACATTTTTCTGTCTACCCAAAACCTCCTAATATCATCCAGTACCACAATGTAAAACAATATCATGGGGAGTTTTCTGCAAAAAGATGGTGTCATCATATAAGCCATATTGAGGCAGAAAACCCATCTCACTCAAGACCCAGAAGCCTCCCTAAGGGATTGTTCTTGATTTGTGGGGATCAGGCATGGGCAGGAATTCCGTCTCGGCTTTTAGGAGGGCCAGGTACCATAGGGCGGTTGTCCGTTTTGACACCCAACCAAACTTTAATTGGTGAATGGACTCACAAAAACAAATCGGCAAACAAAATTCAAAAGAGGAGTGCTGACCAATTGGATCCAAATTGTAATTCAGAAATTTTTCATTGGGCCAAGTCAAAAAGGGTTGCTGTGTCCCTGTTCCTTCCGTGGGTCGCAGCAGCCAAAGCTCTAGGTGAATTGGGCCATCTAGAGTGCTGGGTGGTCAAACAGGCAAATTTAATGTCCACCGCCATCAGCTCTCTCCTAGAAGACGAGGAAATTACCAGACAGGCCACTCTCCAGAACCGTGCTGCTATAGATTATCTCTTGTTACTTCATGGACATGAATGCCAGGAATTTGAAGGATTATGTTGCCTAAACTTGACCTCAAAAGCTCTGAACATCCATGCTGCCCTTCGAAGTATGAACAGCTTGATCGGACAAGTGAAGCAAGAATCTGAGGATTGGATCAAAGAGCTGTTCAGAGGATGGGGACTTACGGGGTGGTGGACTTCTATAGTTAAAACAATTTTGTTATTTCTTGTTATTCTTTTCCTTGTAACAATAGCATTCGGGATCCTACGCTGTTTGATTTTCAAAGCTATCAATAATCTCATACCTTCTACCTCAGAAGTCAACCACATAGAGTTGGCAAACCTAAAGCAGGCTGACTCCCCCACCAATTGTAATTGGTGGGAAAACCCACATTCTGTGTAACCTAGTGTTCTTCTTCTAATTTTCTTAAACAAAAAAGGGGGAAATCTTGTATTCCTCTGAAGAATGGTTTTTCCCCCTCAGAGTCCCCCTGAAGCCTCTGCCATGTAGTTGGACCCTTCCTCCCTATCTTACCTACTCCTGACCCTATTGGCTCAGGGCCAATATCTTTCCTTGGCCCTAAACTAGATAAACCCCTGTCTCTTCCTGTTCTCGCTCTCTCTCCTCTCTCCCTTGGAACACCACATGAAGAATAAAGCTTGGACTGAAGCTAAGGGGTGAGAGCCACCCTTTTGGGATTTTTATTCTGTCTCTATGAAATATATCTTCCTAAAACCCCTGAGAAACTGAGCTAGCTAGAGCCTGGGGGTGGCTAGAGGGAGATTATTTCACCATCTCACTGTGGGTATAGCAGCCCTGTCCTGAGCACCCTGTGAGATCAGAGCATCAGCATGAACCACACCTGGGGAGGTGGGAAACACCTTCATACCCAAACCTGCCCTGTCCCCGTGGCACAGAGGGGAGCGGAGTGTGTGCGTGCAGGGCGCGGAGTGTAAGCAGAGGGATGAGGCACAGTCTCCTGGCACTGGGGCTGTGGTGCCTGACAGCCAAGGGAATTCCAGCTGAATGATCCTCTACAAGTCCTCCCTGAAGAGGCTTTAGGAACCATGGGATGGTGGCTGTAGCTCACAAGAGCAGGGTCCTTGGGGAGCTGGGGCAGTCACCGAAGTGTTCCAGCTCCCTCTGGCAGTGCTTGGCCCTGCTCCCCCTCACTGCCATGTCCATAGGGAAGGCTAGGGGCACATCCCACCCACCCCGGGCAGGGTCTGGGAATGGACTGGGGAATGAGGGCCTTGCAAGAGCTGCAGAAGCAGCAGTGGGGCAGCTCTGGGGGACTGTGGGCTCAGGAAAGGGTGGAGGGGGGGCTTGAGAGTGGAGACCTGCTCACTACCTTTCATCCCACCAGCACAACATCTCTTTATTAACAGCCATTTCCCATTTATTATGATTAACACTTGAAGGTTGTGCTGGATCAAATATTGGCTTCTGCAGAACATTTTTATAAACACTCATACCTGGATCTATATATCAGCTTGCACGTAGACATGGAGATTTTTCTGCACAGACACTTTCCAGACTTTCCTTCTCTCCCAGCATGGGCCTAGAGCAGAACCAGTGCTGGGGCAGCTGCTGCTCATCCATGGCTGGGGGAAGTGCTGAGCCAAGGGGTTTCTGTGCCACAGAATGGAGCCAACAGAGCTCCTAATAATTTACATCCACTGGCCTTTCCTCCTGTCTCAGCCCGAGCTCCCTGAGGCACGGGAAGGGCTCATGAGTCTGTGAAGCTGACAGGGACTGTTGGGCTTCACTGGATGCCACAGAACTCAAGATGCCATCGTGGGCAGTGCTGAGTGCCCTGGGGCTACAGGAAAATGCTCTGAGCTGCCTTTCCATGGAACTACTCGTGGGTGGGAGCAGGTGGCTCTGAGCTGGTTTTCCATGGAACCATTCACCAGGAGGAGCAGGTGGCTCCGGGCCCTCCAGAGCTAGTCGAGAGGCACTGGGAGGCATCGAGGCTCTGCAGAGCAGCTCTGCAGGTGCTCATAAAGAGAGGAGGGTTTTGCAGCATCTTACACCACATAAACTGGGTGGGGGTGGCTGCAGGGCCCCCTGGATGGGCCCCTCTGCACAGGGAGTGCACAGTGAGGCTCACTGCCATCAGACCTGAACCTCACTGCTATCAGACCTGAGCCTCACTGGTATTACTCAACCAGACCACAGCGAGACAGACGTGGGAGCACAGCAGCACTGAGGCACCTTTCAGGCAGTTGTAAGAGACTGTCCCAAGATCCCTCATCTGCCTCACAATCATCGCCAAGGAAACCCCAAGGACACAGAGACCGAGACCTTTGGAGGGACAGGGGGGTTCTGAGACCCCAAGGACTGCTGAAACCCTGAAATCCCACCACAGGATTTTCTGGCCTGGCTGAGGTGGGATGTCTGCCAAGTGCTGTCCACAGGTGTGTTCGCTGGACCTGGGGTTGCTATGCATTCCCATGGGAACCCGAACAATGGGGACGGTCACAGTGCCTGAATTCACCTGCTGCTAACTGTTTGTCCCGAAACTGTTCTCTCTCTGCGGAACATCGTACAACGTCTCCCCACCTCTTGGCCTGTTGCCTCTCACTGTGGAAGGACTATAAGACCCCGAAGGACAGAGACCCACTTTGTGTACACCCCACGAGAAGTCATATCTATTGGTCAGCGTGCACCGCAAGGATCTCGTCTTTCTTCGTTGGTAGGTATAATTATCCCAAATTACCCTCTATTTTTTCTCTCTTTCTCTCTTCCTCACCCTCTATTGCATTGTGTGAGTACACTCAATAGTGTGCTGTTGTTGGAAAACAAATTGCTCTTGTCCCCTTCTGTGTCTTTGCATTTCGGAGGTCACACGAACCATCACAACCCTCTGCATGTATAGCAGATTGTGACAGCAGTACAAGCACTCACATGAGGAGCAGGACCCCGTGGGGCAGAGCATGAAGGAGCAGAACACCTCCAGCTGCTGCAGTCTGCCCACAAACTCAGGAGCTCCCCAGCCCTTTCCCTCTCTCTGCAGAACAGCGGACATGCAAGACTGGGAACAGCCAGACCTGCTCTTCCTGGGCAGGAGGAATGGTAAGAGCTGAACACACCGGAGGGATTTGGGCAGCAGACAGCAGGGATGGTGAAAGCATAATCCACAGCAGCCTTGGAGCCAGGCACCTTCTGCCACCAGAGTCGTGTCGCTACAGCCGACACAACTGCTCATGTCACCTCTCCTTGCCTGGCCTGGACAGAGAGGGACAAGGGCCGAGGGAAAAGTGAGAACCTGCACTGATCTCCTGGGAGTGGTCAGGATAATCTGTCATTGTTATTTCTAAAGTTATCTGGAGAAGAGCTTGTTCCCGTTGGAGCAAAGTCAACACTCCTGCTGTCTCTGGGATCTCTGGCTACAGAGACAAGGATTTTACTTTTCCAAACGACAAATAAAGCTGCATTAATGGGCTGGTATTTGCCTCTGATGCTATCTGAGCTGTGAGTAACACGAGGTGATTTAAGGCACCGTTCTGAGTCCCCACCTTCACACGAGCTGCTTTTTGTCCCCTCTCCACCACCCACCCCACCTGCAGCACCCGGCACTGCAGTGCTCCCCGGCCCCTGATCAGCCCCTCACGGGCACAGCAAGGCTCCAGGTGCCGCTTCATGGCTCTTTCCTTCCCAGATCAAGGACATAGGCATCACCTGCACCGCAAGCAGCTGCAGTGGGTAGCTGGGAGAGCCCGGCTGTCTCGTACCGCAGCTGCACCGCCGGCAGCCCGAGGGCGATGTCTCACGTCTCTCTTGTCACGTCTGCATCTGTTCACAGCGAGGAGCATCGTCCTGTCCCTCCCCCTGGTGGCCTTGGCTGTATTGGCCGGGTTTGTCCCTTAGTGTGCCAGTCCTTATTGTGCTGCTCCGTGCCGCACTTCCAAGAAGCGACAGGAGAAAACGAATTCCTTGGCCTTATGGAAGCTTGCAGGGATTTGCCCGCTGGGTCCGTGTGTGACAGCCGGTGACAGGAGCCGAACGTGGCACGTCGCTTTCATCACGGGTCTGTGGGCCCCACCTCCAGACTGGCAAAGCAATAACAGATGCTGAGCAGCCAAAATCCATCCCACAGCTTTAGTGCTGGAAAATAAAGAGCAAACGTAGGGGTATGTCTTTTCATTCAATCAGATAATCATTTGGGTTGGAAAAGACCTTTGTGATTGTCAAGTCCAGACTAACGTGGTTCCTGTTAACCATCTCTTGGTGTTTCTTCCACAAGGAAAGATTTCCAGAGGCTTCAGTATGGCCAGAAAAGTCCTTCCTGCCCACCTGCCCCAGCAGCTCCTCCAAACAGGAGCATCTCACCTGGCACTGGATGCTCACCCCGCTCTGCCTTGATGGTGCCTGGGCAGGAGCTGGGTTTGGGGATCTCTCTCCCACATCAGGGCTCTAGACCCCTGTTGGAGTCCAGGGCATGTGGACAACCCCTTGGGCTGCCCTGGGGGGTCCGAGACCCTGGCAGAGACCCCAGGAAAGCATTGCCTTTGACCTTAGTCCATGGGAAAAGCTTCCAACACTTGTAGATGAGTTAAAAACAACACGGATGTGAAATGAGTGGTAGTTTAGTTGTCACAGGGTGTAAATTAGTAGTTTGGGGATTTTTAGAATAGACGTAGATGGAGGCAAGATGGAGGACTTCGGTTGATGTCTCATGTCCTTCTTTCTTCTCCTTCGACCCCATCTTCTGCTTCCACAGTGGCACAGAGACATTGGTGGGATGAATTTGATGTAAAAATTGTATGTTAAGAAAAGGTAGCAAGTATTGGTACAAAATTGTAAATATTGTAAATGTTAGGTCTTAATTGGGTCAAAAACCTTTAAAATTACCTTGTAACTGCTGTCCCGGGGGCATTCCAGTGGTGTCTTTCGGTGCGTTAAGCCAGGTTTGGTGGCGTGCCTGGACTCAGAGATAAGAGACTCAATAAACATCTCCAAAGACCAAAAGCTGGAAGTTCCATCTATCCTTCAAACCCTGGTACAGGACTTTCTGAGGTTAAAGCCTCTAATTAGGGCACTCTCGGGAGGAAATCCCGAGACCCCAGCCTGCACCCAAGAGGAGGAATCAGTTGATCTCCTGTTTTTAGTAAGCAGCCTTAGCTCACTGTGTTCCCCACAGTGCTCCTTCCCACATCCACCTTTGCTGAGAGTTTGACATGTTTTCTCCCACCCACAGGGGGATTTGATTTGGTGGAGGGAGAGGGAAGAGTTTTTGCAGGTGTTTGTACCTCGGACAGAAACCTTCCCTGGGCCAGGAATCCAGGAGCATCACCTCCCTCCCCAGCCCTGCCTTGGGCCACACAGTGCTGCCATCCAGCAATCCCCTTTGGCATCAGGGATGGAAGTGAGGATGTCACTCGGGGCTGACACATCCCAGCAGCGTGGACATCCACCTCTGGCATAGTGATGGGGAGTGGAATTGACTGCAAGACAGCAGACACTGAGACTCATTAACTTCTGGGAGCACTGAAGGGGGCTGGCAGGCACTTTCCCTTAGCTCCTGCAGACCTCCAGTCTACAATCTTGGAGTCAATCCAGCCCTTGGGTGCTCCATAACACCCAGCACCAAGAGAACAGTGGCACCAGAGCATCCAGAGAGGTGTTACAGCATGGAGGATCTGCTCCCTGCCTCCCACCTGCCTGGCTCCCCATAAAAGGGAGGAGGAGGATGTTCTCCCCCTCCAGGAAACATTCCCCCCAAGCAGCTGGAAGGGGCAGCAGAGGCAGCCTGTACCCAGCTGTCTCAAGAATGATGTCAGGCTGGATTTGCACACAGCTGGTGGAGGATCTCCAAGGTGTGACCTCCCTGGACAGCCAGAGCATCCGATGTTATGAAGCAATGAGGAAAATGCCTATGGACACTGCTGCGTCCTGCATGAATCCTGTACCACAGAGCCAGCCTGCCATGTGTAGGTACTCATGCAAGAGGAGGAATGCTGAGGGGGGGGGGTCTCACAGCCATTTACAGTGTCCAAACCCATGAATTTCCCTGGCCAGGCCTCCCTGGCTGGCTGGGAGCTGGGGCTCCCTTCTGAGCCTATCCCATAGCACCATCAGGCTGTGGCAGGGCTCAGGGCTGCAGCTCCCAAATAACAGGGAAGTTTAAAGTGAGGAGGACGAGGCAGGAGCAGAGCAGGACACTGGTTTGCAGCAGAATGTCCCTGCTCCAGCCCAGCATGGGGCTATTTCCAGCCCCGCTCCCAGCTCTGGGAGCAGAGCCACCACCTCTGGGAAGGTGGCAAGTGCTTTGTACCTTCACCCACTGAAAGCTTTGCTGGCAAAAGGCTTTTTTCCTCAAAACCTCTGTCTTGCCTTTTATTCCTGTGGGTTTGGGATCCCTCTTCCCTCTCTCATGGCAGCTCCAAACTCCTCTCTACCCTGTCCCTGCCTTGTTGAGGAGGAGCATCTGCAGACTAACCTCATTAAAATCCTCTCCCCCTGCTCTTGCAGCTCCACTGTTCTGGTGATGGTGGCAGGGCACCTGTCCCGGTTTGGAACAGATTAGGGGGAGAACCCCTAAAACAAACCTCCACCACCCCTCCCCCACTCCCAGACCTGGGTTCGGGAGGGAAGAAAAATTCCTTGGAGGGAAAGTGGAAAAACCTATTTTATTAACAACACTCCCCACACAAAAGGAAAAAAAAAGAAGGAAACAGGTACTTTGTGGGAAGAGGCGCCGATCTTCTGTGTCGAGCCCTAGAAATTCCCAAACTTCCTCCAGGTCAGTCCAGAGCCGGTCCTAATCTTCGGGAAGGGGAAAGAAAAAAGGAAGAGGAAAAAAAAACAAGCAAAGAATTGCGAGAATAGCCAGCAAGCAAGCAAGCACGCCAAGCAGAGCAGAGCCGCGAGCCAAAAGTGAAAGTAAAAAAGCCCGCAGCCGTTTCCCCCCCCCCAGCGAGGGCCCGCCTATCAGCCGCAGTCCTCGCCGAAGGGGAAGAGAAAACAACTGCCAGACACAATATAGCCCCACAATGTAGGATATAGAGTAGAAGTCGCCTGCCAACCCAGGACAGCACCCCTGAAAGGGGATTTGCTGCAGCTGTGGAAAGGCAGATGCTCTGTGCAATCAGTGCATCCTTCTGGGAATGAACTTCACAGTGCTGCTGCAGGAGACGAAGCATATTTGAGGAGGGTCCTTCACCTGCCCTCTCTCAGACCACACCAGAGATCAGCTTGGAAATGGGAGAATTACCCCACTTTTTATTGCTTTTTCCCCTTTCATCCCCTACCCAAGCACCCTGGAGTCAGCTCAGGCTGCAGGAGTCAGATCCATGCCTGCAGGCCCCATGGGTTGGGAGCCAGGCACACGAGAAGAGGAAGAAAGCAAGAGAAGAAGGTGCTGGAATATCATAAGAGGACAATGTGATTTCATTATCCTGACCTAGAGGTGCCTCCTTTTAAGAAAAAAAGCATCAAATTAAGGTCTTTTAAACAACAGCAGAGAGGAGACAGCAAGTGAGCGCTTCTTCCCACCTTCACATGTCTCACATTGTCCTGCTAATTTCAAGTTACTCCAAACTCCTTTAATTCCCTGCCAGGGCTTTCAAAATATTTTTTTTTAAATCACAAGCTAGCCAGATCCACAGCCTCGAATTGAACATGCAAGGGAGCAATGAGAACAGGAATTTAAAAAAAGAAAGGTCAGGCTGTGTTCACAAGGCACACAAGCTGCTGCCAAGCAGGAAGGGGGGAGGAGGGACAGCCCCCTTGGTGATCTACTGGTCCAGCCCGCCCAGACCCTGGGGATCAGTGAAGAAATGAAGCCAATCTCCTCTGCTTTCCCTGCAAAGCACCTGCTGGGCATGAGGCAGGGGAAGGGAAGCTGGTGTGGCACAGCTCTATGACAGGGATGCTCCAGTCCTGCCTGGGCTGGCTCAGCCAGACCAGACCATCCCTCTTCCAGCCTTCCTCCTCCCCAGCAACCCCAGCATCCCTCTGGGTCTCCCTTTTCCCAGAGACCCACTCTGCACCCACTCACACATAAGTAGTCCCAACTGGTCCCAGGCATGTCTCAGCAGGAGGTTTTAATCTCCTAATTGGCACACCCCGGTGGAAAAGCATTTAGGAAGATCCTGGTGCTCTTGAGAGGTTCTTCTCCCATGGGAGTGCTTGTGCTGGTGTCTGTCCTGGCAATGCTGGTGTGTCCTGTGCCCAGCAGGTTGGGCTGGCTCACCTGTGACAGTGGGACTAGTCCGAGGGGGAAGCAGGACATGTGGGAGACTGGCATGAGGGCTTTGAGTGGCAGCACAATGCACAGCAGGGAGAAAGGAATTCTGGCTTTATCCCCAGGTAGCACAAAGCTGCAGCAATGCTGAGGACAGTGGCGAGGGGACAGGGACAGAGATCAGGTGGGTCTGGTGGAGTTTGGATGATGCTCTCCAGGTCTTCTGGTCCGTCATGGTGGTTGGGAAGCCAGAAATAAAACAGGAATAGGATCAAATTTCTGCAGCAAATGAACCTGCAGAAGCACTCCCAAAGTCTCTGCACTCTCATCTGCTTGGGAGCAGAAGCAAAGATGAAAAGACAGGGAATGCAGAGCTCCTATGAATCCATGTCCTGGAGCAGTTACCCTAGTTTGTGCCTGTGGAAGATCTGCCTGGAAAGTCAAAGCTGTGCTTTCTGTTTCTGGACAGGAATGGATCGAATAAAAGCATGACCAGAAAGCTGGGCTGGAACAACCAATTCTCTGCAGAGCCCCCTTCTCATCCTGCACGTTGTGCTCTGAACGTGGAGCCCTAGGGAGAGTCCCCCCAGCGGCAGCAGCAGCTCAGGGCCCTGCAGGCAGGGAATTTCCTCCCTTCCCAACACTGTCCCCACCTGGAGCTGGGATCGGGGGCTTAAATAAATATGCGCCCATGTAAATAAATAGGAGTGTGGAGTTGAGAGGCAGGTTAATGGCTGGGGAAGCTGGGCTTGACCTCGGTGACATTTCAAATTAGTTCTGCTGCGCTGGGCTGGGCCTTTGAGGGAATTTGTGCTTGGGCTGGATATGGAAAGAAATATTAAAATTCATCATGTGAAGAGGCTCTTTGGAGCTTCCTTCCTCCTGGGGAGAGACCTCTGCCTTCTCTGGCACCCTGGAATGAGTGTGAGCCTGGAAGATGCTGGGGCAGGTGGGCAGTGCAGGCTGGGCTCTCACCCTGCTGTGCTGTTGCCCTCAGCCTGGGGTACCCACAGGGATGTGGGTGAGTTCTCAGGTCTTGGGGCAGGTGTGTGCTGTACTCACACCTGTAGGTTGTGTCAGGATGCACTTCTGTGTGTGCAATATCCACACGTTCATCAGCACACAGAGATAAAATTCATTAGAAGTGCGCAGAGAATGTATTATTAGTGCTTAATACATGCACTGAAAGGCAAGTAGATGGCAGCAGGGAATACATTCCAGGAACAAAAAGGGGTCATCTGCATGGGTCTGGCTCACCCCTCTTGTGACTGTGTGTTATGATACAGGTTTTCTCTCAGCTCTTGCTGTCCCTCCTGCAGGGCTTCAGCTCTAATTCAGGGGCAGCCCTCAACCCTCATGTGTGAGATACGTTAATTCCTCACTGAACGGATACAATCCTTTTTAATGTGGAAAGAAACCCAGTTTCCTGTTCCCCCTGGGGACTGGCTAAAATGTCCCCATAGAAATGGACCCTTCAGGCTGTGTGCGGGGACTGTCAGCCCAGCTGGGTGCTGGTGGTGCCAGGGACACAGACCCCAGCAAGGGATGCTCTGTGTGCCTGCCTGTGGCTGCTGGTTCTGCCTGGGACAGCTGGGCACAGCCCCTCAGAGCTGACCCTGATGGGTGCCTGCCACACTAAGGAGGACAGGTGATGACTGTGGGTCCAGGTGGCACCACCAAGATTGCCCTGTGAGCACCAGCCCCAGGCAAACAAACCTATTTCCAATGGCCCCAGGCTGACCAGTGCTGGATCCTTATCCCACTCCAGCCCTTCTCATCCTCCAGCCTCGGTAAATTTGTTTTCCATCCTCATTAAGAGGCTCTCGCCAGGGCCCAGGGAGAGGAGGAGCAATGGAAAGCTCTGGTTCTCCAGCACCATCCTGACCTATAGCCTCCCCTACAGCAGCAACTGTGCTGGCAGTGTTGGACAAGGATGGGGTCCCTTCCCTGCTACTGCCTGTCCCAGCCTGGGGCTGCTGGGACTCCTGGGGATGTGTGGCAGCTGTTTCCAGTCCTGTCCAGCTGCCTCAGTGGCTCTGCAGGGCAGAGAACCCAAGGCCCAGGGATGGCTCTGGCTCTCCTGCTCAGCTCTCAGTGCCACAAAGGATGGAGGAGCTGGTGCCCATTGTGAAGAGGATCCAGTCCATCCCACCTGCAAGGATCACTTGGGGTCATTGTCCCCACTCTGGGCAGGACCTGCATGACCTACTGCCAGTGTTTGTCCCCACACTGGTGGCAGTGGTGACACACTGTGACAGAGGGTGGAAGGGGAGAGACAAGGCTCTTTGCTCCCTTCCATGGGAGGAAAACTGTATTTTGAGTGTCTGTGTAGGAAGATGCTGCAGGAATTGGGGGTGTGTGGGGGATTGGGCTCCTGAAGATTTCAGACTGGGAAGACACATTTGGATCAGTTTGGCTAGTGGAGTGACTCAGCTCCTGACAGTCCTGAGAGACCTTTGCACTCCACCTCAACAGATTATTTCATCCTCTCAGAATGGCTTAAGCACTAATAAAAGGCATTAAAAATTAATTTTCCATGCTGTCTGTTGGTGTTTCTCCCAGCCCTGGATCACACTCAACAAGCAGGGCTGATAAGCAAACCCAGACCGTGTTCTCTGCGCTGATGCCCCCGCACAGACACTCCCCCCTCCCCGCAGCACATCACGCGGGGCGAACGTGCAATTATTAACCTTCCTTCTTTTTCCTTCCCTTTAAAAAAAATCAAGAAAGGAAAGCTGTTGCTGGCAGCTTGGAGATTTGCTACGGGTGTCAGGCCTGCTCCTCTCTCTCCTTGTGTCAAATCCCGTATGCAAAGGAGATTTGTACGCACGCACACGGCATCGCTGCGTGTGACATCCGCTGCCCCCCGACAGGAGCCCACCCTCTCCCAGGGGCTGGGAGGGAGGATCCTGGGGGCAGAGGGAGAGGGAAAAACAGGGGACAGAATCACAGAATGGTTTGGGTTGGAACAGTTGGGTTGGAATGGTTTGGGTTGGTTTGGTACAGACCATCTCATCCCAGCACCTCCGTGGGCAGGGACACCCCTCGCTGGACCAGGGTGCTCAGAATGTTTTGGGGAATCAGCAGTGGGGGATCAGGCGGGGTCTGTGCTCCAGCCTGGGCTGTGTGGGGTGTCACTGGGGCTCATCGCAACTTCTTTGGGCCAGGAACTGTCCAAAAAGGACATTTACATCCCTTCTGCTGGCTGGTGGGGTCTTGACTGGTGCCAATATCATGCAGGTGGTCGCTGTCAGGAGACATTTGAGCTTTGGTGCTTAAAGGTGAAAATGTGGGGTGTGCCCATGGGTGTTGAGCAGGATCCCTCCCAAAACAGGGATGAACAAGCCCTGGCCAGCAGATGGGATCCCAGTGCCCAACAGACAAGGCACAATGGAGGGATGCTTGGCAGAGGGACTATCAAAACACAGAAAGCCATGCAAGGACCCCAAGGTGACCCTGGAAAGCAGCACCTGGCACTGCCCCACTGCACGGGCACCACCCCAGAGACACCCCTGAGCTGGGCACTGGGGCAGAGCCTTCCCATGGTGCCAGCAGGACTCCCATCCCTGCAGAGACTAGGTCCGGGAAAGCCACCGGTGCCCCATTCCCATACAGCACCACCGCTGCCCCTGCCTTCCTTGCCTTGGATCCACCCAATTAAAGATAATTAGCTTTTCTGCCATAAAACCCTAAGGAGACAATGGAGAAAAACCTCCTGCCTTTGACAGTAATAAAGTTAAATAGATATTTATCTTTTTATTAGACAAACCAATTATAATTTTATGCTTGAAATAGCTAATTTTTAAAAGTGATGTCTAAGCATATATATATACTGAGGTAATATATGGCCAGCCCTGGCCTGTAACAATCCTGCCTCATTACCAGCATGGCTGACGTGGTATTTAAATATCCTCCAATGCACCCATTCATAAAATGATAATTAAAAATACACTGAAATGCAGCTATTAGGACAGAGATCCTGGTTATTTATAGGCTCTGGTTTTAGTTTTGAATGATAAAATCCTGAGTAATTGCTTGGAGTGGTGAAGTGTTGCTTCCCTGGCACCCTCACCCACCGTGGCTGGGAAAGCAGAGGCTGCTGATTCCCAGCAAGCTGTCAGTCTGTCCAAGATCACGGGATGAACAGGCTGAGCCTTCTTGTGCCCTGCAGAAGAGAGGAGCCCAAAACATCACCAGAGCACAGGGAGAAGACTCTGAGTGTTCCTCCTGCAGCAGGATGTGCCATGTCCATCTGGCATCTCCAGAACCCTGATGTCAAACAGTGGGATGGACGGAAAAGCTGCTGCTGATTGCAGAGCAAACACTGGGAGTAAGAATCTCAGAGAAAACACCTGGTAATGAGGGTTCCAGAGAAAACACTGGGAATGAGGGTCCCAGAGCAAACACCAGGAGTGAGGGTCCCAAAGCAAACACCTGGGAATGAGGGTCTGGAGCGGGCTCTGGTTTCCCCACCTCTCCCTGCCATCTGGAACTGGAGTCAGGTAGCTGGAGACCACCTGACTCCTCAGCCAAACACCAAAGACCAGAGATCATAGAGGAACTCTTAAAAAATTAATTTCCCTTGCTATAAAGCCCCGGTGAGTGCTGCTGAGTGCTGGGCTCAGCTGGCCCGGGGGGCTCCAGGTGGGATCTCTCCCTGCAGCATTTGGAGCCATCTGGCCCAGCCTGAGCCCCTCCGCCTGGCCTGGGTCCTGTGCTGCTGATCCCGCCTGGTCCTCTGGCTCTTCATCCACTTCCCTCTTCCCACAGGACCAGGGCCTCCTGCACACATTTCTAAAGGCAACAGGAGTGACTTGGGAAATGAGAAATTTGCTTTAAGATGTGATTTCAGCCATCTCACACCTAGGCGGGATTTTCAGCTAATTTCCCTGAATATTCCTAGTTGAAGATTTCTTGCCTTAGGGCTAAAGGGTCAGCACAAGCCACCAGAAGTGGAAGCTTTCCATCCTTCAGCCCAGGGCTGGGATATAGCACTGGTGCCATTCCTTGGTACCATTCTCAGGATACTGGACACCCTTTTCCAGCCCATCCTCACTGTGTTGTGAATGGAGCTCTGCAAGGTGATGGCTGAGTTTTTGGGAGACAAGGCCAATTCCTCACAGTTAAACACTTTACTTTCCAAAGAAAAGAGGCTTTCCAAGGACAGCCATCTGCCAGCAGATGGGCACAGCAGAGCAGGGCAGCTGCTGGAGCTGTGGGCAGGAGACCCACAGAGCCCACTCCAGGTGCTGCTGCCTCGCCAGCCCCAGGCAGGTTCCTCGCCATCCCTGTGGCAGCTCTGTGGCTCCTGGGGCTGTGGGATGTCCCTCCATGCAGCTATGGGACCAAGGCCTTGGCTCTCTGGGCTGTGCAGGTTGTTTTCCTTCTCCCATCTGCTCTCTGCTGCTGCCATCTGGCTCTTTCCCAGCCTGTACACTTCTTCCTCACACCTTTGCATCTCCCCCCTGCTCCGCAGCTCTAGCAAATGTGGAGCCCTGGCTGTTGCTGCCATCTCCCAACCATCAGTGCTCTGGAATCATCTCTGTGCTTCAGTTGGGACAGAGCCTATGGCTGCCCTCCACAGGGACAAGTACTGGTTCCTTCCCCCCTTGCTGCCTCCTGCTGCATTCCCAGGAAGCCCATGGGGAATGCCCAGGGGGTTTGCTGCACCTCCTGTTTTCAGTTTTGCTCCATGTTACTTCATCTTCCTAAACTGAGCTGTTCTGGGTCATTCTCTGGGGAGCCTTTGGGAGTCAGAACAAGTGCAAGACCCCCAGGATGGCAGGGATGGGAGGGGATGGGTGTCACTGTGCCACCACCTGCCTCTGCCAGCCCAGCCTGGTCCTGCACAGCCACAGTGCTGAGGACAGGCAGGTTTGTGTGTGACAGATGTGAGTCCAGTGTGTGACAGATATGCTGCAGCATCTGGGCATGAGGAGGGAAAGGGCTTCCAGGGCTGGGAGCAGCCAGGGTGTGTGTAACATGAACAGGGGTCATGGGTAGGGAGACAGAAATCATGACTCGAGACCTCTTCATCATGAGACAAACAGCCTGTTTTATTGTTCGGAACTCCCTCATATAGGAAGTTCAAAACTCCCGGTTCTAGACACTCATTGATCTGGGTCTTAGCCCTGCCCAGCTCCTTGACCAGTGATATGTCTGGTCTCTGGACTGGCTATGATTGGTTCAGGTGTCTGTATGAGTTCTATTGTTCACCCAGGGACCTGCCTCCAGAATCAGCCAGGCCAGCCGAATAGGATTTGTTATGACCAGAATTATATTGTCTGGCTAACAGATTAGCTACAACAGGTGTGGAGCAGAGACACTAGAGCCAAATCTCAGTTGCCACAGCAAAATGATGAGGAGTGGACCAGAACGCCTTAAATCCTCGTCTAAACGCACCCAAACACATGCTCTGCCTTCATCCTGCCGGGAGCAAAACCTCCTGCAGAAGACTTCAAGACATCCTATCCTTGCTTCTTCACAGAGATCCTGGAGATCGGGGGTGCCCCCAGTGCCCCCTCAGCCATGTCCCCCCATTCCTGCTGGCAATGGGCTTGGATGCCTTTGCTGCATCACACAGGGTGTGGGTCTGTGCCATCACCCGGAAACATTGTGAGAGTGCCACAGCCTCCTTCAGCCCCTGCTGCTGGAGCAGCCCTGATTCCACGGTGGTAGCTGCAGCACCTTTTGGGGGCACCCCAGGCTGGGGGTTTGCTCGCTGGTTTACTGGGTTCTGCGGGGACACTGTGGGGACACTGAGGGACCACATTCTCTGGGTGCCCCTCTTCCCATGCCCCCAGCCAGGCTGTGCCCCCACAGGGTCCCCTCGCTGCAGACACTGGGTGGCACTTGCATGCCTTGGCATGGGAGCTGCCAGCAGGATTTTTCCAGAGGAAAGCACAGAGATTGAGGGGTCGGGAGGAGGATTTACCACCCTCCCCCTCCCCCGGCCAGCCCGTGGCTCGGGGGGGGTCCCTGCAGTCCCTGGAGTCTGTGGCTCTGCCCTGTTGGGGTCCCCTTGGCAGCTGCTCCCCGCTTCCAAAGCATCACCAGGGGCTGCACAGCCCGGCAACCCCTGCCCAGCACTGGGCTATGGCTGTGTCCCCCCATCCCAGTCCTCAACCCTTCCCAGCATGGGGAGCACTGGGAGAGCTGCGGCTCAGCTGGACCCACTGCCACCCCGCAGTCCCCACTCAGCACCATGCCGTGTGCTGCCTGTGCTGGGATCTCCAGCTGCCAGATCCCACCCCCCCTGCTCCCCACTGGCCCCCGCACACAAGGAACTGGGTGGGAATTACAATACATCATTTATTAAAGGATTGGTGTCAGAGTTGACAAGCCCCCAAATTAAGTAGCTGTAGTGGTTTCATGTTCGCTAATTCTTGTTTCCTAAAATTAGTGTAGTGGTTTGAGTGTCTACCAGAATTATTTACTCTTATTCCTGCTGTGAGATAGAATTAGGAGAAACGCAAAGCAGGCTCAAACTTAAAAGGTATAAAGACAGGTTTATTAACAAACACTTAAAGAAAAGAATGAGAATCAAAATGAAACCTTCAAAACACTTCCCCCTGTTATAAATGCATAGTATATAGTTGGCTTTTTGCATATATTAAATTGAATACTGTATGTAGAATGTGGGAAGATTGTACTGTATTTTCTTTTATTAATAGAATTTAGAAATGTGATTGTAACTTAGAAGACTGGGGTCTTTTGTTTTCCTGCATGAAGATTGCTGACCAAGAAAGTGATTAAACTTCTATTATCAAGTATCTTGTCCAAATGAAAATGACCAGAGCCTCAAGAGAAGAATTTATAGACCTGTGTTATCAGATGGAATGGAGCCACCCGAAGACGAGTCTGCCAGATAGAATGGCTGGGAGGGAGTTGAGACTAAACAAAAGAATTCACACTCAAAAGGAATGTTTGAATCATGCATGTGAATTTTTAAACATGCAACAAGCTGATGTATTTAAAAGGTGAAAATATCCCTCGAGCCCGGCTGGAAAGTGGCTTCCAGCTATTCCCAGCTAGCCCTGGCAAGGAATAATTCCAGACTTGGTGAGGCAGCACCAGGCGGACTGGCCACCACCCCCCCAGTGGGTCAGAGCTGCACGAGAAATGTCGGTGAGGCTTCAACGAAGGTAAGAAGGAAGGAGGAGACTTTGTGGCTAGATGGTTTATTGTCACCTGCTCTTAGCAGGCGAGCCACGAGCCTCTCTGCCTGCCAGAGGCGTGGTTACAGCTTATAAGGGATTGGGAGAAGGGGATGGACACAAGAGGGAAAGCCAATCAGGAAAATGGGGATGTCACACAGACAACGAATGGGAAACGAGGGGTGGGGGTTCCCCAGCCTGCTCCAATCCGGGACCGAGTCTCTCCGAACACTCTGGAAGGAGAGGAGAGGCTTCCCAGAGAGTGACAGGCTGTGGAGAACAAAGACAGGGGGAAACCAAATGGGGAGAAATACAGGGGGGAACTCGGGAAAAACCATTACAGAACTTATTAATATTAACAATAAATAAAAAGATATAAAACGCGCCGCTACAAAAAGGAAAAACATTTTTATAAGGGTGTGCTGGCTGGTTCTGTGCCAAGCACCCTCGGCCGATGAAAATGTATTTTGCTTTTATCTCTCCTAATTATCTATTTTCTTTTTATCTTTTTTTATTAAACTTCTAAATTTTTCCAAGAAGGTGAACCTCATTTTTCACACCCCTCTCCACAAACTGTTCACTTTCCCACTAACAACATAAAGAGACAAAACCTGGAACTCTTGGTCAGTTTACCACGTATAAAATAGTCTTTCATCAGTCTATTTAGAGAGAAAAGTCTCTTTTGGTCTGTTATGGTAACTTTCCACAAGAAAAAGAACAGACTGCTTGTTGCTCTCAACTCTCACAAAAACAGCCATCTGGGGAAATCTGCAATTGTGAGACCTCTCCCATATTATGCAGCCTTTCTTGCAGCTGCATATGGGCCACGGTATTCATTGGGGTATCACTTTAGAGATAAACAGTTCCAAAAGCAAAGGGTTTTCTTTATCTGTCTCTAAAATCACTTCTATCTCAAGAAACAGAGATCGTCTTTTCCCCTGGAGGGCAGAGGACTTCATATCACTTTCTCTTTATCTTACTCTGTTCAAGCTTCTCATAAGATTACAGCTACTTCAATATTTACTTAGTCCATCACAAATACCTTTGCTCAAATCTACAATTTAAATACTCTCATCATTTCCCTAAATGCATATTTTTCCATGGTTTAAAAAGACATTCTAGCATATTACAGTCTGTTACCATGGCTCACAAAAGACTTTCAACCCAAAAACCAAGGCATCTTCTCTATCTCTTCATCTAAGATATAACTTCTCTTTTCACCTGATATCTTCATACTGTCTCTTTACATATCTCCCACTCTGACTTTTCTCTCACTCAGAGAAGGGTTAGTGCTTTGCAAGTTTCATATGTCAAGGAAAGAGTTAACATTCTCCCAGGTCTGCAGAGGGCATGACTGTTCTTCCCTGGGAAATGGCCAAAGGTGGCAGACTCAGGCCATGCCAGGGCTGGAGTTAAGGTCTCTCGCGCTGCTGGGCTTTTCCCCCCTTTTCCTCTGCAAGGGGCTTGGTAGGGGCGGCCAGAGCTGTCCTCGGTGGAGGATTCTTCAGAAAGCCACGCTGGGGGGGGAGGGGTTTGGCTTCTGGGAGGGACTGCCCAGCCCAGTTAGGCCTCCCGGGCCGAGATGGGGGGTGTGGCTTTAGCGGTAAAGTCTTAGCAACTGCCCGGGGCATACTCTCCTCTCCTTCCCCTGCCCAGGAGTCACCTGGCCCAGTGGGCTTCCCGGGAAAGGCCTGGCCTGGGCAGGGCTCGGCCGACCTGGCCCCCCTCCCATGGAAAGGAGGGAGCCGGGACCAGTTTACCTCTCCCGAAGCAGGAAGAAAAAGGAATTTTTCCCAGTATTCTCTGATTTTTAACCTGTGTATTCACAGAGGTGTGTCATCTTCCTAATGGCTATACCAAATGTCAATATTCAAACCTAGAGTCTGGGTTTGCTATAACTTGAAAAAATCACTTCCTTGCAAAACCACCACAGTAGCTTAAAAACTCCATTAGCTGAGGTCTTTCTGCCGCCATGCCCTATCTCACTTTTGTTTATCAGCCTTCACAGCTCTGAACATCTGGTAGCTGCTCAGCTGTGTCCGTATGGTGGAGAGACTGGGGGAGGATGGGGAGCCAGGGGAGGGAAAAGTTCACCACACACAGCACGTCCAAGGAGCTGTGAAGGCACCAGGAGCTGCTCCCACCAGTCCGGGAACATGAGGGGCTCAGGGTCACGTGTACTCAGCACTCCAGGAACATGAGAGGAGAATCCCCCACAGGGAGAGGAGCAAGGGAATGGGTTGGATGAAATTCCAGGACGCTGAGGTGCTGCAGATGGTGGCCCAGCCCCCCATCATCCATGCCAAGGTAAGGGGTCCTGTTCCCTCTGCTCCCAGCCTGGAGCTGCTGCTCCTATGGCGATGTGAGAAGGGAAAAATTCTGTGTTTGGGTCAAGACAGGCGCAGGGGTGGGCTGAGCAAGTGGACATGGATCCCTAGTGTCACTGCATGCAATGCCCAGGCACCAGCTAAGGAAGATGTGGTGTTGTTGCACGGGTCCTCCTGGCACCACTTCTCCATCCTTGGGATGTGGCAGGACCTTGGAGTTCCTGGGAATGGGGACTGACTGCCTACACAGGCATCCCTACAGCACAGTATTCCCAACTCAGGAGAGGGCATTTGCACAGCTAGAATGTCACATTCCTTTAAAATAAACGCCAGGACAAGAAATGTCAGAGAAGCTCTGGCAGGGCTGTGTGTGTGGCCAGCAAGAGGGTGACAGAGTCTGGCACATGTCACTTCCAATTATTGGTGTCCCGTGTGGGCCCAGCAAGGTGTCCTCACCCATGCCATCTCCCAAAGCTGCAGGGCTGGGGAGCAGAGTGTGTGACAGAGGCCATGGGGATAGGCCACACCAGCACTGCCAGTTTGCTCACACAGTGTCACCAGCCAGGGGCTCTGGACATTGCTCGGGGCACAGCTCTGGACACAGCTCTCACAGTGCACAAGGGAAGAAGGTGCTGTTGGCACCTGACCGTGTGGTACCACCCGTTCCTTCACCCCATGTGCTGAGGGAAAGCTGCTCCCAGGCTCCAAACTGCCATGCTGCCTTTGTCAGGGAGATTTCCTGGGAAGGCCAGGAGTTGCATCCATGTATGTCCTAGGGTGACATTATGATGTTTGTATCCCCAATCGTCTGTTGGGTGCAAAGGGGAGGGGAAGCGCAGTTTGTTTTTTTTTCCCCAGGAAAACTCTGCTCCTCGGAGCGACCTTGGAAGTGGGGGAGTCCAACACATGGTGAGACAGAGAGACACTCTGCTTTTTTTTTTTTTTTTCCGGGCAGTTAGTTAGTTGTAGTTTAGTTAGCTGTAGGTCTTGTAGCTAGCTGAAGCTTTTTTCCTCTTTTTTCCCCTTTTTTTTCCCTCTCCTCAGAACTGTTCCAATCTCTCCAGACTGAGGACCTGGGGGAAGCACCGGGTGGCCTCCACCTGGGACCCATTCCACCAAGACCAACCCTGCGCAGAAACTCCTTTTTCTACCAGCGCCAGAGGAACGGAGCAACAGAACACAGTGACTATCTTCGAGAGGAGGCCTTCTCTCTCTCTAAGTTTGTCATCTCTCCAGAGCAGCATGAAGTTCTTGTCATCAGGTATTGTGCTGGGAGTGCTTTGCCTGTTTAATAAACAGGTTTTTTCCACTTCTCTTTGAGGAAGTCTTTTCCCGAACCGGTTGGGGGAGGGGAGGGAGGGCCCCGAAGGAGGTTTTCTCCCAAATCTGCCTGAAACCAGGACAACATACCAATGCAACCCGCTCTGGAAATGCAGTGCAAGGTGACAGCTCCTCACTCACTCTGGCTTGAACCAGCCCAGAGCCAGGAGGGGAGATGCATCCTGGATGTGGCTGCTGGAGACAGCTTTGCTTCCCCACCCCAGCTCAGGTGTGCCCCCCCCTCCTGTCCTGTGATGGTCCCTCATACTTGTACAGTGGCGGGAAAAGGTGATTTTGTGTCTGTAAGTCTGCCAGTCCTTGTTTTTCATCGTCCCCCTGCACAAAACCAAAGAGAATGGGAGATATCACAAGAATCAACCAAACTTCAGGAGCCATCCCCAAAATTCCATCTATTTTTAAGCATTGAGTGCTTATCACTCTATGACCTGGACCAGTGTGCCCCTCACCAACCCCTGCCCACCCAGTGGGTTCATTCACTATGAGGGTGGCTGGTTATTAAAGAGCAGGACTGAGATCTGCTGTCCCCATCAGCACCCTGTCCTGAGTGCCCCGTGGGATCGGAGCATCAGCGTGAACCGAACCTGGGGAGGTGGGAAACACCCTCATACCCAAACCTGCCTTGTCCCCGTGGCACAGAGGGGAGTGTGCTTGTGCAGGGCCAGGCACCCTCCCCGCACCCTCCTGGCTCCAGGAGCAATTACTTGGCATGAGGGGAACGAGAAATCTGCATGAAAAATCTAGGAAAAGCAAACTGCTCCATTCCACCAGGAAGGAACCCGGCTATTTTTAAGTTCAGGGATGATGCATGCAGCCAGATAAAATTTTCAGGCTTGTGCAAAAGAAAACAGAAGGAGACTGAAAATTCCCAGCTCTGTCTGTCCCTTGCAGCCTTCTCCCCACCTACTCCCTAGGGCTGCCTGAGCTCCCCTCGCTGTCCCCATGACACTCGCCTGGAGCTGGGAGGATGCAGAGATACGGGCACGGGGATAGGTGGCTGGTCCCACATGGAATGCCAAACACTAAATATGTGCCAGGGCATCTCAAGGAATGGCTTGTGAAACCCACTGACCCAAATTCTCCCACCCAGAACGCATCCTGGCTGTGCCACAGAGATAATGAGCTGAGGCAGCAGATGAATTGCTGGCAGCCAACCTGCCGGAGAAGCAACGGCCACAGGGACAAGCAGGGAAAGGGCTTGGGTTACCCCCACAGTTTGTTATCACAGTGAGATAAGAGCATCCCATAGGTACCAGCCCATCGTCCCCCTGCCCTGGGTGCGGCACTCCGAGATGGGAGGGACAGCGATGGCTCCTGACAGCACAGTAGGGACCTCATCGCTGCCACCTTGTCCAGGCGGGGAGCAGGACCCCCGCGCCTGACCCACTTCCCACAGGAGCAGCAAGCACCCAGGGGGAGCCATGCCCAGGAGCTCAGGAGGCTGTGCTGCCCAGGATTGCCCTGGAAACATCCCGAGCACCACGGCAGAAGCTCCTCGGGAATTA